>VZTI01003051.1:1432600-1516396 GCA_013397865.1 Struthidea cinerea | reverse complement strand
TTTTTTTTTTTGAGCTGTAGTACATATCTCTGTAAAAGAGGACATTACACAGGCCTACTCCTCTGGTTTACCCTTCTAAATTCTCTCCATGCCTGTGCTGTTAAAACTGACTACGGCAACCATCAACTTCTTGAGGTTATAAATCTGGGCCTACCTTCTTTCTTTTAAGCAGGGTTTAATATTTTTTTTGGCTTCCTGGTTCCATGGTTATGTAGCGACCAGATCTAATGTTCAACATAGTGTTTTTACCTGTGAGGCTGAATAAAGTGGATCAGCCTCATCATCCACATTTCTCATGTGCAAATAAAACTTTGTCATTGTTAATTGTTTCAACTGAACCAAAAGGTTTGGGGCCTATATCCGAAATTATATAGGCTCACAAAAGCAGAAAGATTTTAGTATATTTTTTTGTTAGCGAAGCCCTTTACTTCAACAAAGTCTACCAAATCTGTTGCAAAATTTTGCTTTTGAGAAGAAAAAAGTGTGCTGCATTAGGAAAAAACCCATAATTATTGTAGGAAATGTTACCTAAAGACAAAACTGAAAAGTCTAGGGTTGGGGTTTTTTTTGAATGACTGAAATGTTTTTTCTTCTGCCATACCCTGGATCAGACCTGGAGCAGCCTCTGTTAGCACAGGGGTGGTGCCTTGTTAGCCTGCACTATTTTTGAACCTAATCTAAATTCAACCTATTTCTTTTGGTTTTAGCTTGTAGGTGATACCTTTTCCTTACTTGCTGTCTCTGAGTTCTCTCTGGAAAAAATTTGGTTATGGTAATGTGCTTATGGTCTTTTTTTCTTTGTCAAGATACTGGTTTCGTTAGCTGAATTTTTATGTTCCAGGCTGTGTGTGAACAGTTGTTGAATGCCTAGTAAGGCTTCCATTTGCCTAGCAAATCTACTTCTAGTACTTAAAATTCAACTTCACATGAAATTTTTGCTGGTGGAAGATCTGTGCTCAGTAGAGCCTGTGATAGTTGGCAAAGAATATCTTAAACTCTAGGCTGTAGCCAGAGTTTTAACTGCAGAGGAATTAAAGCGCAGGTTTCATCATCATGCTATTTTAGGAGAGAGAAATTAGTCATAGAATATTTGTTTTTAAAAAAATATGGATCATACTGACAAGACTGGAGGGGTCTTTCTGCCAGCCTGCTTAACAGTGAAAATTATGTATTCTATGGCTTGAATATGGAGCGGAATATATTAATATTGTTGACTTGCTGAGATATTCTGGTACCTTGCAGAGCAAAGTCTTTGCTAAATTTAAGTCCGTAACAGTGCTTTGATATAATTTCCCTAGCCTGGTTATCATATAAGATATCAGGACATATATCTGTGTTATACAGCTTAAAACCTACGAACATATATCTCACTGTATGCCAATACTTTTCTTCTCTTGGTAATAAAAAAACCTCACGTCGTGAGGTGAGATTGCACGAAGTGTTTTGCAAAGAGCAAAAGAGCTGAAGCACTCCCAACCCAATGGAGGTGGTAGCTCAATTTGTAAGGTAGAAAGTATTTTCTGGTGCTCCCTTGCACTGATAAGATTGCTGGTGCTGTTCTTCATTTAATTGTGAGCCACATGTCCAATTAGCATCTGGACCTCTGACTCTGTCAGGTTAAACATGATGCAGTTTGGAACTGCAGTGTTTCTCTGGCTCCACTGCTGCTCCTGAGTGGGAGCTGGCAGAGATTTTTTTTCCACCTGCTTTTCCGCCTTTGCGGACTTTCCTTTCAGGCACAGGCCTTCCATTCTTGAATTTGCCCTTCTTGAGTCCTTATTCCTCATTTTAGAAAAAAAATACCTTAGGCAGGAAGTTTTCTTGCCCTGCTCCACTGGGATTTGAGTTCTTGAAATAAGAATGTGCTAAAATTCAGCATTTGTAGGTGTGCAAATGGTTCTTTTAATTGCTGTGCAATTGCATGGGGAGTAAACACATCAGGGCCTGCAATTAGAGACTCAGTAAGCAGTTGAAAATGTTTTTCTAATTTTTCAGGTGCGTTCCCAAATGCACAGGTATGCCTGTTACAGCACATTCTTATGACTCTGAAGTGTGCAGGGGAAACTGTCTTTGGCATGCATGGGTAGGCTGAATATTTTAGTTCTGGAGACAACAGCAAGCATGCATATTTTATGTTGAGTACAAATTAGCCTTGCAGGATATCAAATGAGTGCCTGAGGGAGGGTGCAGAGTGCTGAAATTAGAGACTGAATGAAATCTATTTAGTATTAAACCAGTCAAATCCTGAGCTGGCTTCTCCACTGGTGTCAATCAGTCCAGCTCCATTAATTCCAGTGGAGCTGTGCCTCTGGGTCTACTGGGGAAGAGGCCTGCTCTGAATATTTTCAGTAAATACAGCACAGTTCTGTTAAGAGAGGAAAAATGCCTTTCTGCAGTTTTTGGGCTGTAAATCTACTCTCACAATTTATAAATGAGCTTTGTGCCTGGTCTTTAATCAGTCCTGCTGGGGCACTGCCTGTCAGCATGGAGAGCTGCTCAAGGTCTGATGGAAGAGGGAGGATCTGAATGGGGGCCAAAGCAGGATTTGATTGGATGCTGAGCCTCAATCCCGCCAGCTGGCATGGGAAGTGCATGCCCTTATCATGGGGGAGGCCTGCACTTGCACTTAGAACATCCCATGAGCTTTCCTATCCTTTAACGGCCACCAATTGTGACTTTACATTTGGGCTACCCTTTTCAAAACTAGCCAGATGACCTAGAAGCTTAGAAGACATGTTCCTTGTTAGCAGGACTCAGGGTCCTAAATATGCAAGATATTTAATCATTGTTTCTAGAAGCCTTGAGTAATGAAGATGCTTTGCAAAATTTCTTCCTCTGATATGAAAGCTGCAGTAATGACTCATGGGCAAGGACTTTGCACATAAGATGGAGAAAAGCAAAGCCGTTTATTGCACAGTCAGAATTCCCTAAATACCAGCACCCAACAGGATATAACATCATATAAACAGGAAAGATGTTCACCACAGTGTCTCCCAATCACCTGGGGTATTGCACAGATTTTACCTAGTATGGTAATAGGCAAACAATGCCCTACAAGGCCACAAACTACAATTAACACTTCTCATAGGCCCAGTCTGTCCATAAACACACAATCCTCTCTCAGTCCGTCTCCGGTGACCTGGATGCACTCCCAGGGTCACCTCCGGGCCCAGGACAGAGGCCCTCTCTCTTATCCTCAGCGCCCATCTCTCTTCCAGCACATAGTGTGCTCCAACAAAAGCGACAGGCACTTGCAAAATACCAGTTTCATTAACTGAATCGAATGAAAGGAAGTCCACCTGGGCATTATTTCTGTCTGCCAGTTTTAATTACCATGCAGAAGAAAGAGGAATAAAGATGCAGAAACTCATTTTTCCTGTTTGAGTTTGATGATTTCTCAAGATAGAGACCATCAAGCTTCCTGGGATGAGGCTGGTGTCCTCACAGCAATATAAGACACATTCTCTTTCATTAGAATATGAGGGATTTTGAATGTTTGTTCTCTAGTGACTTAGGTCAGCACTGGGAAAGAATTGAATTGTTAGATTTGACGACTAATTCTTATGGGTTTTATTTTTGGGTGGTTGCTTGAAATCAAGAGAGAGATCTTTGTAGTCCAGCACAGAAACCTTCACCCGGCTCTGGTTATCACTCATGTCGTGCACTGCCTGCTCCCTCACCCTAAGCAGTAGCAAACAGCAGCAACTCCCTAATCTTTTACCTCGCATTCTTGGAGTTGTAAATACTCCCATTTCATTGGAGGCAGGTAATGAATAAATTGTAGCTGCAGTGTCTCTTTTCCACTCTGTGGTTATGGTTATTTTGAAGTGCCAACCAAAAAAACCCTGTGAATACACCAGCAACATCTTCCACAGAGGTGCATTACAGGCATATAGTCTTGCAATTAATGACATTAATTATTGAGATAAGATACTCCTGATGGTGCCAGTGAAATCAGATGAGGATTTTTGTTCTTAATAGTCTGACTTGCAGGCTTTGCTCTGTCGGAGCACCTGCAGGCCCCATTGGCAGATGGGGAAGAAGTGTGTAGTATTTGAAATATTAGAAGAATACCCATTGGCAGACATGGAAATGATGTGATATTTGAAGTATTAGAATAATAAGGCCTTGAAATTAACCTTTTTAGCTTTGTATTTGCAGATAATTAATAGTGCACACACCACCAGTTGTCACATCTCGGAAAAGTGGCCTGAACCTTCTGAGAAAGTCTAATTTGGTTTCTTGCAGCTTACTTTCTACAATAGGATAGTAGAAACATCTGACGTGGCATGAAAACTTTTATTCTAAGAGTTACTCCTTCCACTTAGCCAAAAGTCTCATTAATGCCCAGGAATTCTCTTATCTGATCACTTACATCCTCTTTAACCTGTTCATGGAGAGCTCCTAATGCTTTGCATATACCCAGTGTCTTTGTGTTGACATGGGCTTAAAACATAATTTATCTTAAATAGATATAATTCCTGGATGTCATTTATCCAGTTGCATAATTGCAGGCACTTTCTATGAATACTTAGCACTCAGGAGATCCCAGACCTTGCCTGTCTCTTTCCAGCATGCTCCTGGAGACTTTTAATCAGAGACTGGGTTTCCTATTGAGGGGAACAAACGTTTTGATAAAATAATCTCCCAAATCAATAAATACTACAGATTTATTGCTCTGATCCACATGCAGTGTTATGGCAATACCTGCTAAGTAGGAAGTATAACTCTGTACAGAATCAAAATTCAACTCATTTCAGAAAGTAAAAGGAGTTAAATGCAGGATTCAATTTGTCTTGATATTTACTGGATTACACTTCCAATAAGGAATTTTGAGTTTTTAATAAACATATTTTTGGGTTTCTTTGCTTACTAGTATTGCTCTTAGGCACGTAAATTAAATAGTCAACATCTTTAGGTCTGTTACAAATATAGGTCCTACAAACAAACCTGAAAATCCATATATTGAGATCTTTTTTTCTCCTCTTGTCTCTGTTGATTCTAAAAGTTTTAAGGATGTGACACGTGTAATAGTCTGTTAGACATAAGTCAGTCTAACAGTAAGTGTCTCACAAATGCAGGATAATTTCTGATAACAATGCTTTAGAATAAAGAAAATACAAACAAAAGGATATTAGAGAAGCTCCTTGTTTTGGAGGGATCACAATAATGACTAATAAGTGCTACTGGTAAGCTGGGAAATCTGTCCCACTAGAACTTTCTGCTTTTCTCAGTTTGGAGCTTGTGTATTACACTTGGGATTTTTCAAATATTTCCTGAACTTGAGCAGTGTGAGGATGGACTTTCAGAACAAACAGACCCCACCTCTGCAAGGGCTGGGGCAGTTGACATGTTTTTCCATGAGGAGTTGGAACTGCTGCTCTTTTATGAGTGTGAGAGCTCATCAACATAATCAATTAGGCAATCCTGGGCAATACAGGTGCACCAGCTCATATGTTTTCTGAAAAGAATCAAATTGCTTGTCTAATTTAATTTTACGTATAGTAAATCTTTTTATGAGATGGGTTTTATTTAGCAACCCTTTTAGGCTGCATGCTGCTGTAGGGCTTTCAGGTTTTATCAAGAAAAACATTAATTCAAATATTACAGCTAACATCTTATACCTTTCTACCTGCGTCTTTCATTCCCTCCCCCACCTCAGCTCTCCTCCAATGCTAGAACCAGAAAATTCTATGATAAAATACCTAAACATAATATTTTATTAAATCTCATGCACATAAATAGTTTAAAAACCTGTGGATTTCATAAATGTCTTTGTTTTAAAAATATATGCTCATTAGCAGGTGGCAAAACTGATTTTTTTTTCCTATCACGAGACTTATAGTTTTAATCCATGTGGTATCTTGACTGTCTTTTTCTCCTTGACAGAACCAAAAGCAATATGATAGTAATATCTAATAAAAAGTGTTTTAGGTTTAAGCCTTTATTTAACATCCTCTACTTGTAAGAAGCAAGTTTTGATTTTCTTAAAGCTTTTGTGACAATATTTAACCTTAAGTAGCTGCTGAGAAAGTAGGAAAGTAAAACAGGACCTTCTATATGCAATAAACAGCACTTCAGCAACAAAGTCCCAATGCCCAGAAAGTTTTGTGGATCCTGGGAAGCAGTCTGGCTGAGATGTGTGGGATTGGAGGGACCTTACAGTGCCATGAGGAAAAAGAATAGGCTGGAAAAGAAATAGTACAAAATCCTAGGTGGTGTAAAGGCAAGATAGTGAAGGCACACTTCTGAGGAAAATAAAACCAATATTGGTGTCACATTTGAGAATATAGCCCAGTCAGGAAATAGGAATATTCCACAGCCATTTTGTTCTCTGCACTAATTTTCCTTCAGCTGCATTATTTTTGGTGTTGTTAGAGCGCTCTACAAAGGATGCTTCCAACCGTCACTTTAATGTGAATATTTTTATTTTGAATTACTGGCTCTTATTTTTCCTCTCATTGCTCGGGTGCCTTTGCAGGTGAAATATCTCGCTTGGTGTGAGGCTGCTCTCATATCACAGCTGGGAGTCAGGAGCTGGGTTCATTTTCCTGAGCAATACACAACTGTTGTGCTTTGCTCCTTGGAGGGATATCACAGGCTGTGGAGAAACAGAAAGGCAACCACAGGCATAAAGAAAGAAAAGGGGGAGAGAGGCAGCTGTAAATGCAATGTTGTTGAATGACACAAGAATATTCTGGGAACAGGGTAGTTTTAATGGATTAGTAAGGCTGATAAAGACTCAGAAGTTGGTAATTTTAAGATCTTGAAATTCAAAGTGCCTTAGGCAAGTTGACTTTAATTTGCTCTGGTGTATATCCATGCCTGTACACAGAGCAGTAATAAAACCAGACCAACTCTTGTTTCAGTGTGTCATTTAATATGGTTCCTGGATGTCAGGGGAGTTCAGAGTAAAATCTGTTTCTGGCTTCCAGAACAGAGGCAGCACGGTTCTGTGCCGTCAGCAAAACCCCGGTTTAAATGACAGCCCCCTTAAGGCCATTGTTCAGGGCCAAAAGGAAAACCAGAAAATAGCCTTTTTTTCCTTGTAGGTAATAATTAGTGCACTTGGTCTTTTCAGTTGGTTCCAGTTTGGGGGGATGAAAGCTCTTTTGCACTTCCTTGGCTCTTGGTGCTCCAAATTTGCCACTCTTGAAAAAAGAAGCATTCATTCCCTCTGTCTGGGAAATCCTGGAAAAGTAATGACTGTGTTGTCTGTATCCAGCTTTCCAGACACCTCAAATAGTTTTCCTAAAGGACTGGAAAATCGAGTGGCCTCTCAAATATCTATAACATGTAATATCATACTTTAGAAATATTTTTTTAAATTGATTGGAATAATTATATCTCCATGGGATTTCTGGTAGTGATATTATACTGGAGAGAGTAAGTCTGTGGTATGGCTGCTGATTTTTTCTCGTGGTTTCTAGCTGCTGGTGGTTATAAGCCTTTTTACATTTTTCACTAAAAATGTGCGTGTGGTTTTTTTGTATCCTAGGGAGTAGGTGCCGTGCAAAGCCGAAAATTGTTTCTCTTCAGAGGTCTGGATCCATAAGACCTCTGAATTCAGCACAAAATTTCAGTTGGTTTTGTACTTTTCCCACACTTGTTCAGAGGTATTTTTATTTTTGTTTTTATTTTTATTTTTATTTTACTGGTACTTTCTGGGATTTTGTACTATAGTATAATTCCCAGGCAGTGTTGAGCTTCTGGCAGCTCTAGAGAGAGTGTGGTGCTCTGAGTAGAGCTATTTAGGCTTGCTGGGTATGAGCAAGGTGCCTCCAGGATCCCCAGAACTCTCTCTAAGATAAAAGGCATAAGGAAGATTTTTGGGCTGGAAATGTAATTAAATAATAGAAAAAAAATAGTATTATGCTATAGCACAGCTTTTGAGTAATTGGTACTCAAATAAATTAATGAGAAAAGTGAGATGTGAATATTTGCCGTGGGTGGGGAGAGAGCAGGGACCAGGGCAGCAAAGAGGGAGTGATTTCCTGAAAATAGCTGGAAATTTCAGTCTTCTTTAGACAAATTTAAAAAATAAAGATAAAAACAAAAGTATGGAAGTGAGAAGTTGGAGGAAAGACAGACTAGTCCCATCACTGAGTTGGTGTCCTGGTTTGGGGGGTCTGCGAAGCTGCTGAGCTGTCAGAAGTCTGTCCTGCACTGGTAACTTTTTATTCCCACTGAACTGATAGCATGTAAAATATGAGACCCATTATGCAAAACAAACCCCAAACGAAACCCAAAAACCCCAGAAAGCCTTTGAACAAAACACAGTAAAAAAGGGCATGCAGCATTTTCAAGACCTTTCTCCTGACCACACAACAACAATGCAAATGCAACAGCTGAATGAACGTTAACTAATGAAAATCATTTGTCATGTCCTTTTGTAGTCACACACACAGGGGTAGTAACAACTCGGTTGTCAGAGTTAATGCACCTCTTCTTCATGCTCCTATGCCCATAAGGGCACAGAAATAACACTACAAATCAAGGTGTTATATTCTGATCATATACATGGAACGTATTTTGAGTAATATATTTTTTTGGAGAGGCTCCCACTGTTTTTTTACTCTGTAAAAACTGGGTGCTTGTTCAGTGTCCCTTCTGGCAGATTGCATGCGCGGCAGAGACACAGTCAAGGGTGGACGTGTTGCTGATCACTGATTAAAAGGCTGACTTTTCCTGTTGTTAAATGTAGGATCAGATTAAAAGTCTTAGTTCAGAAAACAGTGTGTTTGTTTTTTTTCCTTAATTCGGCAAGTCATTTCAATATAAACTGGTAACAGTAGCCTTGTAAATAATTTAAGATTGTCAGAATTTGAAGTTATGTTGGAATATATTGAGTTCAACTCCTTTTAGAGACCAGAGCTTTATTGTGGTGTTGATCCAGTAACCTAAAACTGTATTCTGAGTTAACAACCCAGAGACTGCTGCATATCTGGCCTGCAAAGGCCCATAAACTCTTCAGCAAATTCAGCAGGGGCTCTGTCCTCCAGCTTTTTTGACGATAAAATATTTTAAATAAACTCCATGAAAATATTTGCAGGGTTTCTCCTGCTAATCCTTATGGCTGCTGTCACACTGCAGCCGTTAAAATAATGGCATTTTAATGGTAATGTATATGTATGCACATAGGAGTCAGGGGTTGGAAAGGGACCTCAGGAAGTTTCTAATCCAACCTCCATCTGAAAGAAAGATCAGCTAAAAAACTGGAATAAGTTGCTTAGGGTTTTATGCAGTTGAGTCTTGAAAGAAGAATGGAGAGTGCTCAACAGCTCTGGACAACTTCTGCCACTTCTGGATTTTTTTCTCAGAAGGGAAAAGCTTAAGTGCAGTTTCAGTTTTGGTAAGTTAGGGACAGGCTTTTATCGAATTCAGTAGATACTGAACTCTGGGCTGTTTACATTACACACACTTACTTCAGGTTCTTTATCAAGCACTGGGACTGCACACAGTCCTTCAGCAAACAGAAAGCAAATCTCTTGTTGAATGCCATTAACTCCTGTTGATTTGGCTTAGCAGCTGAAAATGCTCTTTTTTTCCAAATTCCGCTGAATTGCTAAGGTGATTTTTTTGATTCAGTTTCCTTATAAATCAGGAAAGTCTGCTCAGCAAGAGAAATCTTTCCTTTTAAAGTCTCAGATTTGATCAATGCCATGTTCCTTGGGGTACTGTTTTATTTGACATTTCACACTGTCATGGTGGATATCAAACAACAACTGCATCTACTACTTAAAAAATTGCCTGTTGTGGGTTTTTATACCCTGTGGTGTTTGCTTGTACATTTTTATTATGCATCACATATAGTTCTTGAACTGGAACCTCATTCTGATTGTCTGAAATTTAAAGTAGAGGTTCCAGGATGCTCCTATGAATAAATCAGATGTTCCACGCTCTACGTAGCATCTTCTTAGTGTGGTACATTAACCTGAATCACACTAGAAAAAAATCCTGCCTCCAGTTTTCCATTATTTCTGTGGATTCTGTAGACTTGAGACAGTATTCATATAGTTATATACACACACATACATATATTTGGCAAAAGACATAGATTTCCTAACAGGTTTCGCTGCTATGTTATCATGGAATTGGGGGAAGTAATGGTGGATGTTGCTGACTGCCTCCAGCTGGTATCACCAACCACTCAAATGCATGAATGATTTACATGTGTGTCATTTAAAACCAGTTCAGTTTTTGGCTGGTAATTTGGTTTTATCTAAATTGAGGACATGGATGTCTGTGCTGATTGCTGCTCAGACGGTAAGAGACAAGTGCCTCAGGAGGAAGAGAGAAGTGAATCTCTGCTATCACGGCTGTTATCACAGGATGGCCACACTGAGAGCTTCCAGCACGGTGCAGAGACAGCAGCGGAAGCCTCTCAGTCCCAGTCATGCTCTTTGTGTTTGTAGAAACAGATTTGTGCTGTCTGCTCTAGCACTTAATCCAATATCCGTGTCAATTTAAGATGCCCGTTGGCAAAAATCATCATCAAGTGGTTTTGTGATTTGCATAAAGTTTTGATCTGCTTGTTTTTTCTAAAGATAGAGTTGACACGTTTCACATGAAATCTGAGTAAGTAGTAAGATTTTCTGGCTGGATCTGGAGTCATGCTTAAACAGGCAAATACATAGCTCGGAAAACGCATCTTTCTTTGTGTGTTCTTATGGATGGATGAATAAAGTGCAACTTTAATTTCAATTTTGATACTAAATTTGTAATATAACAGTGAATTTATCTGTGCAATCAAGCATGCCTTGAATGAGTGGTCTATAAGCAGATATATTTTAACAGTGGGGGTTTAAAAAAAATTTCTTGTTCTCACAAAATTTTTGATTTCTAACTGTAACTGCTACTCTTGGCAAGCCTACTCAAAAAACTCCGCAGAAATTCAGGCTCACTCCTTTGCTAATATCTTTCATACAACCTCAAAAGTTTTAATTATTCTCAAGGTCATCTGCTGTGTGCTTCCTTTCTGTATTAAGTGCACATGTGTTTTAATGGCATCCTTTTTCAGAATAGGCGCTGTGACCCTTCAGCCAAACAATCAGTGTTCATGAGATGGAACCGATACTGAGGAGAACATGGAATCTGAGAGCCCCACAATATTTGCCCCAGGAAGGGATCCCTAGGGAAAGGGGGATATTCCTCTTTGTGAAGCCAAGAACACAGAAGAACTTGCAGGCCATTGTGAGGGAAGATGGGAAAATGGAGCTCTTCATTGTTTGGTATCAGTTTTCAGTATTTCGCAGTTTTTCTCTTGTACAAACAAAAAGCATCTCTAAGGTTTAGTTAGAGCACACACGGGTAGTTTTTATATTCAGGTACAGAAATACACGTGTTGCAGAGGGTGTTTAATATTAAAAGGTCACATATCTGGAAATAGTTTGGTTTAAATATATATATAAAAACTGATTCATTGCTGCATAATTCTAGTTTTGAAGTCAGTTGATTTCAATGTATTTTGGGACTGAAGTAATACAAGAGTGAATCAGTTCCATAATTATTTTGGGAAAAAAATATATGCTAGTAGTTCTGGGGATTTTTTTTTTTTTTTTTTGTACAAATCATTACTGCTTAAGGAGGGAAACCATACCTTTCTTCATATGTCTAAATTAATTTCATCTTGCATATGCAGAAATGTTTATTTTTAGGTTTGATTAGAGAAGGATTTTTTTTTTCCTTTGTAAATGGCAGATGTCTCAGATGAGTAAGAGAATTAGGCATGCTGTTATGAGACAGAATCCTAAAAAATCAGATTATTGTAAGAAAAAGGGACTGAAAGTGTGAAAAAAAGCTTACTTATTACCATCTCTAAATTTAACTTACTAAAAAAATAAGATTTTTTTGCTACCTTTGACAACTGAAGCTGTTAATCAAAGAGAAATAATCAAGTTCTTAGCATTTTCATAGTAACAAAGAAGAGAGGGTAACCTTTTGGGTGTAAGTTAATCAAACATAACTCTGGTTGATAGTGAGGAAGAAATTTTAGT
The DNA here is from genome assembly GCA_013397865.1 of Struthidea cinerea. Classification (NCBI taxonomy): domain Eukaryota; kingdom Metazoa; phylum Chordata; class Aves; order Passeriformes; family Corcoracidae; genus Struthidea; species Struthidea cinerea. Next base: position 1,504,400 of record VZTI01003051.1, on the reverse strand, counting down.
AGCTGTGTTAATTGCTATGGAAACACTGTCCTTAAGGCAGCTTGCAGGGTATTTGTTGAGGTTGTAGGTTCAAAATATTTTTTTTTTTTCTTCTCAGTCTCCATTAAGGTGTAAAAATTGCAGTAATAGATGTGTTATATGCAGTTCTTTAATTAGCTAAGAAATACACATTGATAAGTGTGTGGTAACATAGCTGTCAAAAAATCTTAGAGGTCTGAAATATTATTTAGGGTTTTTATTTAAATTATCTGGGATGGATAGACAAGTATTAACAAAAACTTTAAAGAAAAAAATGTTGCAAACATATTCAGGTTGCAAAGAGAAATATTGGTACACTAATGGGGTCTCGTCAGCTAAATATAATTACTGAATATCCCCACAGAAATGTAAAATCTTCTGTTTTATTGATCAAGACCTTGTGAAACCGTGTGAAAAGACAGAGGTTTCAGGAAAAATGGGGAAGGATCCATGACTAATTGCTACTAGAATATATTTGTGGTCAATGTAAATCAACCAAGCACCAAAGTGCCACAATCTGTTTGCCACAGAGTTTCAAAGCTGCATCTCTGCTTGCAAGAAGCACTCGGTCAGAGTTGTGGTCAGACTCGGAATTCACGTCTGACATGTGGCTGCCCAGACTTCAGCAGGTCTGGAAAAAAATTCTGCCAGTATGTTGCCTTGTTCACAGAGAGAGAAAGAGCATCCTGCTGGAGCTCCAGTGTGAAAAGGCACAGGAAATGGTGTTCTCAGCACACGGAGAACACTGGTAGGAGTGTGGCACTAAGGACAGTGCTGGAAGACTAAAGAAAAATTATTGTCCCCTGACAAATGGAGGCATGTAACAAAATAGGAAATGTGAAAATAAAAGGGGAAAACAGCTTCAGGTGAAGAAATCTGAGAGTAGCAGGGTTGCTGGGGACCTATTTTGTCTAGAGGTGTTCTGAGAACCGCTGGTAATGGACAAAAAAATCACTCTGAGCCTTGACTGGATGTGAAGTCAGACAAGCTACTCCCACACAATGCTGTCAGCCTTTATGTAAGGGTTTTTTACACAGTAACAAAAAGGATTATTAAAACCTGACCTTGTTAGTCTCTGCCTATGTGAAGATTTATTCATTCTTCCAACCTGCAGAATCATGAGATTGCTTGATTTAGTAGCTGCAAAAACAATGCCTTTAATATTAAGAACCTAGAGCGAAGCAAAGTGGTATCACAACCCACATCGATGGCAATGTATTCTTTTCATGTTTTATTCGATGCAGTTGCTGCTTATGTTCCTAACTTCAAGTTTTCTAGCTGACAAATTTACTTCTTGGGTTCTTCTAGAATTTTGTGTTTTCTATTTATTGTTGATGGGTCACAGTTCATTGCTAATTGTAGATTACTGTGATGCAGTAATCATAATTTTTCATTTTCCTTCCTTTAAAGCATACCCTTATAATTGTATGTGCATTTGTAAAACACTGAAAATAAAACTTGGAAAGCCAGATGGGCTGGCTATCCAAAAATCACTAACCACTGTTAATAATTTGACATGATAGCTTTTGAAAGATACTATGTTCTACTTTGGGATTTTATTACTTATATATGCCATTTCATCATCTCTTTACAACTGGGAAAACCAGAAAATAGTCTTGAGGGAAAGGTTTAGGGCGAGATGAAGATGTAATTAATGGACACAGGTATTGGTAATGACACTGTGGCCGGTGTAGCTCATTTAGGCCTTTATTCTCGCTAGTACTTAAATAATGTGCCTGATCATGAGAATGCACTTCAGCATTTCCCTTCTGGGTGTTTGAGTCTTGGCTTGCTTTTATGAAAATTAATGATCTGTTCTGCTTTTACACCCTGAGTGGGAAATTGCAGGAAGGCCTGTTTGTACAGCTCTGTCGTGAGAGCATTGGAGCTGGATCATAAAGAGCCCGTAGTTAAACCGTCATTTGTGGGGAAAGATCCAGTGGTAAACATGGAAATGGCCTTAATCCAACAAAAAGATTCGTGTGTTTTCTGCATGCATTGTCCTTGGCTTTAAAGTATTATGATCTGCTGTAAGAACTGCCATTTCACTTATGCTTTGGGCAGAAAAGAGAATTAGGAAGCAGAGGGAAGGACATGGAATAATCACATAAAGTGTTGGGATGCACAGTTTGAAGGGGTGATTTGCAGGACCTTGTGCAGGGTCTGCTCAGCAGGAGAGGTGGTGGGAGAAGATGGAGGAAATGGTTGCACTCCTGTGCAGATCCGTGATGGGAATGAGACTTTGGTGCCGTTCTGGTGTCCGCACCTCAGGCAGGACAGAGCTGGGGAGGTGTGAGAAAAGGCACTGAAACTGGTGTTGGGGATACAACTGCTGCTGCACAAAGAGGCCCTGGGAAGGCTGGTTTAACAGACCTCTTTTAAAGGTGGGAAGGAGTGGGACTGAGATTTATAAACTCTAGGGGCTGGTGAACATAGAATTTGTAAAAGAGAGTGCCCAGACACCCCCTGAGCAGTGGATGTAAGTCCAGCTAGGATGGATACCTGTAGTAATCTGTCCATGGTAGAACAGACCTGTGCCTGGGATAATTTATTTCACTGCTTGGACAGCTTTCCCCTCCCAGAGTGATGGCCTTGACCTATATATGGGGCCTTCAATCTCTTTTTCCTGTGGGTCAGTGAAAGGCTAAGCTGTGCAGCTTCTTTACCAGGAGACTGTAGGAAAATTATAGGAAAGGGGTTTTGTTATGGACCTCAATTTTGAGATTGCTCTAACATTTATTTGCCTTACATGACTATGAACTATTCTTTCTGCTTGGTCAGAAGTGCACAAAAGGACCCTTACAGGTGGAAGGTTGAATAAATCATTGATTCTCAACAAAATAGGAAGAAATTGGCAAAGGATATTTTTTCTTTCTCTTCAGTAGCTGCAGCCTCTTGCTCCCTTGATATTGCCCTGATGCGAAAGAGGGTTAACTTTCTTCCAACCCTTTAGACATGTCTTCTACCCCTTTTCCATGGCAGCCAAGGTGTGCTCCAGGGACTACTGATTGCCCTGATTTCTACATTTTCATGGTTCTGTATATTTAAAGGGAATATAAATTAGTATGAGATGAGATAAAATCAAGATAAAGAGAGAAGAATGCAAAAACAATGGGATGTTTTGTGGCTAGTAAGAAGAATATCAAGATTTAAATACCCTTGTACCAGCACTCAGTCAAATGAAAATAAGGTGATCAGTGATGACAGATTTGAATTTTGGGTAGCTGGTGAAATTTCACTTTTCCTGATCCAAGATTTATTAATGCCAAGACAACACTATCCTAGGGTTCCTTGTGGACTTTACACCCTCACATCCTTAGCCTATACATAATTTATTTGTACTATTTAAGTGTGCATTTTGTCGATTTTAACTTTGGGGCTTCAGAAATCTAAATTATGGATACACTCTTTGAGGAGAAAAAGGAATTACAAGATTTATATATAACGAAAAAGCAAGGAACTGAAGACCTCCCTCTCCTCAGCACTGCTGTGTCCCTGTTGTCTCAACCACCTAAATTCAAGGCATTACATTTTCTGTCTCATCTGGCCTCAAAGGCGCTGTTATTACTTCGCAAATTGCAAGCTGATTCAGATTGCCCTTAAATCACCCAGCATCCTTCTTTTAACTCCCGTCTGCCTAAATTGGTTCACAACTTCCAGGATCCCTGACAGATGAGGTCCCTACCTAGGTCAGAGCCTCAAAATGCTCATTTTCTCCTGGGACTGCATTTCAAAACGTACCTCTGCAACACCACAAGTTGCCACAAATAGCAGAAGGTTTACAAGGCAAAAGTCTTGTTGCTGCAGGAAATTAATTAACGAAGAAAACCTTTAGGCACTCCCATTATTTAATAGGTCAGTCTGATGTATAAAGTAAGCTCTCCTAAAAGATACCTAGAATTTTTTTAAAATTCTAATATATTCTCATTCCCAGTTTTCTCCTTTTTTTTGAATCTCAGGCCTTATGCTATGTCCTCCTAAGTATTTCACAGCTCCTGCTTCTATTAAAAGATGCTTTTGAAATACATACCTGTTGTCTGGCAGGAGGGGGTCAGAGGCAGCAGCACCTGGGATAAGAGGCAGCCTATCCTGCAGAGACCAGAACTGCTCTGAGATGCCATTCCTGCTTTTTTTTCAGAGGAATACAAGTGGTGGCTGCTACCACGTTTGCTTTCAGGCTGTTTCTGCTCCTGTATCATGTTGCAAAATTGAGACACAGTACTGTAAATGGTTTGAAATGATGTTAAACACAGACTGCTTCCTGCAAAAACAAAAGCAAACAGGAGAGCAGGGCAAGCAGGCTGTGAAATCCAGTCTTTAGGTAAGTTAGTCTGACGGCAACGTGTCAAATCACCATGCAAATAACGCTGAAAAGAATTGTCTTACAGGAGACTTCTGCCACTCAGTGCTGGATATCTGCCTCCATTTTGCTTTTGCCTTACTTAAGCAAGACATCACCGCTTCTTTCTTCTCCACATCGGGAAAGCAGAGTTTGTTAAACAGAGTGCACTGTATTTCGTATGTTTTATTTCTTTCTGGGTGGTATTTGTTCAGACCACGACTAGAAAGAACTCCAGAGCGTGATCTTCCCTTTCCAATCTTACCTTCGTTGGTGAGCACTGACACAGACATCGTTGTGGCCACTAAAATGTGCTCATGACTCCTGAGATCACACACATGGAAATGCATGGGATGTCTTGGTGAGAGCTCTTGTTGTAAGTCCTTCACAAAATCAGGTAGATGTCACTGTTTCGCTTGTGTTCTGTGTTTTCAAGGTTTTCTTTTCTTTTTTCTTTTTTTTTTCCCCTGCTTTTAAAAGTAAAAAACTTAGATGCGCTGGGTAACAGCCTGAGCTTTCCCAAATATTTTCCTGGTTAATCTTTCCCTTCATTAGCTGTAATGGCACTGGCAGTAGTCTGAAAATTGTTGATAGTTGGTTGGACTCCTGCAGCTTCTCTTAGAAGTCTCCTTCTGAGCCAACCCTATCTTGATGGGTTATTTCTCTAATATTCATATTCGTATTTACCTGTCATGGCAGATGTAGCTGAAACCAGCTGCCTCCAGTCCTACTTTGGGGCCCTAACAATTGGACCATTGTTCTGTCTTGTCAGACACCCCTTTGAAAAGCTAATTGTGTCTATCCAGGTGTTTCATGCTGGTATTCCTTCTCAGAGAAAGGATATCTATTTTGGCAGATCTGCCTTTCCTTGTAGGGTCAGTCTCTTTAGCACTTCTGTTTCAGATTTTCCTTTCTGTCAATACTTCTGGAGCTGAGGGTTCTGGAAGAAATGCTGTTTTAAATAGTAAGCACAGCTTCTTAAATGGCAATCACAACATTCATAACATCCAAGCTTAAACAAGGAAAGAAATAGTTAAAGCACAGTACATCATGTACTGTTCTTACAATAAATATTATTTTCTATCAAGTGTAAGCAAACACTCAGTAAATCTCTCTCTTCTACGTCAATTTACCTGTTGGGATATATATGACAGATTGCTTTAAGGACTTAGCACTCACTGGGTACCTATAAATTCACAATTGTTGCTGTTGTCATAAATCTGTTAATTTCCTGTGCAGTAGCTCTTATCCTTTTCTCCTGCTTTCTTGGTTTTTTGTTGTTGATAGATGTGTGAACAGTGTTTAAGTACTGAATAAGGCACTTGATTAAAGGCAGTGAGGAAAGTGGTTGAGATGTTATGGACTTTTCTTTTAAAAAGAGTACATAATTCAAAACTTGCATATTCATACCTGTTAGCTGCTTTGAATGCTCAGATGAAGAGCTAAAGCAAGGTGACAGGTTTGATGTTTCTCTTTGGAGGAAAGTGGAGGAATAATTTTATAACAAAACAGAAAAGTTTCACTAAAAATCCAGTTTTAGAAAGGAGGAAATATTTCTTGTCCCATACATAATTATACTTGATTTCTAACCCTGTTATTCTTGTTCCTCTGGAATTGCTTTAAAGCTCGTGAGGATGACTCCAATTTCATGAAATGGAGTTCTTACCTTAGTATAATAAGCCAGAAAGATGTTTCATCACGTTTAATGTTTTAAATTGTATGAAAAAACCAAGGAAGACAAAGAAACAGTTTGCCTTTACAGTAAAAGCATTTCAATCGGGTTTTTAAGTGGTATTCTTGGGTCCCAATAAGGCTGAGATGGAACTGTTTGTTCTTTTCTTTCCTGTGCAAATTATTATTGGATTTCATACCATCTGAAGCCCCTCATGGGGTTCATCATGACCTTCCTCCCCATGGATATAATTCATGGGTTTGATGGTGTTGTAAGCAGTTTATTAATCTACCTTAAACTCTGTGCTTATATGTAATGATTGTAGCCTGATTTAAGAAGACTATTTTGTGCCAAATCCTTGGGAGGCTGGTTTTGTGGATTTGTCTGTCTTCTGTGGATTCCTTAGATGAAATTCCGTAGGCAGCACATATATCAAAGTGTATTTGAGAAGGTAAACATTGCTGATCCTTGTGGAAACAAATCAGGAATATTATTTATATATATAAAAAAGCATACATATAAATTAACATGCAGTCCTGTATTCCGCTTAAAATCCAGAAAAATCCTTCAAGGGTCATATGGTTGGTTTGGTTTTGGTGGGTTTTACCTTTCTCTCAAGCTTAACAGATGCCTGTGGTGCTACATGGGTATATGATAGTTTATTTTAAATAACAAATGCTGCAGTAGCTCTATGTACCTTCATAACGTTGTCCTTCAAAATTAGCATTGAGTCCTTTATCCAAGGGAGGAGTTGATAAATTTGAGTGCTTTGGCAGCAAATAACTTGTTTAGAGGATGTTTATAATTTAAAAGCATTGTGCTAGTCATTTTGAAATTGCACATCAGCAGGAATAAAAATATTGGATGTGAAAGCAGAAACTGCAGTGACAGAATTGTTAAGGAAAATACTTGTGTTTTTTAAAGAAATACAGAGATGTTTGAGTTTTGAAGTGCTGTAAAGAACAGAAGCAGGAATGTGTTATTGAGTGAGATAGCAGGGATTCCAGTGTGTGCTGGGAGTAAAACGTGAGTTCTCTACCAACGTATTCAATAAAAATTCACTTGCAGTGCTAAGGGTCTGCACTGAGGCAACCACAAGCAAATCCGCTGAGAGGAATAAGGTAGGTTAGAAAGCTGTGAAGGGCTATTTGAGTGCGCCAAACCCTCTGTCACTTGTTTTTTTGAAGATGAGTAGAAGCTCTTAGCCCAGTACGAGGTTTTCATTCGGGCTATGTAACCTGTGCTGGCACAGGTGAGAATCAGGTGAGGAAAGTCCTTTGGCTTCAGAGAGGGAGCTCAGAGGAGCTGCTCTGAATGCTTAGTTAAAAATTATTTCAGATTGATTTATGGAGGGTATTGTCACATGGCCTGAAAACTGAAATATCCAGCCACAGATACAAAGGAAAGATATCCAGTTGAGCAACTTTCAGATTTTACTAAATACCTTTGGGTTTCATCTGGAAGAGAATTAAAATGGAAATTTCCAGAGGCAGCTAAATCGAAGAAAGTGGTGAGTGCTGGTGAGGGTGGACAAGTTTAATTTTACACAAGCATTTAGAAGCTGAAGAAAGGGGCAAAAAATATATTAAGAAAATTAAAGTTCAAGGAAGTGAACTTAATATATCTGGAAAATAATTTAGCTATTCAGTGGGAGGGAAAAATCAGCAAGACATCAAGGAATGAAACTGAACAGCAATTTTCATTTTGTTATGCAGATGAAAATCTGGAAGAACTCTTTTGATTCCTGAGAGTAGCAAATTATACCTTGCTGACACATGAATGTGATTCCTATTGATGCATCTGCATGCAACTCCCTTTAATATCTGAGAACGGGGATTGTTGCTGAAAGTACAGGTGGTCTGCATTCAGGGGATGGCTGTGCACCAGTTTGCAGGCTTAACTGAACCTCTTTCCAGCCAAGGTCTTAATTATGTGTTTGGTTTTAAGCTGGCTGAAGTCCATGACCTTAAATTGAGCGTTCTGGAGGCGAGTGTTGGTGCTATTCATTGTAGAAGAAAAGCCTGGTACATTACTCCAATCCGATCTTCCAGCAAAGCACTTCTCCTACACTCAGTCCTTGCAGAAAAATATGAGTTCCCTTCCTGACCTGAATTAATCCTAAGGAAAGTGCATAGGTTAATTTTGCCATCAGACTTCACTTCTGACCTTGGACAAGACACTTAAAATATCCACATCTCTGTTCACAGCATATGCTTAAAATTTACACTTCTTCCTGTTTATTCCAGCTGGAAATACAACTGTTTCCTGTGATGTGTCTGCATGGTGGAAGTACTGTAGACTCCGGACATTGCTGTAATTTGAGTAATAGCAGGATGGAAAAGAAGGAAAACCAGAAGTTAGACAGAAAAACAATGTTTTAGGTGCATGTTGGATTGTCCCTTAAACAGAGGAGCTTCCATTACTTGGCTTGGAGAGTGGGGCATTCAGCAGTGCCTGTTGCTGGCATGTTATTTTGTTTGCTGAGAGCCACAGCAGATCAGAGCTCACAGGAAACACCAAGAGGCAGAGTTTGTGTCTGTCATAAAGCCTAGAGGGTCACTGGCACTGTGCTGTCGTTAACTGAGCTGCTGATTAAAGAGTATCCTCATTATAACACATTTATTTTGCATGAACGTTTTATTTGTGTAATTCAGTGGACACCTTTCCTTTTGTGGTTCCTCCTTTTGGGTTTTTTGAGTTTTATCGAGATTGAAGCAAACACAGTTCCGTGTTCACTGAAAGCCTCAGGCTGACAGAAACGGAGTAGCTGCTCACAATCTCAGCTGTTTTCTCCAAATTATAATGTGGAATGCCAGAATGCCTTTTCACCAAATTCCCTCTTTTTTTTTTTTTCCCTCATCTTGATGGTGGAGTGCAACACACGCACACCTTTACCTCTAACAGCCTCATAAATCCATAGGTTGAAGTTTAGGGAATGGGTGATATATCGCCTAATGAGAGATGATAGAGTTAACTAGGCCAAGGCCAGCTGTTCCCTGGGTGTGGGGGGAGGAAAGAGGGTTATGCTGATGTGCAAGGAGACAGATAGGACTGATAGGTGGATAGAGAGGTGTTCAGAAGGTCTTTGAGAGGCTCCTGTGTTTCACCAGGTGGAAATACAGGCTTGTGTTCTCTATCTGTGTAGAGCAAGACTCCACCTCATGGGAGTGGGTGATTATTCCACTGTGTTGATGATGGTTTGTGACAGTGGACTTCGGCAGATTCTTGCCCCAACTTCGTCATTTCCTGCTGATTTAGCAGGAATATTGGTCTGGAGCTTATCAGACTTTCCCATACTGATTTCTCAGCATTTACTTTTCTGTCTTCAGCCTGTGGTTTTGTGGTCTTCTCACAGAACAGGTCTTTGTGGTGGAATGAGACTCTGTGGTTAAGGACTTCAGAACTTGACTACTTATAGACTAAGTAGACTACTATAGACAAGTTGATATGTTGCATTAAAAGAACCTCAACAAAACCTCAAAAAAATTCTACTGTGTTATCTTCCATTGATATGTATTCGATTCCCAAGCCACCACATAATCACATTGTCCTTCTTCCTTGCCCTTCTTTCTCTTTTACTTGATGCCTCGATGTGGCTACCTAAAAACAGAGGCTAGACAAAAATAAGAGAATAAAAGTAGGTATTTATTTGAAGGGCCTTCCAAGGTACACCCTGGGCAGTCAAAAGGTAATACCGTGCCTTCCTGGCTCCGTGGGGTCCCGCATACTCCCACAGAAGCCTGGGCAGGTTCGGTATTCAGTCAGTAGCAAAGAGTCAGGAAGGGTGTTTGCTTGCGTTCCGGCAGGAGAGTTTATTGCATCCTCACTGTCGAAGGTTCAGGGGCAAATACCAGAGCAATGGCTAACTTTGGGTTTTTCCCGGGGCTGGGGAAAAGGCGGGATCAGGGAATGGGGACCAATGGGAGAGCCCTGGGGGAGTGCCGAGGGGCCAAGGCCAGCAGCCAACCGGGGAATTCAAACTGGAATAGGTTAACTTAACAGAACCANTATCTTCAGCGGCCGCCACAAAAAGGCTCCCCCCAAGATGGACCCTGGGCCATGGGCTCTTCACCCTTTTATAAGTTTGGTCCATTTGCATATTAGGGTTAATTCTCCAATTATAACTTCAGTTAATGATGTCATTACCTCAAGTTTGCCACTCCTCTCAAGGCTTTAGTTTGCACATTTTGGGGCCTGGGACAATCTAGGTGTCCTTGGAGAGCAAACCTAGAGAGGCTTTGTTATGTCGAACCAGCATGAGAGAGCAGCAGCTAACAGGCCACACGAAACTTCAGAGTTACACACTAGGCAGTTCGGGGTTTGAAAAATATAAAAGTTAAAAACTAAGGCATCATACTGTTCTCTTAACTGGTTTGTAAGCTCTTTGTAGGAGTGGATTCGTCTTCACAGACATTCCTGAAATCTGTGTTTATGCTGCTGTTAAACATTGGCTCAGTATGTGAGAATTCCTGAGTGATCCCTGACTATCCATCAGTGTTGCAACTGTTCACATCAGCTTTTCTTTGTGCTTTTACACAAGAGCCTTGCTGACTAGGTAAGAAGGCCTCATGCCCTTCACATGTTGGTGATGGTTTTAGTGTTTCAAGGCAAAAAAGAATAGCCAAGAGTTGGAGGTGAAACCAGCAGATAAGGGTAGAAGAGGGTTTTGGTGCTGCTCTCACTTCAGCAACTCTTTGTTACCTGGAGCCTTCAAGCCTCAGATGCTGCTGCTCTTATTCAGTTGTCACTGTCTCTTTCCATTTCAGTCTAAAACTGCCCATGACTGATCACAGTTGACATGTGTCACTGTGGAGATGAGTTAGAGATCTTCACAATCTTGCCCACCCAGAAAGACCACAGGGACATTTTGCCTACGTTTTACCCTCTGTGGAGTTTTGGGCTATTTGCTGCGTACTAGGGGCATTCAAGGTGAAAACCAACAAAGAAATCTGTAACTTTGTACTTTTGATGTAAAAAAACCCCTTTTTGTTTTAAATTCCTGGGGTGCTGCAGGTTACCCTTGAAGCTTACAGATCAAACCTCAACGTCCCTGCTCCCTCAGAGTTCAGAAAGGATGAAAGAGCAAACAAAGGTGTGGAGGTAACAGGGGTCAGTGCAGGTTCACCCAGCAGGTCAGCGCTTGTGCTGGGACTGCGGTTGAAATCCGAGGCATTCCAGATCAGTCTTCTCTGCTTCATCTCCCTGCCATGCTCAAGCCACGTGGGCAGTGATGGAGACATTCGGCTGCCTGGGCAATGTGCAGTTTTGCTGTGCTGCGTTAAACTCCACAGTAATGGAGAATGACGGGGCACCATATGACACTTTCCGTGCCTTAATTAATGTCTCCCCGGATGGGGGAGAGTTTTAGCATCTTTGCCAGGAATTCAAGAGACGAACGGGAACTTCAACAGTCTCTGCTTTCAGATAGTTGTTTATTAAGTCTTATCAGAGAAATAGAGTCACTAGAGTGACACAGCACAGAGCAGAGAATGCAGGAGAAGCCCGCATTATCAAGATTAGACAGTCTTTTTAAAGGTAAATAATCCAATAAAAATGTAAAACGAAAGATATTTTCACTTTTCCACCAGTGTTCCATAACTCACTTTGTCACGTACACAGGAACTGCGAAATTCTTTTTCCAGTCACCTTAAACTACTTCTACTGCAGAATATGGAGTAATAGAAGAAGAAGAAGAAAGCCTGGAGAAAACAACAATCCTCCATTTTGAAGCTTTTTACCTTTTCTCTATTTACTGTATTAACAAACCCAAAGACCCTAAATTTTTACCTTGTGATAATCTTACATAACATTCTATCATCTAGTTCACACCAGTGTAGATTCTAACTCTTCCCAGAGGGTAGGTAGTTTTCTCCATGGGCAAAGGTCAAAGACAGTGTTGTCCAGGGGGGTAGAATCCTTCAAAACAAGCAGAGAGATATTCTCTGCATTCTGGATTCCAACAGAGAAGGTCTGGTTGTCAGGCACCTTCTGCCTTCCCTGGAGTGAATTGCTCTACCCTGGCTGTTTGTCTTCGATCGTGATTCTGGAAATGTGAAATATGCTGATCCCGGGCTGCTGGAGGGAAGTGCTGCAAGGTGGTGTCAAGATGTCTCTCTTCCAGACAGGGCCACAGCCAAGCAGTCTGTGCCCCATCCTGGTCTCCCAGCCTGCTGCTCCTGTCTTCCCCTGTTCCATTCACAAAATACACAGGCACATGTCATTTCCATATCAATAGTGACAGCTGTACTTTCTAGACACACTTTCTGTGTGTCTAGAAGAACTGGTGCTCTGCTTTGTTGGAGGTTTGGCTTTGCTCAGAAAAACCCTGCCTCTAGACACGACATGTTTTCTCAGGTAGTTCACTGTCTGTCACACATTCCTCACCAATTTTTCTTTCTTGGCCTGAGTAGGTGGAACCCAGCAAGTTTCTGACCTGTCTGCACTGCAAATATTTACGTCTCTTTCAAGGTAGAATGCATGCTAATTATTTTCTTCATTGTAAATTAGGTAAGACCTTTCAGATAGGACAGACAGGTGGTAAACATTTTTTCAAAACCTTGAAATCACTCTATTTTTACTTTTAGTGAAAGATACTCTCTGTCTACAAGCACAGAGGAAAATCATGTTAGAGAAACAGCTTCTTGTTTCAGATCTCTGGCTCAGGAAGTTAGTGGATGCACCTCCCACTACCTGTATTCCTGCCATTACCGTGAGCTCCTTCCTGAAGACCGAGGGTAAAACACATGGAATGTTTGCAAACATTTATTGACAAACTGCCTAAATACTGAGAACTTTCAGAGTGAGTGAACTGCTGTCATACTTATGAACAGGAAGGATGGTGTTACCAGGCAAGTTTAAGTTGCATACCAAGATTCTGAAGAGCAATTAACAGACTAAAGAAGCAAAGCTCATATTTAGAGATTCAGGGTTTTTTCTCCACTAACTGCTGTCCAACTGGAAGTGTTGTTTGGATGTTGTTTAGTTCTGGAGACTTAATTCAACTCGATATTTTAGTGCCATTGAGATGTCCAAGGTGGCAAAACCTTAGAGGTGATCTGATGTGTGATACATCAGCACAGAAATGCACTTGAAGAACAGTCCAGGTGTGTGCCTTTAAGAAGAATACTTTGACACAGATGCATCATCTCAATTACAGTGTCTGTTGCCCCAACTCCAGCACAAGGAATACCTCTGGGATAGGAATTACAGTGAGCTGTGGTGCAAATTATTAATTCACATTTGCCAAAAAGAAGTAAATGCTTCATATTCATTAGGAACTTAGAGTGGATGGGATTTCTTCTGGAATATGTCACAAGGGAACAGATCAAGGATAGCCTTGATAGCAGAGAATTTCTGACTGTTAAGAAAACAATTGAGTTCTTTTTTTTTTTTATTTATGCAGTATGGAACCTAATTTTCAATTCCTTGGTTTGGACCTTCTTGCCAGGCAGCTTTTTTTTTTCCCCACTTGGATTACTGCCAATATATAGTATAAACAAATTAGCACTTTCTTTTTGAAAAGCTTTAATCTTGTTGCTTTTGCCACACCAAACAGCAAAGAATACACAAACAAGAGGCATGAAATCTTTTCAAGTTTAAAGCTCAAATTAATCTAGTCTCCTTGATATTTTTAGCCTTGATGCAGATTGCTTTTGAAATATTACATTGCACATTTAATTCTGACCATGTTATTTGGATACCATCCAGGGGGACCTGGACAAGCTCGAGCAGAGGGCCAATGGGAATCTCAGGAGGTTTAATAAGATCAAGCTGCACCTGGGGTGGGGCAACCCCTGGTATCAACAAGGGCTGGGGGATGATTCTATGATCTTCTAAATTCCCTTTGTGATGTCTTGGGAGTGCAGGAGGTTTGGCAAAGTGTGATGTTGAGCATATATAAATATGCTTATTTATAAGGAGGTGTATGCACACAGATATATAAAATGTGTGCATAATCTCCAGAGACTTTTCCAGTAGAAAGGTCTGGAATTACTGCTGAATGATATCTTTTCTGTGGAAAAGCCTCTTTATTATCAGCTGTAGTGCAATGTCATCTAGCTCAGTGCCTTACACATTTACAAAAGACAATTTTTGTTTAGATTCTTGTGTTAGAAACTCGCCAAATTGTTGAATGCATGCTTGGTTTTTTTTCCCTGGTAGCAAGTTCTCTTGACAATGTGCATTATTTGGTGAGGATAAATTTTTAATTGAAAAAGAAAACTTTCTCAGATAAATAAATAAGTGTGGACCAGTTTTATCCATGGCGATTGCTGACAAGAAATGAAATCCAGGTCATATTTAGAACCTAGTGCTGAATCACTGAACTTTGAGTAATGATAAGTTGTTAGGAACTGCAATTTAAAATTTCTGTTTCCTTTTGTTTAGGGAAATGAAGCCTGTCTATATTCCAGTATGTCCATTTTGTATGCAAGCATTCACAGATATGGTAGAACTTTTGCACAAATTTACAAGTTTACATCACGAAGATCTGCATTTCCTCTTGCATGCAGACAAATTCACACTTGAAAAACCAAGGCATAAATTTGAGTATGTTCAGTTTTGCTCTGCCCAAAAGACAGTGAAAGTTTGCATTCAATATTTATCTCATTTGAGATTAGGTGGAGCTGTTGAATTAATGTTGAGAGTTGCTTATTTTCTTAATGTTAGACCAGTATGAACAGGACTTCCCACATTTTATTTTAGGTGGGAAGGGTGTATCAGAAAAAAATAATATTGATAAATCATTGGCTGTGTTTATCAGCCATCAGGCTCCCAGTGATTCACTCAGGAATATGGGCTGAGGCTGACAAACAGGTGTAACACCCATGGGAATAACCCTTTTGTGTTTGTTCTGATTGATTCCAGGATCTGCATTTAAACACAATTTTAGTTCTCTGGGTTTTTTTAGATGCACTAATTGCAGCAACTAAAAATATCCTTATCAGGCTAAATTTAAATCTAAGTTATATCAATTGTCAAAGCCTGACAGCCGGATTTTCTGCTGATTAATGCAGAGCTGGCTATTTCTGCCATGTTCCTATTTGCTTTTTCTGCCAAACCCTGATTTCAGGTGTGACTGACCTTAAAATGTTCTTTCCTTCTCCACTTGTATAGATTATTCCAAGATCTTTGAAGAGTAAGACAAGCCCAGTGAAGACAAATGCAAAAATGGAGTATGCTGCACTTCAGGACTTCTTGTGACAGATGCTGCTCCCATCTCAGAAACCCACATGATCAGTTGGCCAAGGGTAAGTTTATTGGGACAAACACATTCCAGGCACTATTTTAGCTTATTTTCTGAGGGAAAAATTAAGTTTTCTGCCTGCCAGGGGAGTTCCTCGCACACAGCAAAATCTCTAGAAGTAATGTCAAGTTTAAAGCACTCCAGGCAAAAGGTTGAAGATCTGAAAGATAGTTAAATTTCTACAAGTTTCATGAAAATCAGTGGCTTTGCAGAAGCAAGAGACCCGGATTGCTGTGTCCTCAGGGAAAAAATAGGCAGGGTATATGTTCTTGTTGGCCTGCGCTTCACCGTTAGAATATTTCTGGAAGTGTTGGATATTCTGTAATGGAAGTGTTTTCCAGTAGCTGCTGTGATTCCCTATCTTCTAGCAGCAGCTAAGGGGTTACAAAGGTGTCCAATTAACTCAGACAAAATATCACAGAATTGATTAAATTATGTTTGTGACTAACAGACAGCAAAATAAAAACAGCAATAGAGGGAAAAAGAAATACTGAATGTACTTAGGGCTCTTTTTTGTTTTGTTTTGTTTTATTTTTTTATCGTCAAGAGACTGTTTAATCTGCTCTCCTGAGTACAGCAGTTTTTTCTTTCTTGCCTCATCTTTCTCCAATATAAATAATATATTGGGCTTATGGATGTATAAGTGAATCAAAAATTTCTCATTCCATGTGGGCAGCACTGAAGTTTGTAGGCATTTCAACTGAGCCATTTCAAAAATTTATGAACACTCTTCTGCTGAGCGGAAATAAAGCTGTTTTCCTTTGCTTTCTGTAACTTCACCCAAAGAAACAATAAGAAAACACAGTTTGTTTCCAGCCCATTTATTTTTGACCATGCCTAAAAAATAGTAGTAATAGTCCTAACTGCAAATAGTCCTTCTACCAGATACACAAATAATCCAAAAATGAGTCTCCTCCTTCACTGCACTTGATTTGTGTCCAGTAAGAGAGTGACTAAGGGGAGTTGGAGCAAATTAATGCTTTGTTTCAGCCTGTTTAGATTAAATTTCTGAGACTATTCTAGGCAACTCTGGCGAAAATTAATGGTTAATTTAATTTGACCTTTTTAAGATGCAAACACTATAAGTAGCTGCCTTAAATATCTTGCATAGAATGCTTGATTTAATAAATGTAGCTTGCTTTCTTTTATTTATTTTACTGCTTATTGTGTGCTTTGAAAGTTTTCTCCAGCCCCTTCCCTAATGTAATGGAATTGGAAAGGAAAGCAGATGGCTGTCAGATGGCAAGGCAGCTCTGACGCTGACCGAAATGAGTAGACTTGGGTATTATTTAGCTGTCATAAACCAGATGCCTTCACACTGTTTCATGATGTTTTCACAGAGGTTCCATTACAGATCACGTTCCCCCTCATTGCACAGTGCTCTTGGCCTCTTCCTCATGGAAATGTCCTCCCCTTTTGCAACTGCAACAATCATGGAGAATTAAATTCAGAAATAGAATCAAAGTTTTTAAAAATGAAAGATAAGCATTTTTATACTGATTTTAATTGCAGCTGCAGCCTCAGCAGCCCCACTCTCTACTTCCCTCAGCTGAGCAGAGTGGTCACTGCACTGGAGGCCTCCACAGCTCCTCTGGACTTTGCCTTGCCTGTCTGTGGATCTCCACCTAGGCCACAAAATGAACAATTTCACACCTTTGTGGACTTTTTGTAAATTTTTTGCAGAGTTGCTAAATCAGTTAACCACAGTGACAGAGATAAAAATGCCAGGAATGTCTCCCTGTCTCTCTAAGCACCTGTGAGGAGATGAGTGGGCATGGGGTGAGGTCAGCAATCCTAACGTTGTTCAGAGGTATCACACCAAGGGGTACAAAAGCAATATTAGCCTGCAAAAGAGAAACTCTTTCTATTTAAAAGAAATTAGAAACTGCCTGTAAGGAAAAAATTAGGAAATTAAATCCCTGGACTCAGCATGGAGGCACACAAAGAGTGTCTTATTAGCATTGCAGAGGGGACAGTGTGCACACCCTGGAACACAAAAGGAAAACAAATGGAGGAAAGTGGGAGCCCCAATAATGTGTTCAAGAGATAAGATACAATATTTTATTGAAACTAAAATACGTTCTTTAGAAGCACACTTGAAATTTAAACAATTCTAATTAAATGGAAGGGTCTTCGGCAGATAAAAGAAGCAAGGCAGAAATTTGAAGAATTTTCAAAGGTACAAAGGCAAGGAAGAACTGATATAAGGTGATCAGAGGTAATCTGCCTGTTGGGAAAAAACTCTGTTGGACCTCTGGAGCAGAAAGAGGGCAGCTGAAACCCTGGCAGCTGCAGAGTAGTGTAAGTTTCCTTACAGGCTTAAGAGGGTCCTGCCCTCCCCCGGCCCACAAGACGTTTTACATTTGACATTACAAGATGTGGATTCTTTCTGGGGCAGAAATTTTTAAGCCAGATAAGCTTTATTTTGGGGTTGCCATCTCTGAGGTAACAAACACCAAGATGAATGAGTAATGATGAATTGTTGTCCTATAATAGCTATACGTGGGCTGAGTCATGGAGGGGCAGGTAGCATTATTTTAATCCATAATTCACGTTGTCAGCTTCAACCTACAGATCTCTTTTTGTTGACTTCTCTCTGTGCTGGAAATCTATTTGTGAAGATCTGCCTTCTGGCCTTGATCAATTCAGCCTGCAACAACAGTTAGGCTAGTTTTTTTTTCCCCCCTTGTATCTTCATTTTCCCCAGTCTAAGCAGTTTCTATTCTTGTGCTTTAAAATCTCAGTGTCATTTTCATTTGCACTAAATAATCCCTCAACATTTTGCTATTTTGCTCTAAGTCCCCTTAGACACCTGTTTTGTAGACACAACTGCCATCAAAGATGGAATTATAAGGATTGATTCTGTTCCATTGAATTTAATGAGATTTTGTCATTAATATTTCTGGAAAATGGCTCACATTCTAAATCTGTGAGGAAAAAACACCAAAATTTTCTGCTGTTGGTATTAAGTACTTCTGAAGTTGCTTGAATTAACTGTATATCTATTCACTCTTCCCTCATAGCTCTACTTCACTACTTCATCCGTTTTGTTACTTGTGTTCAGTTGTCAGAAAGGTATTTAGCATTTCCATCCCTTAGCTTTGCTGAAGCCTTCAGATCTTCCTCCAGCAGCACGTGAAGGAAATATGAATTCTTGTGGCATTGTGGGACAAGAATTTTGTAAACGTGATCCTTTACATCACATCGAGACAGAAACCCCACCTCTGAGACTCTGCTCGGCCACTTCCATAGTGATAACTGCCCACCCATTTACACTTTCCTGGTTTGATTTAAAATAATCATTCCGATAACTGTAATTTCTTTGTGGCTATATGTGGGTTTTGGTAATAATATTCCAGTTTCTTAGCTCTCAGAAACAACAATAATAATAATGATTGCTGATAATATGAGTTGGTTCTGCGCAGCTGTCTAAATTGCTTTATTTATCCAGTTAGCTTTTACTGATTAGGGAGATTTTGCAGGTTCATCAGAGATGAATTATATGTCTGTCTTTACAGACAGAAAATACAGGCTATTAACAAGCTCAAGCTTACAGTGTCCCCCTGTATGGTCCCGTTTTGAAATGTTAAATACTTTCTGGTTTTATCTTATTGCTGTTGACAGAATGAATTATTTAATGATCACCGTCTAAATAAAATGTCAATAACACTTGTTTAGATTGGATATTAGAAAAATGTTCTTCACCCAGAGGGTGGCTGGGCACTGAACAGGCTCCCCAGGGCAGTGGTCACAGCACCAAGCCTGACAGAGTCCAAGAAGTGTTTGGACAATGCTCTCAGGCACATGGTGTGACTGTTGGGGATGGTGCTGAGCAGGGCCAGGAGTTGGACTCAGTGATCCATGTGGGTCACTTCCAACTCAACATATTCTGTGATTCTGTGATACAAGTCTAAACCCATGTTAGCAGCTTTTATTCCTTCTTTTTTTTTTTTTTTTCCTTTTCACTTCTTTTCACAAAATAATCTATTTATTTAGTTCTGACTCATCCAAACAGTTCTGAACAGCCCTGGTTAATCAGCATCTGACAACTTTCTAGATATAACTACAGAATGATAAAGGCTGATTGAGCTGAAGTAAATTTCCATTTGGCTTTTACCTTCTAATTATTGAGTAGCTGAGCATCAAAACCCTTTTACCACGAAATGCCTGCAGGGTCCTTCAGTAGACAGGACGTATCTCAGTGGAGTTTAGCTACCTCAGAAGAAATTTTACAGCTCAAGTGATTTAGAAATATTTGAAAACTTTGCTGCTGATGAGAGTATAAGGAAAATTATCGACCACCCCAGAAATTTACTGGGTCCAGAGCAGGTGCCCTCTTAACTAGTTCTAAGTAAGAGGAATTGAAATCTGCAGAGGTTTGTTTTGACATTCTCATTGAAGACCCAAGCAGCTGGTAACCATTTGTAACTCTTTGAATGAGTCTTTTAAAATGCAGGAGGAATTGCTAATTAAGCTTTAATTGTTTAGGAAAGGACTTCCCCCTGAAGGAACTCTAATTTTTTTTAATAAGTTTTAATATGGAAACAACCTTGACTGTTACGTGTGATTTCTGGTTCTGAAGGTGTTGGCAAAATCAGGCACATTAGGCTCTGGTGGCATTTGTTGTATTTTTTAAGTAAAGAAATCCACCACTAGAGAGCTGTGTCATAAAAAAGAGATTTTTTTATGATAATCTCTTGAATCTCACAGAAGAGACAGGAATCACTGCTTTTCTCACATCAGAAAGCAGGAATTCAGCCCGACTTCCCTCATGAATTCCTTCACATCCAATGCTTGCTCTTGTTCTTTATGAGAGCTTTTCGGAGTAATCCCTTTGGTACGGTTGGGAATTGAGTCCATTGCCCAGCTTCCCAGGTTGGAATGGGAAAGGTGCTAGGACTCCTTGGACTGAATTTTTTTTAATGTGTGGTGAGTGATACGTTCCCGTAGTTTTGGGCAGAAGTCGGTTCAAACACCATGCAGGATGTGAAGGCTGTCACTTTAGTTGCACTGGTGCATGTGGTGCCTATAAGAATTCTTATATATGGCCACATCTTTAGGCTGTAGGAAGACAAAAATACCATCTGTTTGTCAAAAGTGTACTTTCCATGCAAACTTCCCTCCCCAGTGGAATTTTAGTGCCACAAACAAGGCAAAACATACAGGAGTCACTTAAACTGGAGCATTTATTTACAGTATGTACTTGTCTGACACTGCTGTGAAAAGTTCAAAAATCCAGATGGATATTCCTAAAACCAGAAGGCAGAATCCTTCAACAGCATAAACTTGCACTTTCCATTTCTCCCTTTGGCACAAATAATGTTCATCTATTTGTCCTTGTGAACATTCATTACTTCTGCAGATTATAAATCCAAAGTCCTTTTCTTCTCTGGATGCATGTGTTTAACTTGCAATAATACCAGCAAATATTTAAGGGGAAACAAGTCTTCAAGAGCCTTTAGAAACTCATGAACTGTGTGTTTTGTCCAGATTCTTTCCAGTGGTAGCCTTTGTTTTAGCTTGGAAGATGCTTGGAAGAGTCACATAAAATTCAAGTTTAGTTAGGCCAGACAATTTCACATCTCTCAACAAACTTACTGGACTTCTTCATTAACTATTGACTCTCTTATCACATGGTGGTTGCTACCAAAAGTCTCTTCAGTAACGTATAGATACCATGTTTTAATATTACTTAATTTTATTTTCTTTTCTTTTTTCTTAGTGATGCTGCAACTAAATTCTGGCTGGAAACCCAAACACCAGAATAAAAGCAGCCATAACTCAAATGTATATCTTTCCTCCTATGGAAATTAAGTTCTTATCATCTCAGTGCCTTATTCACAAAGGCCTATATTTGTAGCACTATTTATCTTCCTGAAGGGAATTGTATGAGGCCCTGGAGATGAATAATAGCTTTTCTTAATCAGCCTGTTGAAAGACCATTGTCTTGTCTGTCTTTGCTAGAACATCAGCACAGTGGTGGGTGTTTTGTAGCATAATATGAAACAGGGTGCTTGCTGCTGAGAGCTTGTAATTTCAACAAAGGAGAAGCAATCAGAAAAGGGGCTGGCAAACACTGGCGCTTGAAATTCAAGGGCTGAATGTTTTCCACACTGAGGGCAAGAGTGAGGGGAAGAATGAGCAAACACCAAATGGGCAAGACTCCTCTGGTGCATGCCAGTGTAATCTGCCAGGTTCCTGCTTAGCAGGCTGTGCTGGCACAGATTCAGACATTCCAGGTTTGTGTAGTTTCTCCTTGCCTGCTTATTTTGCTGTTAAATTTCCTTTGATCTCTATCTCACCACTATGTGAAGATTCAACCTACGTTTGCCCTATGCTTGGTCCCTGTTTTTGTTGCTTTTCCTGCTCTAGATAAACGGTTTTCTCAGAAGTTGAAATAATCTCAAAATAAAAGAACAAAATTTGATGACACTTAACTCCCATCACATGTAGTACGTTTTCAGCTCATGATACAAACATACATTTTCCACTTTAAGACTTGGGCACTTGCGAGTGACAAAGAAATAACTCTTAGGAGGTGTGTGTCATGGCATTGATGTATTTGGAGTTGAAGGTTGCTGTTTTGCCTGCACTGTCCATGGTCAGGGTGTGCATATCCTCTTTGTGCTACAAACCTAGATCTCATCATTTCTTCTGTTGCATCACCAGCTGCTTCGTGCTTTGTATTTTTGTTTTCAATTTCTCCTTGCTCTGTTGCAGTGGTTTGAATTTGTCTTTATTGAAATGCATCTTGTTCATTTAAAATTTTCTTCCCAATTTATCAGGTTCATATTGGGTTCTGATTCTGTCCCTCAGCCTGCTTGCACCCCCCATCTTCTTATGCTGATTTTTCAATTATACTCTTCAGGCCATCATCCAAGACAGTAATGAAATATTAAATAGAATTTGGTAGGCAGTGGATGGCAGGCAGAGGTGGGTAGGCTGATCAGGGCCCAGAGGTGTGGCACTAGGGTAGAGAACCATTGCTTTGCTATTTCATTTTTCCTTTTTTTCCCCAGAGAACTGGAGACAGTGGACTTGTTGGTAAGGGATGCATAATTCTAAGGCAGATTTTATGCAGCTTTGCATCCCAAAATTGTTTTAAATTGCAGTAAACACCTTTATTTTCCTGTTATATTTGCACAGGGCAAAAGGCAGGCAGCAGGTTGGTGAAAAAGCCAGCACTGACAGTGCCCTTCCCTCAGCAGCTCTGGGGGCTCCATCCACTGCTCTGCCCTGCTTCTCCTGCTGTCTGCCTTCCCTGGGTTTCCATGTGCCCTGCAGAAAAGCTGGTGCAGTAAAATCAACTGTTCACATCAAACAGGCACCTTCTCCACCTTCATTAGCATTCCTACAGTGTCCGTGAATTGGTTAGTGATGCTGATACTGCTAACAGCAGAAAAGAAGGGATAAAAGGCCAATTATCTAGAATTATCACAGTATCACATAAACCCCTTTAATTTCTTCTCTTGCCACTCCCCAGCTGTAAGTGGGTGATGTCGAGCACCCCTGTGGATGCGTGTTGTGTCCAACTCATCTTTGTTATTTATTACAAACAGGCAAGAGCTCAGTACTGCTATTTCATGACCATTGATTCAAGATAAGTGAATATGTCACAGCATGTGGATTTATCTGTATTTATCTGTTGTCTCTCAGCTCCTCCACCCATTGCAGCAGAAAAAGTTTTATGGGGTTGAGTTCAATGGTGAGGATTTGAAGGCTGGGAAGGGTGAGGAATTGCTCTTTGTTTCAAAACAAGTGATAGTGAAGGCTTTGGTGCTTTCTCTCTGCCTTAGTTGTTTTGAAGTTCTGCTGTTCTACTCTTGTATAACAAAGAGAGGGGAAAAAAAGAAAGCATTGCCTATTTACTCTGTTTGCTTTTGGGCAAAATGATAACTTTTTTTACATTGAATCTAAAGAATTGTACTTTGAATCTAAAGATTAAATGCATTTCAGGAGTGAATTGGCTGTTTAATAAGAAGGGTTGTTATTATTTTAAAACCAGAATTAGAGTAGATTGAACTAGAACTGACCTCAGTTTGTCCAGGTATAAACATACATTGCAGCAGGTGCTGTGATACTTCCTAACTCTTGAAGTCTTCTCAGACAGATCCAGGCTTAGAATGAAGAAAAAACCCAGTGATCTGATCAATGGGAATTTTCAAAGATTTCTCTTCTCTTAGGCTATGGAGGGTAAATATTTAATCCTGATGCTAAAACTAATCACAGGTATTGAAATCTGTGGCAGTTTGCATTTATCAATGCCAGGGAAATATCCATAATCTGTTCCCCCCAAAAAGGTTAGACCAATAAGGACTTGCTTAGAAATACAGTGAAGAAAAAAGAATGAGTTGCCTTTCACGCAATATCACTACAGTAGTCTTCAGCTGCTAAATTACATCTCTTAACATTTTTTCAGCCAAAGTTTCTATGCAGAGCAGTTGTTCTGCTGTCCTCAGACAGAGAGCCCACGGAGGGATGTAGCTCAGGGTTTTCTTTCTGTGGTGAAGCCAAGCAGAGTTGCCAGAGAGCTCTGATTTGCAATTTTAAGGCTGCCCTGTATTGCTGAGTGCACCGAACACAGGAAAATCTCAACAAGAGAGCTAAAACACGAACCCTCTTCTGTTTCATTGTGTGCTTCATGTTTATTGGAGGACTCCTGGGAGTTCCTCCAGCCCTGGGAGAAGAGACTCCTGGCAGAGCTGACCTTAACAGAGACCCGGACCTGCTTTTCAAAGGGCTCTGTGTGTGTGTGTGTGTGGGTTCAACAGCAATTTCAAGATTTTCATGTGCATTCTGAACTGCAATATAAAGGTCACTGATGACCTTTCTTGCTGCTTGCTGCGGAGAGATGGATGTAGATGCAATATCTTTATTCCTGTTTTGCTGGGTTCTTCATAAGTCTTCAGTCCTGAACTGCAGGGTGGAAGAATGTCACTGTTTCACTGCCCCTTCCCAGAGTTTACCACTGCTGGGCTTTGTCAACAACACAAAGAAAATCTTCCATCTCTCTCTCCCTTCCCCTCTAGATTTCAGACCCCATTTCATTAGGTGAATTGCAATTTGCCTCACTCCACAGGAAGTAAAATAAAGCTGCTTGTTTCCAGACTTTCCAGTGATGCTCTCTTTCACTTCCAGGGAGGTTGGTTGTTCAGCACATCCAAGAGTAGAGGCCAACCTCATCTTCCTGTGCTCTTGGCCCTGTCTCTTTCTGAACAGAGACATGCCTACCCTAAAACATGCCTACACAAAACTTGAGTATTCTGTGTATCCAGACTGAATGCAAAGCAACAACATTCATGGGAGGGTTTGTCCATCCCGCTTTGTGCCAGGTTTTTCGATAGAAATGTTCTAGATAAAGTATTTCAACATTCATTGCTACTCTACTAAGATCAATTTGTACTTAGATTTTGTGTGCTCCACATTGTGGGGCACCAACCTGGAAAGCAAAGGACTGCTGGAATTTGGGTGAAACAAAATAATCAGTCAAATTGACAAAGTTGGTCATCTCTTCTGTTTTGGAGAGGCAGCACTATTCTCAGAGCAGTGTCCAGCAATAGAGGAAATGTTTGACGCTGCCTCTGTCCTAAGGTTGTCATAGTGATGAAGCTGCTAGTGACTCATGTGACTGTCCCCTGTCTGCATATGGCTCTGTAGGGGGTTAATGCTGCTGTGCTGTAAGAGATTGGGGGTGTGATGCTGTTCAGCCGTGCAGGAAGCACAGCTCTCAGAAAGTTTGGGGATACCTTGGCAGTAACTATAGGTTTACACGTGTCTGTTTTGCACACAGCATCTGAACACATGATGCCTTAGGTTTTAACTTTTACATTTTTCAAATCCTGTACTGCCTAGTGTGTAACTCTGAAGTTTCGTGTGGCCTGTTAGCTGCTGCTCTCTCATGCTGGTTCGACATAACAAAGCCTCTCTAGGTTTGCACATCAAGGACACTTTGTTGTCCCAGGCCCCAAAATGTGTAAACTAAAGCCTTGAGAAGAGGGGAAAACTTGGGGTAATTACATCATTAACTGAAGTTAAAACTGGACAATTAACCCTGATATGCAAATAGACCAAACTTATAAAAGTGTGAAGAACTCGTGACCAAGGGTCCATCTTGGGTGGAGCCCCTCATAGGCTTTTGACTCCCAGAGTGTACCTTTGAAGGCCCTTCAAATAAATACCTGCTTTTATTCTCTTAATCTTGTCTAGCCTCTGTTTTCAGGTAGCCACTCCAAGGCATCCCACAGATAGAGAATAATGCCTCTCATTTAGAGCTCTGTTTGCTACTATGTTTAATATGTTTATTCTGGCTGGCAGAATGTAGTTTATGACATTAACAGTGCTGAGGGGGTCTGCACAAGGCTGTTCACATGAATTATGAGGCAATCTGATGTCTTGCCTCAAAGTATTTTGAAAAACTGACCAAGTGTGCAAGTTTGAACTGTCCTTCACACACTTGTCCCTTGCCCATCTTGCAGCAATGTGTCTTGGTAGCCAGAGCTGCACTGCAGGGGTCACTCAGGGAGCTCAGAGAGATGAATGCTTTTAGACTTTTTCTGCAGCCCATTAGGCACGGGCTCTCTCTCTTCAGTGTCAAATGAGACGGTTTCTGTCTGTCTTTTTTTTCCTGAAATAACACATTTCTGTGGGCATTGTAAGGAAAATTACTGTCCCTGCTGATGTTTAAAACCTGCCTGATTGCATCACCAAGCCGTAATTGAGTACAGTATATCATTCAGTATTTGCAGCGTGTCTTTTTCTTTGGAAATGACGCTCTTCAAGAAAGCTCTAATGACAAAGGGAAGCTCAGGGAGTTTATTACTCTGCTGCATCACAAGTTTTCTTTCCTCTGTTCCCCTGGGCAGAGGCAGGCTTATTTTATTGTTGATGGTTAAGATTCAGAAGGGTACAAGCAGGTTTTTCTTCTAAGCATGGAGGTCTACTTTTTTTGGTTTGGCAAACCTGTTCTGTGGAGAATGCAATGACTGTTTTAAACTCCTTTCTCTTTAATCTCTGAACTGAAACACATAGCTGAGGCTACAAAATGATTTCCATTGTAGTCCAGCTCTTCCATTGCCTATTAATATTTGCATGATGTTCAGTTCCCACGATGAAACAGTCTCCCACCTTCAGTAGATTCTCAGCAACATGACTGCTTAAGGGAGGGTTGAACTTGGTTGAATAAAACAATTGTCCAGGATTTCCCCAGAGTGCCTTCCTCCATTTTTTATTCAGCCCATTTTAAGACAGAGAAATCATCAAAGCACTCTATATAATAAATTAAGGTTATTAGTAGGTGTGCACTGATATATATGGAACATAGCTAACTAAAAAGAAACATTTTAAAATAAATGCATTATTGACATTGCTTCCTCTTACTTCCCTGAAATTTTTTCCACCTCTAAGGCTGTTGTATTCTTGTGCACATCTCTGTGAATCAGTGCAGCATTATGTCCTGCTACATCTTGGGAAATGTGAAATTCCCTTTTGAAATGTAATTCCTCCATCTTGACTACTGCTTGTGACTGCTTGCCACTGTATATCATGTTGTCTCACTGGGCATGGTCACTCTCCTCCCAAGTTACTGCTCTGCAATCTGATTTTAATCCAGTTCTCTCAACAAAGAAGAATTAAAAAAAAAAATTAAATGTAGGAGCTACTAAAACTAATTAGAACCCAAATTTATTAAATTCCAGCACTGATCGTTCTCACTTTTGGTAATTCCCTAAGGAGAAGATTACTTACATAAGAGAGAATGAGAATAAATCTCTTTATATTAAAAAATAATAGGCAGGGGAAAAAATTCTCAGGGGCTGGGAACAGTGTGGGAGCATCAGTTCTTTCTTCTTTGCTCTGTTGCCAGTTTGGAGTTTTGTCTTTGTGCTGTTCTGGGGGAATGGTGTCTTTTATTCAAGCAGTTCACCTTGTGCTGCCTGTCACTGATTTGAAGCTCTCAGAAATATAAAGATTGTGGGTTATCCAGATCTTTTATTCCTTCCAGAGGTGATAATATCCACTGCTGAAATGCAGCATGCTCAGTATTGTGTCTGATCTCACTCACCAGGACTCCACTGTACCTTCCTGCTATTGTGCTTCCCCAAAACCTCAGGGAGGGGGGATTTTCTGTGCTGACTCTCTCTGATGGGAGATATTTCCCTTCACTATGGTATTTTTAGTCCTGCTGTGTCAAAAGTGTGCTCACCTACTCATGTCTGATGGGTTTGAGTGGGGGGAACATATGGTCTCCCAGTGACAGGCATTGGGTTTCCCTGACCTGAGAGCAACCCAAACTGCAATTCCCATAAACAAACCCAGGTGCCAAGTCGAAATCTAACAGTGAGCTAATCCTGGTTAGTGCACTTAGCTGCAAGGAACCCTTCATTAGTCTAAATGTACCTTCCTGACTCTGTACTCAGATATTCTGTACACCCATTATAATTTTTCCCTCCTCTTTTCTGCTCCCAGTTTAATTTGCTGTTATCTCCTATAGTGGATGACACGTCTGTAGCTCTTAAAAGAGCTTTGATGCTTATGTGTTAAAGTATTTTGCAAATTAAGGAACTGAGGCACTTCAGTATGTAGGAGTCATATTTAACAAACAAGATATTGAAGTAACTTGCAGCTGATGACACATCACCATTATTGCTGGGGTAGATTCTGCAAAACTAGGCAAGAATTGGCCCTTGAAATAATCATATATTTTTCACTTAATTACTGTAACCCTTTCTGGATCCAAGGGCAATTCTTTCCAGCAGTGAAATATTTATTGACTCCCAACTTCAGGTGAACGCGTACATTTTTGGTGACGTTCTCTTGGCATAGGCAGAAACCCCAGCAAATGGGCTCCATGCTGAGCTGTGTGAAGGATGGCAGCTATGAACTAGAATGTCATTTGCTTCTGAATCTGATTGAAGAGGTATTTTTTAAAAACACCTAGACAGGAAATGAGGTCTTCTTTTTGTCTGTTTTTAATGGCAGTGGAGCTTTTATAATAGTTTTTGTTTAAGTTTTTTTTGAAGTGTTTTTGTAACACCGATGATAAGACAGTACAAAAAAATGTTTCAAATATAAAATAGTATTGAAATAAATCATACAAATGTTAAACCATTGGGAGATATTTTGCAGACCGAAGTCCTATTTTTTGCAGGATACTGAGTCTTCTTTTGTCTTCATATCATGATATTTTTAAGAAAATCCTTTTGAAAAGTCTCTGACAAATAGCTGCTCAGCATCCCAAACCCGAAACATATGTTTCTTTTGTTCATTTTGAAAGCTAGCTTTTAGCTAGGAAAACATCCAGTGGGATGCATTGGGCTTTCACACACCAGGTAACTCATTTTGTCTGACCCTAATGGTAGGTGTTGAGTGCCTAAAATTATGGCTCTGAGCGAAGCTCCTCTCAGGCTATAATTTCACTTGCTCTACTGTTGCTTCACAGAGTAACATCTGCTCCTTTTTGGTAAATTTTCACTTAATTTTCCTTCTTTTTAGAAGTGAAATTTGATAAAATTCTCCAGATTTTTGCATCTTTAAATTTTCTTTTAAACTTTATAACAGTAACCTGCTTAACTTCTGAAAACCTCTCTATACAGGAATACTTCATTCATAACATTCAGATAGAGCTATTTTCAAGAATAACCAACTAAAACGAGGAATTTTAATTATGTTTCTGCACTATCTTCTTTGCTCTGGAGTCTTCTCAGTCATGTTACTCCCCATAGCACTTTCCTGGTGCAAGGATGTTTGTAGTGATTTAGGATTGGTTGCGCCTCTCTCTGAATTGAGCCAATGAGCTCAGGTTTTCAAGATGATAAATACTACAAAAACGTTTGCAAGGCAAAAATATTACATAGGGATTAAAGACCAGAAATGGTCACTTAATGCAAACAAAGACCTTTTTTCCCTTTTAAAAAATCCAAATCAGAACAGCAATTACTTGTAGGTAAATAAGTAATTTCTATCATAGTAAGCAAGTATGGTACCTTTAATACAAAGACTAATAGTGGGCCCCTGCAGGGCAGGTTGGAATTAGAGGATCTATAAGTTCCCCTCCAACACAAACTACTGTTCTATGATTAGTGTTTGGCTTTCTGTGAAAACCCAACAACTCAAATCCTATTATTTAAAGGTAATAAAACATATTCATTGAGAGGAAAAAACAGCCTTTAGCCCTTAATCGTGCCATAGCCTAACAATTCGCTTGCTGTGGTCTCTGGAGAAGCTTGTCCTGCTTTTTGGAGACGCAAGCTGGCATCAGCTTTTCAGAGGTTGCAGTTGCACCTGTTGCCTGAATAAATTCCCATTAAATTAGAGAGAAGATGTTGCTGTAATGTATCTACCAAGAGATATAATTTCCTGGCAGGACTTCCTGCCTGCCTGCTAATTCCATATGGAAATGTGTTCTGTGTTAAAAACCCGTGGTTGGTCATAGTTTAGGGGCAACACTGAAAGCCTGATTCAGACAGCAGGAGACCATGAGGGGATTTTCATAAACATATTGCTCCAGGCTACACAGGCATCTTGTCTCTCCTCCTGTGGCCCCCCAACCTCTCCCCCATCAGCTATTAAAATATACAGGCCAACAGCCTCGTGGGTCTGGGCATGTTCAAAGCAATGAATCTCCTCAGCACAAAAGGGGTAAAGGGATAAATGTTCCCGTGGCAATGCACTTAGAGCGCATGGTTCAGAAGCAAAGATTGGTCTTATTGTTACTGTCACATCAAGTGCTGTCAAGCCACATTCAGTCTTCTGTATAGTTATTGAAAAAGTTAATTAATCCAAAGGAAAACTTCTTTCATGTGGACAATGCTAATGAAAAGTTTACTACTTATGGCCTTGTTTACAGACAGTTTCATCATGGACCTGGTTCTGACTGCTTGTATTTAATATCTAAAGGTCTTTCAAGAATTCCTTGAAAGAAAACAAACCAAAAAAAGTGTTTAATCACTGCTATCCTTAATTTTCTTATAAAATAAGATGACATTCCATCACAGAATCTAGCAGGGACTGCACTGGAGATCTTCAGCCTATTTCAGTATTTAGAATGAAAGGGTTTCTTTGGCAATTTAGATAAAGTGAAAAAACAATTAAGTGGAAAAGAATCTGAGACTAGCATAAGAGCTTTAGCTTGATTTATATTTACATGGAAAATATTGTTTATGGACAGCCCAGGAAGTATCTCTGTTCCAGTGCCTTTTCTTTGCTAGTAGCCAGTATTGGATACTTACGGCAAATAATATAGGGACCAAAAAGTGTAGACCTATATTTTTTTCTACTTTACATTCTCAATCTGAAGTGCAGAAAGTTAATATATGCATTTTAATAGCCCTTGATGGACTTCCTGATTGGGTTTTGGGGTAATACACTTCTTCTGTAAATCTACATTTTCTAATTTATCCCTTTATAATTCCAACATCTTGTGGCACTGAATCTCACAACATAATTATGTCTTTTCTGAAATAAAGATCAGCATAAAACATTGGCACAAAAGCAAGTGGGCACAGAGTAGCATGAATATATTTAAGGTTAGGAATTAGAAGAACAGTGCCAACACTTCCAATCAAACTTTTAGGGGCAGCCTGAAAAAGGAACATGAGAACTTTGTCAGAACAATCATAAAGCAATTTTTCAGATGACTGTACTTAATCACCCAGGTATTTTCCTGCAATAACTTCCTTTTTTCCTCTAACTTTTAAACCAGTGATGGCACATCTTTCTTTCTACAAGACGTGAAAAATTAGGGAGCGCAGCTCTGTCAACATTAATTACAGCAGTTATAAAGTCAAGGGGCTGTTAGGAAAAAGGCTCTTAAAAAGCATTTGTAACTTGTAAAAGAAGGACTGATCTACTGTTGCCATTAAGAGTCTCATAATTTGGAATGCACTATAAATCCTGCAAGCTAAATCTAGGAAACATCATTTTGGCACCCTGGCAAATTGCCAGTTGAGTTCTAGTGTGTTCTTTTCAGTCTTTGGTTGCGGACTCAAGAATGGAGTCATTAAACACCTGAGGGCATTTTTATTTCCTGCCCCATCAGGATGACTACTCTGCTGTATTTAGCCTTTCAACTGCCTAATTTGTAAACACTTCCCACAAACTCTGTAATTAATTGGCAGGCAAGACTACACCCTGGCTGGAAGTAATTGCAGATTACTCTTAATTGGAAGAGAACACTTTGGGTGGATCGTTTAAGACACATATGCAGATTAGAGGCAAATCTAAACAATAATTAATGTGTGAATGTAAACAGTGCCTTGGTTTGGAAGGTGTGTGCAGAATTCTTTTGCTTGTTTAAATCTCCATGCACTCCTGCTTTTAGGCTGGAATACAGCTCCATGGACTGTGCATCCACACAAAGACTCTGAGGAAGGGGAGAATATTGTCAGAGTTTTCATTAATAATGAGGCAACCACACACTCAAGGCATTCTCCACCTGACAGCCACCCAGCCCAATTCCACCCCTCCCAGACATGCTCTGTCTCCTCTTATTGCCAGCTGGAATAAATCAAAAGCTGGAATGAGTCAGCAGAGCTCAGAGAACATTTCTTTGTAGGATTGCAGCGACTGCTGAGCAGCCTGGGCCTGCAAAAAGCACCCAGCCTCTCATCAGGGAGATGGATTATTATGTAGATGTAATGAGATTCTGATTTAAACTGGTATAAATCAAATCAGAATCAGCCCCTGAGAAGCTGACTGGTTGAAATTGTTGATTTTCCAGTTCTATTTCTTTACATGCTTTCCTATAGCATCCCCCGAGGTAGGTATACGTTGTCCATTCAGTCTGTTTATTTATTGGTTTATGGAATGGCCTGCATCCTCAAAAATTCGTTTTGATTAAAATTCCTGGATAACTTCCTTCTGTTGCTGGCTCTGAGTAGGGCTAGAAATTATTCATGCTGCACATTAAATTTAGTATTTCTGCAAGCGTGACCACGTAGTGCTTTAGTAATTTCCATGCTTTTCCAACTTTGATTCCCCCTGAAACTGCTTACAGAAATGATGGAAACTTTATCTAAGTAATCGTGTCGTAAATATTTAAATGGCACCTACTTGAAGAGCATCGTGCTGTCAAATAGCTTTAAAGATGTTTCTGTGCAACCTCAGCAAAAATGAGTAGTGTGTGTACAATATTCCAGTTCTTGTGTGTGATATTTGGCTGAGGTAAACTGGTAGATTTTGGCTGAGTTCTTTCCTTAAAACTTCTTATGTTTTCTTGGAAGTGCACAGTGATATATTAAGCTTGTGTTTGAGTAAAAACTTGTGTTGATTTTTATGACTTATCTGTTGAGAAGATAAATAAAAATCAGAATTATGGAAAAATTATGGATTATAAGCGTCTACTCATGTTGGGTAAATTTTCACAGTTTATTCTATAAAATTCATTTAAGCTTTATTTTGGAGGTTTTTTCTGGGAGATAATGGGTACTAAATAAGAAGAACTTTTCAAGACTTGCAGTTTTTTATATTCTGGTTTAAGAGAAAGGATGAAGGCTATTTTTTATGCAGCTTATTGAACAAAAAGTGTGCATTCTGACTGGAAATGAAACCAGGACACAAAAATAAAAATAGGGAACCATGCTGGTGGATCATATCCTGTGACTTTATAAATTCCACAAAAAGAATTTCCTTTGAAGATTTTTGGAAGTAGCTTTCTCTCAACTATCAACACTAAAATTGATTCTTGTTTAAAAGAAGGAAAGATGAAAATATTGTAGCTTTCCTTTCTTTGGTTCCAAGAAAATTTAAAAAGTGACCAGAAATATCTACAGCCTCCTAAATGTGATTAGTGTGCTTGTTATAGTGTGTACATTAGTCGCTAAATTTGTCATTAAATTTGAAAATGTGGCTATGGACTCTTAATCACAAAGTGAATTTTAAAATTTGCATTCAATTCCAGGCCACTGTAATTAGATTATAAAAAATCATGAGTCATTGCATTAAAAACTTGGATTGCCTTTGACAAGGTGCCCAGTAAAAACTGTTTTGTTAGCAAATTTAATGACAAAGTATCTGAAAATCTATAGTGGTGTATAGATGGACAATATCAGGATTGAAAGATAAATCACCTGAATGACTCACTGGGCTAAATGTAATAATTAGCTATTTATTAACTGTCTTTTACTGTCTTTTTCCTCTGATATAAAAAGCTCAATTCTAATCATATTTATGGATGTTTTGTCAGTTATAGTAAAATTTTACTGCAGCTGTCAATTTGGAGAATCCAGTAAAATATATTTTACCCAAACACATTTTCTGTCTGAGTTGGCTGTGAAACACTGGTACCATTTTGAGTATTTGAGACCTGAGATACAAAATCCAGGCTAAATTGTGTGAATCAAATTATTTTAGTCCTCTGATCTTTGTGCTGCATCTCTTTAAATGCAGCAGGGTATAAACACAGTTAATTGTAAATGTTCAGCACCCGAAATCATACATAGTGTTCAAAGTAGCTTGTGCCGGTTTGGACAAATTTGGAGGAAAATATCCTCTGATAGAAGGCAGCTTACAATCCCCCCTCCCCCATGGGGTTCAGGAAAAAAAAAATCCTTATAGGAAGGTGAAGGAGAGAAAGAAACTATTTATTTAACAGACACACAGGAAAAGGATAATATTGCTAAATAATAAAACCTCGCTGTGGAGAGAAACCTGGGAAGATTTCAGAGTCCTTCTGTAGGTGTGGTCTCTCTTCTCCTCTTCCTCGGAGCTGGGTGGTGGGCCCACCTCCAGGGCCTTGGCGGAAAATTCTCCCGATGTGTTCAGATGTTGTTGGAACAGTCCAGAAGAGAAGAAGGGAAAAACTGAAGTCCCAGGAAAACAGTTCAACTCTCTGTCTCCCTCCAGAGAAAAGGAGCTGAAAACTGGCAGAAAAGCAAGAAGGGTGCTTCCTCTGCTCTTGATGCTGCAGCAGGAGCAGGATGCAGAGGAGTGTGTATCTGTGTCCTTGAACAACTGTTTTGAAAAGTTCACTCGGTTTTTTCCTCTACCCCCCTCTCAGGCTCAGTTTAAAGGCACAGACAGGCACAAAATTAATTTCTGGGCATAGAGCAGCGATAGGGGATACACATCATAAAGTCACCCCAGGACAAGCTTAAAACTAAAATGTTGTTATCTCAATAAAGTCACATGAGAGAGGCAATGCCAGAACAGGCTTGCTTTCAACCCGGTGGTGCAAGTGCTACAATGCCCACCTACCAATCTATTATCTGCTTGGCAACCTTTCATTGCTGGAGTATTTTTAAACGTCCTTGTTTCCCAGTTTCTGGAGGAAGGCCACCTGCCTTGTAATGACCTATACATGTCAAACATTATAGCTGTCCTAAGTGCTTTCTTTGAGGCATCCCCTTCCCTTTATTTCACATGGAAGTGCCATGACTTGGGTGGTTTATGTGTTATGCTCACTGGTGGACTGATTTTCCAACACAGGATATTTAATTTGCTGCAAATTTCACTGGAGATAGTTTATTCAAGAGTCCTGTTTATCTCTTGGTTTTCCAAATGTAGGAATAACATGTAGCTACATGCCTTGATTTGGGTTAAAAAAGTATTCAGTAACCAGCAATATTGATGAGTTAGAGCCTTCCTGCAAGTTTGCCAAGCTGGCGGTGTTGGGGATTGGTGTGCAAATCAGGGTGCCTGGGCATCCTATTTACAGTTCTCTTCCTCGCTGGCGTTGGGGGATTGAAAATGTTACTTACTGCCAATTTTTCACTTTATCTTTTCTTTCTTTTTTCTCATTATTTTCCTGTCCAGCCAGGGAATTGCTGTGTATTACATTTAGGCAGTGTCATTTCAGCTGTCTGTGGTCGTATCTCCTCCGGCCTCTTCTCCCCTCACACGTAAGGCAAATATTCATCTCAACTCCCTGTTGTACGTGTTTCAACATTCAGAAATAGGCAGATTGTTTTACAGTGTTATTTCATGTTTGGTCTTAATTTTAGGGTGCGTAATACATTCTGTCAAGTTCACTTTGAGAATTGTTCCAAAACAAGATAAGATTCAATAAAATTTTGGGTTCAAAACCTCCTTGTCAGCAGGAAATGAAAACCACCCTTAGCTTACTCAGGCCATTTCTGTCAATGAGAAATGAATCAATCAATTGGCAGCAAAACTGGCACAAGTCTTGTCCCAGTTTCAAGCACTCTTATATTATTTAAAAAACAATAATAATTAAAAAAAAGGTCAGCCTCCTTCCTACTGCTCAGGTATAAAACTTAGCAGATTCAGCTCTGAGAAGCTTAGAAGAGAGAGACAATTTTTTTTTCTTCTCTTTCCTTTTCCTTTTCCTTTTCCTTTTCCTTTTCCTTTTCCTTTTCCTTTTCCTCTGAGGGTTTTTATCTTTTATAAATGACAATCAAGCAATACTGCCTCCCAAATATTATAAATTATTTCAACAATTCATGGGTTTGCTTGTACTATTAGGAGAGGAGGAATTTATTTCATGATCTAACTTCAAAATCTTTGTTTCCCTCTGAGATGGCACCAGCACTGTTGGTATTTTCCGTATGCACAGTTCCAGGAACAAATTACCATATTTTCATAGCTTCAGAGATTCTGATAAGCAAGTCTTTTGTGGACTGCCCAACACACCATGATCTGTACACCACAGATGTCAGTCATGCTGTACTTCCCATTTCAAAGTCAGCAACAGAACTGGTGGCATGAAAATTGCAGGCAGGGTGAAAATGATTCTGTAGAAATAGATTTCCTGGTCAGTGTCCGTGTAAAATAAAACCCAGAATATATATGAGCATAATTCAGAGGATTACATGGCTTTTGAGGAATAGTTTATTATATGGATTTTATTCACTGCTCATGTTTTTTTCCCCTCTGAGCAGGAGCTGCGAATAGTTTTTTTTCTTAGACTTTGCAATTCAAAACATTGGGCTGATAATTTTCTTTCATTTTAAAGAAAGAGTCATCAAGGAAGACTGGTTGATGTGAAGGGAATGACAATTGCGGGTCAGATTCAAGTATTTAGGAAAGCTGAATTTCATAAACATAGTGTCAGTCTAAGTGTGCTCTTTGATGTTCCTGTGATGCCTGAATCTGCCTGGTCAAATCAGGCTGTTCCTGGATCAGGTGAGCAGATGTTTAGTTACAGCTATTTACCTCTGCCATCTTGCATTAAAAAATTATTGGATAATGGTCAGTGGGAGGAAAAAAAAGTGGCTTAAGCAATTAATTATATTTAGTTTATAAACATTTTGCAGTGAGGTTTATATTTTCATTTAGTGCTTGTGCAGTATAGCATGGTAATTGTTTTCTTTTAAAGGATAATATTGATTTATATCTGTTTGTAAATGCTCTGACCTTGGTTTCCCAAGGACGGAGCTGCAGGTCTAAGGAGCAACTTTACTTTTCCCCTGTTTCCATTTTGAATTGCTCTTTACCATGCAGAATGCACATTTAATCTTTAAAACCAAAGGATTCAGGCATGGGCACATGTATAATGTTCCACTTCTGATGATGGGATGATGTGTTTCCTGGTGGATACTCTGCAGACAGTATGGGAAACACTGGTGGGATTTTTGTTCTACTACTTCCACTGGCCCCTGGTGATTTTTTTTTGGGAACGTGTGAGTGTGTTTGTTTCTCTTAGTTTAAAAAAAATAGGCTAAAATAAGATGCTACTCAGATTTTCATCCAATGTTCACACAAAATAGAATGAATTTTTTAGTTACACCTGTAAATAACAGGTGGAATTTGAGTAAGAGTATTTCACGTAAAATTCATGTGAAATCCTGCCCTGGCTGGGCTTCATAACAAAATTGCCCAGGTCAGCAAGGCCAGGCTTTAAGTACAAATTCATATCATATTTCCATTCTTCACATATTTGTTCCTTCTCCTCCCTCTTCAAAAACTTAATATGCTAAAATTTTTGATAAAAGTTGAGATATAAAAAATGTATGTGTTGAACACACAATGTTTTTTTAGGTTGCCTAGGATAATAAGAGAACTACATCACTTGCAGCCAATGAACTCTAAATTCTTTGTTTAAAATGCATAAATAGGAAAAAGTTTTGATAGCTGGCATGCTTCATCTGTGGAATACCACTGAGCACCCAGGCTTGTGCAACTCTGAAATAAATAATCTCTGTCTCTCTTGAGTAACTGTTGGCTCGGTGCATGCTGGGTAACAAATCCAAGTTTTGTGGGCAGCACTAATAAGAGCGTAGCATGAAAACACCCCGAGGAGCTTTTGTTGGTCAAGAACCTTTGTTTCTTTTCTGCAATTGACAAATGTATAGCTGATGGCAAAGTTCAGGACCCAGGTCATCAGTGAATTTCTCTGCTTGGTGGTAATTGAATTCAGTTGATGTTCATGTTGACTTGAAGCCTTGCGTCTTGAATCTCCAAACATATCTTCCCACACAGATGTCCTGGGACTGAGCAGTATTTTCAGCACTGAAATTTCCTGGGAAATTGCTCCCCTCAACTCCTTATAAAATAATTGAAGGACAAAACCATTAAAAATCATATTATGACTAGCAGTTTACCATTCAGTATCTGATTGCTGTTTATGAGCATGAATACTGTGTTTTATGTCAATCAATGGTCTCCTATTCTCATTTTATCCTTAATGTCTTTTTTTGTGTGTGTGTTTCAAGAGTCCTCCATCTCTGTAAGCTTTTTTGTTTCTCATTTTTGTAATTTCAGATTTTTGCCTCCTCCTCCTTGAGCTTTACATAAAAGGAGAAAAGAATAGTACAAAGATTACAGCTGGGCAGCAATTTTGAAGTGTCCCCCTTTTCCAATGATACCAGCGCCATCCATTGAATTGTCTGCTATTGATTTTCCTTCTCATCCACACGCAGGATATGAAGATTTTCATCACAATCCTCTCTTTTAAATTGCTGATTTTAGAAAACTACTTTGCTTTCCAATCCTTCTGTGTTAAACCATGTGGAAAGTAATTTTGACATCAGCCTTTTCAGTCTGTTTCACTCTTTTTTGCTAACTAGGTAAGATTAGAATGATGTTTCATCTCTAGATGAGCTACTTCAGTATTTGTTTAGAGCTAAGAAATGTTAGTTTTCCTCACCAAGTGACATGATTAAAAACAGGCATGAGAGACTGGATGGAGGCTTCTGGGAATGAGTTATGGATGTGACTTTTTCATTTCACTTGGTATTCGTTGTAGATAACCACTGAAATTAAGTTTTATGCACTAGTGATATTGCTGACTTGAATGATGAAGGGATGCGATAAACTATGGAACCTGAGCTGTAGCTGTGGAAGTCAGGAAAAATGCAACACAGATGGAGGATGTGCAAAGGTTCTGCAACCAACAGGAGCAGGGAGAGCAGATGGAATCTAAAAACTGTGGCAGAGGAAGGAAAACAAACCTTTCTGTCTGGATTCTTCTTCAAATTAATGCAAGGCATTGAATTAGTGATGTGAAATAGAGCTCTCTGGCAGTTGGGTACCTAAATTACACATTTAGGGTAATTTGTTTGCTCTGGTTTGTTACCTTTGGTTTTGTTTTTTTTTGAAATTTTTAACACAGTCCTGAAGATGGGAACAAGAAATAAAGCGATGGGGGAGGGAGACTGCAGGAATTACCTTGTCATAATTCACTATGTGTGGCTATCTTAAAGTGATGAACAAAATTCATTATATTGGTCTTTGCAGGCTTTAGATGAAAAGCTTGTAGCAGCTCCTATCTGGATATGTCATCAATCTTTTATTTTATCTTTTAAACTGTGAGAAACTAGGTCAGATTTTGAAGTGTTATGTGACCCCCGTTCCCTCTTCCCCAAAACGCAACCAATCAAACCCTCCCTCAGTCAGACCCTTTTTCTTCACCTCCCTCTAAACTCTTTTTCACCCATCTTTTCCCTTTGAGCATGAGGACCTTGCAAGCAGCACAGGGGTTTTCCTTTCACAGTTCTCTCTCCTCAGACACTAAAAAGAGGTTCCATGCTCCCATTAAAGTGCCACCTGAGTAGCAAGAAGAATGGGACCTGTTTTTTGTCCAAAATTAAACCACCAGGGAGAAGGGTTAGTGAGCTGTGCAGGGATAAATAAATAACAGTTGCCAAAAGGATGGTTTTATAATCCTAGTGCTTGAGTTAAGTGTTTTGAAAAGTTTGAAAATGCAGAAAACCATGTATTCAAAATGCATGATGAGTGAAACCAAACCTTTTCCTGGCATAATGATAGCTGTGTGGGAACCTCTGTACATCATCACTGAGCTGTGAGGAGCCTGCACCGTGACTCACATCAACAATTACATGGAAAAGTGTCTTTGTTCACCAATGTGCACTGTATATACAATCCTAGCAACTAACCAAACCTCCATGACTAAAACAACCTTCTAAAGAGACACAATGGGCCATTTCATTCCTCACAAAAAGCAAAGATTTGGGGATTGTTAGATCCTGTCTAAGGGAACATTTGGTACAGTGCATGATTTATATTAACTTGTTGCCATCTAAGTCTTTGTGAGTCATGCTATTCATCCCTCATGACTAAGCAGCATATTTTTGAGATTTTTCTTCTTTAATTTATAAATAAAGTGTATAAATATTTATATGCTGAAGAGAAAGTTAAAAGGTAGCTACTGATGCCTAAAATCTCCATTGTGAGGAAAGATACCTCAGTTTGAAAATTTCTTTATGAAACAACGTACAAATGTCAGCTAAATAGGAAAAACAAAAAACCAAAAAATTATTTATTGCTCCCTGGGTAAAATCTTTAAATGGAACTGGATGCTTTTTGAGAGACACATGTGCTCTGTGAATTATTTTGACTCAACATGGAAACTGCTGGATGACTTTCTGTAACTGTTTGTACTCAGCAGCTCAGCCAGACCATTTTAATTGGGCCCTCCTACCTCTAAAATCTAGATGGAAAAGCTTGTTCTCATTAAACCATGAAAGTTCCTGTCAGTCTCAGTGTAACTGGCACTGTGCCATATGAACTGGTCATAATATACATGTGAATATTATAGAAATGTGCTGTTTCGATGGGAAATGTTCTTTGTGGCATGCCAGAAGTTTAAAATTTTTGACCCTCACAGGTGATTTCGTGGGAAGCCTTGTAAATTTTTGTGGTGCATTTACTTCCTAAGAATGCTGAAGAGGCTTGGTTGTTTCCTTCAAAAGACAGAAATGCAGCATTGGCTGGCTGCAATTTTGGAGAATATTCTCCATATTGAAGTTTTCTCTGTAAGGCTGAGTTCTAGAAGCAAAGTGAGAAACTGCACTAGAGAAAAACTTAGAGGACGTGAAATACAACACAGAGAAGGGAATATAAGCCATACTACAAACGTGATGCTTGTTACAATATTCTTCTTAAAGTTTATGCTGGAAAAAAGGCTGTTGGTGTAAAGAATTTTAGTGGCAGAAACAGAGTGTTTTAAAAAACATCTTTTGCAAGCATTGGCATTGACATCTTTGATCATTGTGAAGCTTTAAATGTGTTTGGAATGTGATATGTTAGCAGGACCATGGTCTGGAGATCCTATTTGAATCAGAGACCACTTCAGGAGACAGAGTTGATGTGTCTGAGGGCAAAAAATGGAAAGATGTTGATGGTAATATTTATTGTTGAGCTTAGCTTGATTTTATAAGCTGCTTTATAAGTAGTGGAAGTTGAACGTCTGGAATAGCATTGCTGGAGTATGTTTAGTTCCTTCTGCGGGCTTCAACAATGTCTGTATATGGTAAGAAGACATAAATCTGTGGGAAAAAAACTGTGTAGAGTCTACAGAGAATGAGTGCCTTCTGAGGGGGAGGAAAGAGACATAACTAAGCAGAGGGAGGCTTCAGAACAGTTCCCTGCATGATTCAGAGATGCCTCATGCTGTTACAGGTACTTCCTGTGTCATAATTTACAAGCTGAATTTACTGCCCTGTGTATGTGACAGCAGCTTGCTGTGCCTCCACCACTTCCATCCTGCCAGGGCCCTTCAACCACATGCTAAATAGAACAAGAGTTTGCTGGCTGAAGGGTGATGGGATTGCAAGTGATTTGAGGATTATTGTTTCTTCATAAATCTACCTCAAACCTGCCTCCCTACTCCCCTGGCGGAGATGGAAGAACAGCCTGTTATCCTGTAAAATACAGATTAAAATCAGCAGCATTCAGGAAAGAATTGGGATGATGAAAGATCCAGCTTCAGGAGCAGGATTGCCTGCCACTCTGCTCACCATGATTTGTTGGTTCTTCTGCACTTTGCCAAAGTAATTAATTGAGAGAGCAGGTTATAAATGAAAGAATGAATTTCTGGGTTAAGAGTATCAATGTGGCACGAAGTGAACAACTAGGCCTTGAGTTGCTGGGGGTGGTTAGTTTCTGGCATTTAATTTGGTATGCATGTTCTACTGCTAATTAAACAGCTGACGAACTGGTTCATATTTAGGCATGGTCACATTAAACATTGAAGCTTAGCCCTACAAAGCAACAAGTTTCCCAGGTTGTTTGTGGTTTAGCAAAAAAAGGTGTCCATAAATCATGCTGGGTTTGATTTTGATTTGCATTTTTGCACAGGTCAGCTGTGTTTGGCAATAGATTCTCATCACCTGCTTTGACACATCTGTCATTCCCCAGCTTTTGCAGCAGAACAACTTTACCTAAGCCTTTGTAGGGGCTGTTTAATTATGAGTTTTGGAAGCACCACTGTTACATCAAAGAGATCCTGGGAGATGCCCAATGTTCTCTTATTTGGGTGTTTGGAGGTAAAGGGACATCAGACATTACACCAGTAGTAAAAGCAGGAGACATTTGTTGGTGCTGATGGCCTGCCTTGACTTTTTGGCAGCAAACCATAATCATATATTCATGTGAGAAAAGGCTGAAATTTTACGAGAGCATGAATATTTATCAGGTCACAGAGGGATCCATGGCCAAGCTCCACTTTTCTGCATGCTGGCCGAGTAGACCAGAACATACCCTGAGTTGGAAGGGACCCGCAAGGATCATCAAATCCAACTCCTGGCCCTGCACAGGACAGCCCCAAGGATAACTCCGTGTACCTTAGAGTGTTTTCCATTGCTCCATGTGGCCTGACCAGGAAGACCAGCATCTGGTTGCAGGTGGGCATGAGCAGAGAAGACGATTACTGTGCAGTCAGCGCTGAATCTCCAAAGTTTGATGGAGTACGTTGGCTTGGAAGAAGGTGCTTTGTTGCATGGCATCAGAAAGGGAATCACCACCAGTCTGGCATCAAATTAATTGCTGCTAGGTCTTAAGGCACTAATTCCATAGAGGGGTCTGATTACCAGATAGTTGCAAATTAGAGTGGGTATTGGAGCCAGTGCATGTATTAAGCAGCGAGGAGATACCTCTTTGTGTTACTTGTGTTATTTCTCTCAAGAGGACAGGGCCAGGGGGTTCTTGGAGAATGTTTGACCTGGTCTGAAGCATGAAGGCATGACAACAGCACTCAAACAGCTGGAAATGATTAAAAAAGAGGAATAATTACCTTTTGTGTGATTTCCTGCCAAGTGGTTTCCAGGTGAGTTAATAATGTTGCAGTCTAACTAGAGAATGTCCCTTGTATCTTGTCTGCCTTACTAGGTGGACAACAGAATGAGTTTGTGCTGTAGGGATTATGGAAAAGGTGAAAATTCATTCACCCATTTCATAAACTCTTGGAGCTAAAGCCAGTGATCAACAGTTGCAGTGTTAGCATAATAGAAGGCGTAGAACGACTTCTTAAAGGCCCATTTGATGTATTTTTGGCACTGCTACATTTCTAGTTGAGAAATCTTTGGGGCTCTTGAAGCATTAGAGCTGTCAGCTGGACTAAATGACTGGTTAATGCTTTTACAGAATAGTGCTTTATCATAGAGATGGCTTTCCTCCCTCTTCTTAATGACAAGCAATTTGAGTTTCTGTAATAGTTTGCTCATATTCTATGCTATTTCATAGTTTTCTTTTTTGTTTTCTTTTGGCGATATCCTCTGAGTTAAATGTTGAGGTTTTGCCATTTAAAAATGGTCATTCTTACAGTGTTAGTAGAGGTTGTCAGTGAGATCACTGCATTGTTTTATAGATGTATTTGTATCCTAGTTTTTCAGGCTTGAAAACAAAAGCCCTCACATTTCAACCACTGTTTGCAGTTTTGTAAATTAATTCTGGCTACACAGAGAATTTAAAAAATGTGTTTGAAAGTCAGACCATTATTTTCAATATGTTGAAAATATTGATCAAATAATGACTCAAAAAGGGTTCCATAATCTCCAGTTTTCAGAAATTAGAAGACAATAAGACACACCTCATTTTTTAGTGACCAATATTCGTTCTTATTCGTATGGAATCTTTTTAAAATAGTTCAAGGGAATGTTCACAATCGGATCATGTGTGTTCTGGAAAATATTGTCTATAATCTTCAAGAAAAAAGTTAAGAGAAGATTTAGAAAATGGGACGTATTCTGATTGTCAGGCTATTTTATTGGGGACTTAAAATCTTGACGTAATAAGGAACTTTGAATGAAGGATCCAAGACTTGAACTAAGGATCCAAGATTTGAACAGAATGAGAATGCTCTTCAGTACCATCTACATAAACATCAACTTACACGGGGATAAAATTAACAGAAATATTATTAAATCTTTGAAGTATTTTCATCTGGTAGGAGTGCTAGCAGCTGAGGTGCGTTATAGCACTGAAACCTGTGTAAATAGGTTGATGATAGTTCGTCACAGGTGGTTGGCAAATTTCCTGTATAAGTGAATTTTCAACAAATAACCGTGATGAATTCATTTTTGTAATTTTAAAATATTTCATCTGAATTTTGGGAAAAATACCCCAAACCTAAACAAGCCAACCAACAAAGATTTTCTATGATGAACACCAAATAAAATATTTAACACTGTATTAGATCGCCTGAATAGGAATAGCTCAGTTTGCTTCATTAACTCAGAAAGGTTTGTGCATGATCACAATATTAAACTAAATCTTCCTGTGTAGCTGCAGTGTATATAATATGGCAGGT
Source organism: Struthidea cinerea (assembly GCA_013397865.1). NCBI lineage: Eukaryota > Metazoa > Chordata > Aves > Passeriformes > Corcoracidae > Struthidea > Struthidea cinerea. The sequence continues at coordinate 1,460,188 of VZTI01003051.1, read as the reverse complement.
ATATTTCAGATTCTTTTTTTCCCCCAGATATGCAAAGCTTCTCCCCAGATCTCCAATTAACATGAAAACCACTCTGACCAATTCTGCCAAACAGAAATCTCATGGTTTTTACCTGTATTACCATGGACCAGATTTTAAATACAGTAAAAAAAACCAATCCCAAACAGGTTTGTGGGTTCACTAAATTTTAATGTTTCCTGAGAAACACAGGAAAATATCTGCTAAAAGCCAAATATTAAAATTTCTTGGAGAAAAGTGAAAACTCTTATTGCTTGTCTCCTATTCCAGTAGCACTAAAGAATGAAGGATTTGCAGTTAGGCCTCCAGCCAGAAAAGACCATAAACACATGTTTAGATACACGAATAGTCTCATCAAAGTCAAAACATTTAATTTTTATCCTCAAAACATGTGGGTTTTTATAATTGGCACTTGCAGATTAGACTGATGAATTAGCAGCAGATTTACAATTTAATAAAACCCTCTTACTTTCCATATTCACATGAATAGGAGGTTGTTAGTATCTCATGCAGTCTGAAAACTTTGGCCAGATCCTCCACAAGCGAGACATGGCTTTGTTGGAATGAAAGCAGAAAACCTGGCCTGTTTATGTAAATATCTAGACAGATGTCCTGTCTGGGTTTGGTTTGTTTTGTTTTCTTTTCCTCCCTGCTTGTGTTTTAACTGAATAGCTGTGCCATGTGTCTGTTCCGTTTTGAGGCTACAGTACTGAAGAACTTGATAACCAAGTTGTTGCATTTTCAAGCCTTCTTTGAATCCATGATTTAAGCCATTTAACTCACTTTTTGCCCCTTCTGGGGGCAAAAAATCTGAGGTCACTTTTGGTAACTCCCATTCTGAATCGCCCCCCTGCCCACATACAATATTCTACATACTGATGACAACTTCCCCCAGAGAAGCTTTTTCTGGTTAAGTCATGATGTAATTGAAGTCTCCAGGCTTCCAAAATAGGATAAAACATTTTATAAATATGATTGTGGCAATAGAAGGGTCAAGACTTTGTAACTGTGTAACTAAAATTTAAAAATTAAGTAAGTAACTTGGATTTCAATAATTCATGAGTCAGCTCCTCCTCACCTTCCTATTTCCCATTCAGTTTTGAGGGAGGGAAGTGGTCATGGTTCTGCAAGTTTTGGATATAGAAAGGTATGTAACACCTGTTACTGCTTTTCTTACAAGGAATTGTAAAAAATATTCTTTGCTTTCCAGTTTCTGTGATTCCTGTTTCTCCTGCAGCTTCTTTCCTTCTCTCTGTCCTGTTGCCACTCCTGGAAGCTCCAGGATGCCCAGCCTCTGAGTCCTGCAAAATTAGCTGTGGGCTTCTCTGTTCTCTGCCTGAATTTTGTTGCTTGCTGCCAGTTTCTCTTTCCTCTTACATGCTGCTGTTAAAGAAAAACCCTGGCTTAGCAGTTCTCCTCTTAGAGTCTCCGCACTGGGGCAGAACACTCACACGTATCCCAAAAGGAACTGTGTGCTCCCATCCCCAGGACAATCAGTGAATCTCCCTTGCATGTGCTCTTACCCGCAGCATATGGAAAGGTCACCCACTACGCCAAAGTAGTTGCTTGTCAATCCTGTGATGAACTTCAGCTTTACGGAAAGATATTTCAGTTACCAACAACAGCAGCAGCAAAGAAAAAAAAAAAGGGAAAAAGGCCACGGAGGTAGAACTGCCAAGTGGAATTAGTGTTATTAAAATCTTGTGACTGAAAAGCAGTTACAAGTTGTCAAATGTGTTTGATATTCTCTAGGAGTGTGCTCAAGTCGGTCAACTAAGATTGGAGGATTTTAACACTCTGCTTCAAAGAAAGGGAAAAATAATATCCATGGTTAGGAAAACTTGGAAGGATTTAACACTCTGTTAGGAACCTGGCGTCTCTCCCGCTCTGATCAGGAGCTGTACTCTCAATGAAATGATCAAAAGCTTGTGTACACATTATCTCTGACTACACTGCAAGAGTGCTCGTGGGCTCTGTTTTCAGGCTTCTGTGTGAAGAAAACAATTGGGTAGGAGAGGGGAATGCCAGAGGGTTTGGGATTCCTCCCGCGGTGTGAGCCACGTTCAGCACTCAGCAGCCTGCCTTCCACTCAGGCACTCAGCTTTCAAAGATTATCGACGATTTCGTCTTATCAATTTCCTTGCCTTTGATACTGAAAGGAAAGAAAGGCTCTTGTGTGGGCTCGAACGGTGCCTTCTAATGGTCCTTCAGAGCGAGTCATTCCAGCAGATGTCACTGTGGGCCCTCGAGTCACAGCCATCCCAGCGTGAGCCGCGGCTTGCTTTGGTGTCACACACCTGCTCCCAGCAAGGCTCGAACGCCTTTGCGGCGATGGTACCGAACTGCAGCTGGCTCGGCGCTGCTAATTTCGGCTGTTTGCTGAGCACCACGAGGGCAGAGCCCTGCCAGCTCAGCTTCCACCTCGGCCAAATCCGCGAAGCCTGGAGGCCGTGCAGTTGGGATCAGCAGTGGCAGGATGCGTGAGGATGATGGGCATCCCGGTGTGATGTGAGAGAGATGCGCGATTGTAATGAGCAGAGTTATGAGCTGTCCCTGAGTGATAGGGATGCTACAGCAGAGAAACAACAGCTTTACTCCATGTAGTAGCAAAGCCTGGGCTCCACAGATAGAGAACTTAAAAATCCCAAGCAAACAAAAATAAAGATACAAATAAAAAATCCGCCACAAGCCTTAAGAGTTTTCTAAATATCTTGTTTGGGCAGTCCTGAAATGAATTTTTTATTTGATTGGCTTATGCTGAGGATTTTCCTGGCACATCACACATGAATGCTGGATGCAGAATAAACCTGGCAGTGTTTTGTAGGCTTTGAGCTTCCCTAAATAAGATTAGAATTCATAACATGCGAGGCAAAACAAAAGAGCAGACAAGGATAGAGCTGGAAGCAACAGAGGAGTTACGGGCTGTAACAGAAATAACAGGCTGTGGAGACGGAGAAGGAAGAAAGAGGAGCAGGAAATAGATGTCAAGAAGCTCTGATGAAGTAAGAGGACAAGGGATGCCAAAATATCCTGATACTGGAAATGCTAAATGCGGCTTTGACTAGTACTTTTTAAAATTCAGGCCTAGACAGCAAGGCTTTTTAAATTCAGGCCTTTCTAAACCTCTCAGCTGATTTCTTTGCAGTGCTGTTCTTCATGGCCTTTGCTCTTTTGCAAAGGAAGAGACTTTTGTGGGCTGGCAGCAGCCTTATCAGCTCTCCTCCCATCTTGCCCCGAACTCCACCCATCCAGAACACATCAGCGCTCTATCCTAATCAGAACTGCTGTCAAGGAGGGGTTTCCTTTTTGTATATGAGGAAATTTGGCATGGTCCATGCAAGACATTTCTGTTTATGGTGAAAACAGAGATCAGGAGAAAATCTGGAAAGTTTTCTTTCTAACTTTGATAGCTTAGTGCTGATGATTTACCATATTTACAGATATACAGATTATACAGTCATGAGTAGGCTACACCTCCACAGCATGGTTTTCTTTTAAGTATATTGATTTCAGATTGCAAAATCAGGAAGCAAGCATTGGTAGAAAGGGAAATCATCTTCTTGGACTTGATAGATAAGAAAAAGCAGTAAAATTATTCAACCATCTGTTCTCCCTGTGCTTCTGAACCTACATAAAACTCCTCAGGGGTCTTAGAATGTGATTATTACAAGGCTTGAGTCAATATTCACTCAGAGCCCTCAAACTTTCCTTTATATGTTTCTATAATAGACTGATTTTTACCCACTCTATCCTGGTGCTAATACAGAAATGAGAGAACTCTGGTCCAAGGAAAAGCTGTGGCCTTTGATGGAGTTTCCAACTAAGAATTTTTTCAATTGTTGGACCTCAAAGGGATGCTTTTAAAGGAGGATTTATTACTCATATGAATTCCAAGGACAAGGCACTCATTTGAAGGAATGAGTTTGAAGGTTTAAGGTGAAGAACTTCAGTGCAAGTGTGGTAACTTTACAATAAATAAGTTGGCCCAGACAAGCCCAAACAACTCAAAAAATGAGACCCGGGGTCAGATAAAGTTGTGTTTGGTTGCAGGTCTGTTACCTCGAGCATGAGGTAAAAACATCTGGGTGGCTAATGAGAATATTTTCAGCTTCTCAGGCCAGCATGTATTTTTACCTTCTGGAGGTTTAGATCACGAAAGGATAAGCAACAACTAAATAAACAATCTTACAGGTCAGTGACAGAGGAAATCACATATTGTATGTTACTCACAACTGTCTATGCACTGCCTGCATCTGATTGTTATTACAATTAATTTCTTAACAACAACTAATTGTTTCCCAACAAAAAATATCATTGGGATTTGTCATTGTTCAGCTGGGCATAGAATGTGTACTTGCACATTATCCACAGATGGTTTCAGCATTACCTCAGTTTTTGCTTACAGAGCTTTTTTTTTTGGTAGCTTTTGCTAGGTGTGCATTGAGGAAGAAATCTGTATAACGTATAGCTAAAGACAAGGAGTTATTTTGCAGCTACATCCTGGATTTCCACCACACATGCCTGCAGGAAGATCATCTCTGCTGGGAAAATTTCTTCCCACAGCAGAGCCTTCCTGGGAGAGAGATGTGCAGAGACAGGTAAGGGTTGTGTTTGCACGTATGGCTGTCCTCAAGGTATGAAAATCCTTCATGACCTCCGAGGAATGGCTGGAGTTACAGCTGTCTGACAGCAGAATTTATGTGTCCACAGGCTGCAGGTGGAATTGAGTCAGGAAGGTGAAATGGTTTCCTGATTTGCCTTCCTCTGCTCCTCTGTCATGCAGCCCCATCAAGCTGTGGTCTCACAAGGGCTGTAGCCCTTGAAATCCATGAAAGTACAGTGTGAGTTGTGAGTTCCTTGTGCATAGAAGTCTATAAAGGTTTAACTTCACTTTAAGCATTCCAAGTGACCCATTTGTGTCAGCTTTACCCTGAAAATCATAGCCTTTAATGACTCTTTGTGGTGATTATCAGTGAAAGCACAAGAACAGAAGGCTTGTTGTTTTGTCCTTAACAGTATTAGGCACTAGATGCTCTTAAAGTTTTCTTTTAAGTTTTGAAACATTCACAAATTTGATTTGCCTCCCCCTGCAACTACCTCTGAGATGAGTGAGGGAAAGACAGAATCAGGCTTTTGAAATCAATGGCCTGTTCTGTACCCTCTACCTCAGCCCCTTAATGACTGCAGTAACATATTGACTATTACCCCAGGCCCTCAGCTGGTCTGAATCAGCAAAGCTGCTGTGGCTCTAATGCAGAAAGGATGTTTGGCAGCAGCTAGAAATGGGACTCAGGGTATTACTTAGGCCAGACCTTTATCTTAATTGTCTAATTTATGCCTTTGGAAGTAGGTTATGTGCAAGGTGTTGGAGCTAATGGTGAAGAAGTAATCATGACACTCGAATTTCCTGAGTTTTGAGTGCTTGATTTCTCAGCTGATGTTGCTTTGATGGTTTTCAATGCTACCAATCTCATCCATCTGTTTTACGGCTCCTACTCCCACTATCTCATATCCACTGCTGGACTTGGCTTGCTCTCGAAGACATCAGGGCTTCTGTAGGGTGCCAGATTTTCCTTTTTAAAAACACTGGCTTATGCTGATTTAGACAGTGCAATTCTAGGCACTTTGTCATAGAAAGCTTATGCCAGAGGTTCTGAAACAGAAAGCCCTTGAGTAAAACTATAATCCTAGCTTGGAGCAAGAGGCAATAGACCTGTCAGTAGCACAGTGGCATGGGAAATGCTGCTGTAATTAAAGTTCACTCAGCTTTTCCTTTATAAATCTTTGTAATAGAGGCTTTGTGTGTTAGCGCAGCCATTTCAATTTATGTTGTTTTGAAACTAGGTAATCAGATTGTCAACTTCAGTGGGATCATTTCTCCATGAACGTATTTAGCAAAAGTATGCCTAAAATCATCAAAACCAATTCTTCTGTGTGGTGCTGTAGAAATAACAAGAATGATTTTTAATCCTGCCAGCCCAGGTTGTTTGGGAAGCCTGTAAACTCAGGTACAAAACTGGGGAGACTTACAAAATTATAAAAAAACTTGTAATACTAATTTCCTTTAGGCGAGCAAGATTTTTGCCTGAAGTTTTGCAGAACATTTGTTTTTGATAGCTCATAAGCTTTTTAAAAAGTACATCTAGTGGTTACTATTTTGCGAAATGCATAACTATCTTTATTTTGGAGGTTTAAGCAACACTGGATTTTTTTTTTCCATGAAAAAATATTCTATAAATACTGGATTTTAAATACCTCCTGGTATACAGACTGGCCATGAGATCCCATTGTAGTCAGACACTGAGTGCAACTAAATGTAAAACTTTTAAAATTTTTAATCCTAATATTATTATTCATTGTTTTCAAAGGTTAGAGAAAAAAACCAAAGCATATATACCATGCCTTCATGTGAACGTTTGCTTACATTGTTTGTATAATAAAAACCCACAGACAAATGAAAATCTGTTCAGTTTGCAGTAGGAAGTGGCAAAAATTGCCACACACGTCATTAAAAATGAGTAGTTTTTCTGGCTGTTGACCCATTGAATTAGAATATGAAGACTTCACAGTGTCTCAGAATTTTGCCTCTGGTAAGAAGTAGAGGAATATTACTCCTTTTTTTTTATTTCTCTTTTTTTTTCTCTCCTTTATTTTTTTTCCCCATCTGCTTAATACAGTCTGAGATTTTCCTAGCTAATTTCAGGCAACATTAGTTAACTCGTTCTGAATTATTATTAGCTGTAAACCCTTTCCACATGTAACTTACAAATACAGAGCTCTGCAGTTGTGTCCAACTTCAGGCAAGGAAGTTTGGATTCACTTGTTTGGCCGTCAGCACAGCAAACACCGGATTCTTGACTTAGGTTATTTCATTTTGGTGAAGAAGATTGTTTGGATGTAAGGGATTTTCAGCAAAGCTTGCAATTCAGACGTTGCAGCACAGTGCCCATGCAGAACAAGGAGACAACCAGCAATTCTCACTTAGACACTGCAGGAAGTGTCTATGGCTCTGCAACACAGAGTTTGGGAAACATTATTAAGATCTGGTATCTGTAAACTCGTGGCAAACCAGTTGGTCCTTGTTCATCTCCTCAGAAAGCAGAAACAAGTACAATCCCTGCTAAACCCTAATCAAATTTTGATTCTGGAGATAACAGCGCAGGGAGCAGATACTTTCTACTGGAACCAAGGGACAGGAGTGGGTGGAAGGGAAAAGGAAGTTACCGATGAAACCGGTGGAAGAAAGGGAAACTACGGATTTATATCTTCTTTCAATTTCTCTCTCTCATACATATAACCACTACTCTTCTGATGGTCACTGTCATTACCAACCAGTGGGCAGCACTGCTGGCAAAATTAGGAACCAAAAAAACTTTACCAACAAAGTTAACTTGGATGTAAATGGATGAGCAAGTGCTCACTGCAGCACCTCCTCTGGTGGATCTGAGCATGGGGTATCCTTGCATAAAAACAGGCTAACAGGGCAGGTGAAACATTGGAAAAATCATTTTTACTTCTCAGACACCTGCAGTTTTTTACATTCCGCATTACTCATGTGCCAATGTGTAGGGACCTCAAGGAAGGACCTACTCTCCATGTCACTTTGTCCTCTGATTCTCTCCTCCTTCAGGGTGGCCTTGGCTTTGCACAGAGTGAAGTGGTGGTTTCAAATTTGGTGCATTGACCTCAGTAATCTGACCTTGGACTAGCCTGAACAACATTATTAGCACGAGGTAGAACTCTGGTGCAGAAGGGACACGCGTTGAAGATTTCACATGGCAGAACACGCAAGACAGGCTGGAAATTCGGTGCCCTGTTCTTGTTAAACAGCACCACGTTCTCAGCACTTCAGCCTCACATGAGGTAAGACCATCCTTTACTGCCCCAGCAGTCAAGACTTTTTGTTATGATAGTAACCCAAACAGACAGAATTTGTTTTTTTTTAAAATACAGCCTAGAAGTGCCTTTGACTTCTTGTGTGTTCTCAAGACACATCTTATTGCTGAAACCACATGAAATGTTCTGAAAAAAGTTTAAGTAGTCATGTAGTAAATTTTCTTTTTGCAAGTTTGTTGATAAGGTTTTCACCAGTTTTATTGTAGTAGTAGCTATAATAGCCTTGCAGTTGAACAAGGCTACTGCTACTTTCTGCTACTGTATTTTTTCTTTGATAGTTTATATGAATACATCCATTAACAGATTAGGTAAATAAAAGTTCTGTTTATTACCATGAAGTCAGTAAAAGCTCTCACTGAACTTTGTGATCATCTTGGTAAGTCTTGCTGTTTAAACATACGTATGAAAATGAATTCCTTAGTAATGGTAGATTTTAATCACACAAAGACTCTTCATAAAGAGATTTGCTTTTAATTTAAAAGAAGTTGAAGCATCAGCTCTTCAGATGGTTCTGCACTGTATTCCTCTTCCATCACCCAAGACTCAGCATATAATAGTAGTAGGTATGGTTAAAAGCTACTGACTGCTTCTTTTGAATATCTGAAAAGTTTTTAATTAAAAGTCCCACTGGAGAAACATGTTGTATTTTAGATCTGAACTCTCTCATGTTTTACAGCTAAAAGGATAAATCTGAGGTTTTAGAAGCTATATTAAAAAATACTTTGCCTATATTTTATATATTGGTAGTGTCTATACTCCTACGGAATTACTCTATGTGGATTTTTTTTACTCACTATTGAAAAAATGTACTAAAGATGCTAAAAAAGAACTCTTGGGAATACCTATGAAAGAGGAAATTGCACTTGTTTATGACTGAGGGTGAGGCTGTGTGCAAAGCTGATCCAACAGAGGTTTTTAATTGCATTTTTTTCCAAGTTTCAAAGCATGGCTCTGATATTTACTGTGTAAATAGTTTATTTTACTACTGCCAGTGTATTATTCTCCATCACTCCTCTTACTTTTTGTCATAAAGATCAATATTTCCCCCATTGGAAATCCTATATCACCTCAGTGATTTTGGTAACTTTTATGAAATTGCAATGTTAAAGTAATATTTACACTTAGTAGCTGTAGGTTCAGGACAGTCTGTAAGGAAAAAGAAATTCTATTGTCTCTGTGAGACTGTACCTATTTGTTCAAGATCAGTGGGAATCTGCCATGTTGGTGTCCCAGAGAGAAAATCAGCTGCTACTGGAAGTTCAATACTAGGTAAAACTGCTAATTTTGCAAGGTGCAACCCACTTATTAAAAACCGCAATTTTAAAAACAGTAATTATTTTGTTTGAATGGTTTTAGAGTTTTCAGCCTGAACATTCTCGTCAGATTCTTTGAAATTTTTGTCAGAAAAGAGCTGATGCAATTAGTGGGAATATTATTTGAAAACACATTTATGCGGCAAACCATTGGAGCAGAATTTGAATGAAACGGGTTCAAGTGTGATGGTGTATCCTGTGGTGTTCTTCAAAAAATATTAACCACCTTTACCCTGTACAAGTGCAATTATTCCAGAGTATATTATTACACTGCATTGCTCCTGTAGCTACAGCAGTACTCAGTGTACTGAAAATGACTGGGAAAATACTTTTCTACACAGTAAGAATCGCACTGTGGTCTTAATTAAGTGATTCATTTCAGTAGAATATGGATTTCAACTCGATAATAGCCCCTATCAGCAAGATAAATGCTAATTTATAGGTGGGAAATTATAGAAAATAAGCATCCAGGCAAAGTGGGAAACCATTAGCCAGTCCCAGTGTTCAGTGCCACGGACATCACTGCTATTGCATCTGACAATTCACGTGGAAATAAGAACATAATAAGTAAGAGATGGCAGTGGCAGATGGACCCCATCTGGAGTAAAGGACTTAGAGCAGCTCTGAGAGTGTAAAAAGACCTATTTTGGTTTGCTGTTGAATTAAACACCTTTTAGTCCAGAGGCAGCCTGAAACTACTTCATTGTACAATCCTACCAACTTCTGGTGGTCCCAAAATTGGCCAAACTGAGATCAGCACAAATGTCCAAACCAGGTCCCTCTTCACCTTCCTGTAGTGGTAATGGAGCAACAAACCAAGGCTCCAGCTTGGGAGAACACGGTTGGGGTGGGGATAGAAAGAAAGCAAGAAGTGTCGGAGGAGCAGGAAAGAAAAATTGAGTTGATATCACGCACACATCATGGAGAGGCGTTAAGTTGCACAGAGAGCCGAAACTCTTCCATTTCTTAACATCTCTGGCTGACTTGGAGAGCACGGAACATGTTTTGAATCTGGTGTTTGTCAAGTAAATGAATTTCCAGGTTGGCTTTGGGGCAAAATGGTGCCAGGGTGGCTGAGGCATTGGAATGTGGGGTCTGGAGCCAGCCCAGCAGCTCTCCTCAGGCAATCTGCAGGGAAGGAATAATTGGGCATAGGGAGTAAAAACCAATGACTGCTGTTGTGAAGAGCTTTTTAATTTTGGGTGTATTTTCTGCTGCTTATCAGAAAATGACTGGATTATCTTTACTTCCTTATGTTCTGGAGAGTACCTGATTGCAGTGTTTTTACAGCATATTTAGTAATGGATTCTGGAGAGTGCTGATAAAATTGTTTGTTGTGAAGTAATCAGTTAAATGCTTCCCTTTTTACCGAAATCCTACAAAGTTGTTGGGAGAAGTAGGACTCCCTAACACTGTGTTTTAATGTGAGTGAGTAAGGCATTGCTTTATTCTTGTCCAGGAGGTGTGTGTGGCTCACAAAATTGTGGCCTCCACACAGATGCCAATATAAAACTTTTTCCCTTATTTATACATTTTTAGCAAACAAAGAAATTAATGCTTGTTGGTTCTAAGTTACGTAATTCACTTCATTAATTAGTGTTCTATCCTCTGTTGGTTATTGATTTCTCACTTTTCATACTAATTAGCTAGGAAAGTTATATCATTTCCAACACCCTGGCTAAACTCTGCAACGGATCTTCAGGTGTTACAGAAATGTGCAACATTTTCTACAGATTTGGAAATTAGAAAAGCAAATTAAACAAATATCTTCAGTTAATAACAATGTAAAATGATTTAATTTCCATTTAGGTACGAAATTATCAGCACTGTTAAGCTTGGCATGCCAGTATGACTATTTATATATTTTATACATGTCAATATGTCTTGGTCTTTGGAGTTAGACCTCTGTGGAAATGTATGAATATCATATTAAACTTGGAATGGAAATGTGATACCAGGAGCAGTAATCACATCTTGTTTCATGATTCAGGCAGAAAGAATTCTGTTCTATATAACAGTGAGAACTTTGAGTCTTACTGAGTCTTCTATTGTCCAGTAAATGTTTAAAAGAAATGGTGTATTATGAGGTTTGCATCCTTACTTAGGGAACAACAGGTATATTAGAATTTGTGAACTGCTCTTCAAGTCTATTTGTAGCGCATTAAGTCAGCTGGGAGATTTCTCTCTTTGTCCCTAATTAAAGGTAATATTTTATGCTCGACCTTTAAAAAGGGAAGTTTTTTCTTTGACATAAACAAACCCAAACTCTTTGAAGAGGTAGCTATGAACACTAAAGAAGTTGAAACAAGTGAAATGTAGGTAACTTTTTGGGTAACAGCTGTTTTTGTTAAAGTCCTTTTAAAGACTGCAATTTGATACATTTAGATTTTTCTATCTGCCAATATCCGTTTTTGAGATTTGCTTGTTTTTTTTTCTTAGTAACTGAAGCCACAAATTGTGACACAGTATGAAACAACTCTTTAAAATCACTAATTAAAATGTATTGTATGCTTTCATATGAAAGAAATAATGCCAAAGTCTAAAACATTCACCTCCTGGGAAAGGTGATAAAAAATCTAAGATAAAATCTTTTGCTGGTCCAAGTTGACTTGACAAAAACAAATTCCATAAATATCAGGCAAGCCAGGACAAAGTCTAAAGGAATCAGGAATACAATGAGCATCTTCAAGACCTGCATATCAGGTGTGTAACTGGGACTTAAATTATCACTAAGTAATTGGCTTGTAGGGGTCTCATTTTAGTAAAGGGTGACACAGGGTACAGTGACTCCTTAATAGAGGAGTGTTCATTTTAACCCTCTGAATTTTATGAGGTGAGAGAAGAGTAAATTTGTCTGAAAAACATCTGATAATGGGGATCTGAGACCTCAGGGAATACACAGTTGTGTAAAGGTGGCAACTGCAAATCAGAAACACCTAAATCAAAATTCCTGCGGCCATGTGCTGCCCAAAACTCTGAAGGACCAAATCTCCATGAATTTGGCTAAGATTTTACCAGGCCTGTGAGAGCATCAGTGATGTTCATATCTAGAGATATTCCCTTATTAAGGAGTCTCATTCTGCCTTGTATATTTTGACTGCCTCTAAGCTCTATTTATGGTTTACTGTAATTGTTTTCACATCAATTTGTCAGCCAACAACAGTAAATTCAACAAATTCTGATTGCTATCAGAGCCCCATAAAAGCTGTTGGTTTTGGTTTTTTTTGCTTTTGCTCTTAATTGCAATGATACGAGGATTGAGTCTTCTTTAAAACCATGTAGTAACAGATTATTTACGTCATCTTTTACATTATTTATATGAATGAAGGCTTCTTTAATAAGAACTTCTATGAAAAGCTCTAAGTCAAACCCCAAAGCCCAGAAATTACTTTTAAATAATTTTGCATTTCACATAACTTCCTACTTGTCAGTAAATATAACCAAGCCATATTTCAAACATTACCAAGCAACTTTAAAATTTTATCCTGCTTTCTTACCCAGTTGAAGCTATGCTTGTTTTAAATGTGTCTATGGTAAGTTTCACAGTCTCATTATAGAAAGGTTTAATTTTCTTTTGAGTATTTTTTCAGGCACTTCATTTAAAAACTGAAACAGCATTTTAACGGTTTCATGTGGAGCTGTGGCCCTGATCAGTGCTTAGGTTTTTTTTTGTTTTTTTTTTTGTTTTTTTTTTTCGCTATAGCAATTAAGCTGGGGATTTAATTAAACTGTGAATGGAGTTAAAGGAGTATTTATTACAGAAATTATTGCCACAGTTGCTGACTGCTTCTTGGTGCAAGCAGTGGTCCTTTGCTCACTTCCTGTTGAAGCTGGGCTTTTGCCAAGCCTGTTTCCAGGGATGGGTTGGACATCCACCTCCTCAGTAGAATTTTCCTCTACCAAAGCATGAGTAGCTTTGACTACTGAACCCACAATAAGCGATGAGTGGACGTGGAGTTGGTGCAGATAAATTGTTTTCGTTGCCCATTTACCTGATTTGATCAGAATATGTTGGAAGTTATTAAGTAGCAAACTCAAGTTTTAAAGATTTATTTTCTAGCAGTTTTATTATTAAAAAAAATTGTAGGAGGGTGACATGTCTCGGTTTCTTTTCTGCCTTGTAATTGTGAAACTCCTGCTTTTTGTTAATGTTTGCTCAGGTTGCCCAGAATCACATTAGAATAAAAGCAGTTTGTGACAAGAGTGTGAGTGTTGGATGAACATATTGTAATATCTGGAATGATGTTACAATTCTGAAAGCAGTGGGATTTCATGTAAGGTCCATGATCAGCAGCCAGTGGAGTTCTCAGAGGTTGATGGCTGGGTAGTCCTATATATTTATTTATGGCGTATGGAGTTTTTTGAGGTGAGGTGGACAGCTTTTTGTTTGGATTTTTTGGATGATAATGAACAGATTCATGCAAGAGGCTCCAGCTCCTCTCACGTATTGAGACCACAAAAGGAGAAGTTTGACTTGGAATAGATTGTCCCAGTCATTGACAAATAAATGGAATCATTAGCAGAATGAGAGGAAAATAGGATTAAACTCCTCTGGGCCCAGTGCTTGCCTGAGCCTAGGTATGAGGTGTTTGTAGGTGATTTATAAAGAAGTTAGAAGACCATCAGAGGGTACAGGGTTTGGAGGATTAAAGACTGCTATAAATTCTCATTTACCTGCATTTCACTAAACCTGACAAATAGCAGTGAAGTTTATCCACTTCTGGGGAGACTTCTTGGGTTGTTTCCCACCAGATTACCAAGCCCTACACAGACTTGTGACAGATCAGCCAATTTAAGTGGGGACCTAGAGCAAAGCAGAATTGAACAATTCTGACAGAAAACAGCCATCTTACAACCTGTAGGTTGCAAGGCAGGCTTTTGGAGAGGGATGTTTTTCTATGCCATGTCTGCCCTTGTTTCATAATAAGTTATTGCTGCCTTGTGTATGTTTTTTCCCCTCTGTCCAACTCTGTGATGACTGAAACCAGAGATAAAGCACTGAAACGTGGCTGAGCCAGCTGAGCTTGAATTGGAAAACCTTTAGGAACATGGTGTGCCTCAACACAGCCCTTGCTCGTGGCTGAGAATTGGGCCAACTGTAATGAGGCAGTTAAGTGACTAATTATGAAGATTAAGGACCTGCTGGGATTTTCAAAATGATTATGTGTTCTATTCCTAGCTTTAAGCACCTTTATAAATCAGGCCTTGGTCCTGAAATTTGCATCTAGATGCCTAAGTGCCATGGGAATCAATGGAATCTGAATATAAGCATGGATAACAATGCAGGCCCACTCTTGGACTCTGGGTTCTTTTTTTTTTTTCTCTCCACACTTATTGCTATTAAAATTGTGCATCTTAAAAATACAAATGAATGCTTGCAAAGAGCTGATGTGAGTTGTTTTAGGCAACATGAAACATCCAACTCGTGTGCTCTGAATGGCTGATAAATGTGTTAAGCAAAATTTACTTGCTTCACTTTGGTCCATTGATTCACACTGGTTGGTTATAAACGAAATGGGCTGGTGAACACAGTTGCCCTTTCTACCCCATTCCCCTGGGTGTTGGCTCTTTCCATGGAAGACAGCAGGTATTCACCTGGAAAGGTGGATTTGTGCATTGTCTGGGTGTTCTTCCATAATAGGTGATTCTTTCTGGGGTTACTGACGTATTTTGCTTTGTGCGTCATAATGAGAGGGAAAAGGAGGTTTTGGGCTTTTTCTATTATGTGAAAATAACCTTTGGATGTCAGGCAGGCTTTATTAAAAGATGTGAGACAATCTCTAGTGCAAAAGAAACCAGGAAATTGCTTTGCAATGCTTTTAAAACACCGAGTGAAACGTTTTGCTTACAGTAATGACTAAAGGAATTTTCTATCATAGTGATGTTATGGTGGAGGTTTAGAAGTGGGGTACAACTGCAGCGTGGAAATCCACAGCACAGGGAGCACCAGGTGGGAAAACAGTCAAACTGTTGCTTTGTGTCATGTATAAGTCAGTAAGTAAATGATGTTGAAAATCACTGAATCCCAAGAAGTAGAATGGGATCCCAACAAGAGAAACGTGGCGCAATAGTACGTAGTGCTGGCAGCAAGTCACCAGACAGTTGTTAAGGAAAGCATTTATCTGAGATGTGTCCCTGATATATGGAAACTGTCCTCTTCTGGCACTGAAGGTGTCTTGTGGAACACATTTTACCAGCACAAATGTCTCTGTGTCTTAAGGAAATGATTCATTAAAGTTGCTTAACTCTAAAAAAGAGTCAGTTCAAATTTGGCAAATTTTATATTAAACTATGTCTTCTCTGACATTCCTACCTTTTAAAATTTTTTATTTTTTTTTTAAATAATCTTATAACAGTTTGGGAATTCCAGAGACAAAGATAATGTTAAAGTTTTGTCTCAGGGTAAATGGATTTCCTGCCAGTAAATCTGTAATCCCAGAGAATGGTTATTGTGAGACTTGAATGATAAAGGCTTTAATGAGTGGGATATAATGAATGCTAATGTACATGGATTGGTGGGAAATAGACCTTAACAATTTAGACATCCCTTTTTTGAGGTTCCATGTTTCATTGATAAAGGCATTGATTTAAAGTCTGCCATAAATGTCAGAGTTCAATATCCTCAGACCAGGTTCTTTCAGATATTCCATGCCTGGAGAGTGTAATGTTTAATGTCAAACTTACTTATTTAAATATACTTAATGTTCCATGCTGTTTTTGGTTTAGCAGAGTGGTGGTACACAATATATTGAAAACACAATGCAAATGTAAATTATGCTTAGAAAAATGCAACAATTGCAATAAATCTGCCCATTTAAATCAATCAATAAATGAATCAATCACAATACAAATGTGATTCCCTTTACTTGTCTTAACATTTTTACCCTCAGGGTGCTTGGCATCCTCAGTTGGCAGGAAGGAATATTTGGGCTGAAGCCAGCTCAAAGCTGTTGCTCTGTTCGAAAGTATTTTGCTAGTTTTGGGTGAGCCACATTGTTGCTTTTCCCATTCTGGTCTGATCACTGCTGTGGTCACACAAAGTCAGCTGCTTTTTGCTGTTCTCTGAGCTTCCTGGGCGCTTCACCCTTGCCCATCTTTGAGTGTTGTTCATTTTGAGGGATTCCTTCAGAGACTCCCATTCCACCCTTAGGGATTTAGTCAGTCACAGATATCTGTAGAGGCTTGAATTCAGTAGATCACAGCATTTTGTTAAAAAATACTATTTCATGGGCCCTGCTAAATGGAATAAAACAGGTAAATGTGTCTCAGAATATATTTGTAAACACACATCAGTTTTTACACATCTGTGTTTCTCATGCAGTGCCTAAAGGGACTGCTTTTTAACCCTAAGGTATTTTGCATTTTTGTTTTACTCTGCAAGTGAAAATGCAAAATCATCATAAATTTAGCTCTGCAGACAAATCCAGTTTGGGAGAAGTGTGCCAGTTGCAGAGAGAGCAAACTGAAAGCTCAGAGTAATGTTGAATTCCTTGGTGAGGCAGGCACAAGGAGGCAATATGCCACATGGCCACATGTAAAACCAGGTTTGTGGCAAGGAGCACTGAACACACTGAAAGCATTGGAAACTCTGTCTTGTGATAAAATGTAATGGTACAGACCAGCTGAAAAAGACTTTGAAGACCTATATAACAGTTGGATTTAAGAGCAGGTGAATACAAGACTGAAGTGGAGAAAGTCGTGGTGCTTGTCATGAAGTAGCAAAATGCACGAGCAAGTCATCAACTGATGACAGACATGGTCATCAACAGTGGCTGTTTCTCCAAAAAAAAAATACCTAGTTCAGATTAATTGGAGAAAAGGTGTTTTTGCACACCAGCTGAGGCCCTACATTTCTCATCAGTCAGACCTCCTGCGTGAAGGCAAATGTTTCTCTCACCCTTGGTTTGTGGGAGCAGTGTGCAAGGTAACCCTTGCAGTGTGGCTGCAGAGCTGTTTTTGCTTACCAGGGCACTACTGAGCAATCGGAGTGTCCCACTCTGTCTCCTGAGGGTGTGACTGTGCTATCAAACTTTCCATGATACGTCAAATTGACTCTGTGTCTACAGCATGGAGATTTAATTAGGTTTTGCACATTATTGTAGGGAAACCCTGGTTGTGTTGTTTCTCAGGTGGATCATGTTTCCAGCCTTGACTTCTTTCTGCTCTTTTACCACACCAGGCTCTTTTATAAGCTGTTTGATGCCGTGTAGATGCAAATTTTTTATCTGGTTGAGGGGCTGTGTCCTGCCTTGTACAGAAAGCTGATGCTCTGCTTTCCCTCCTTCTCTTTCTGTTCTTCAGACTTTCCCCATGTAGTTGTCAACACTAAATTATGTTCAATCAAAATATCACTTATATTTCCTGCAAGCTCAGTTTGTTTTCAGTTCCTTGGTTGCCCAAGTGTTTTGTGGAAACCAATGCCTTCTATTGATAATATTTATAGCTTTAATACAAAATGCTGCCAACATTTTAGCAATTTAGGATTACTACCTTTGAACCCTCTCTTCTAGTCAGATAATGTGTGAACATTGAAGTACATTTTAGAGGCCTTTAAAATTTGCTTTTTCATGTACAAAACTGATGAGAATCTCTTCGTGTCACTGCCACAATTTTGTTCGGAATGAGTATGTGTGTGTATATATATGAATGAAAGTTGATAATGCTTGATAACTCCTAAGTGGGGATTTATATTCATGGAAGGATATAATCACAGGAGTATCTGCACGTAAATATGCACCTGAGAGAATGGAATTTGTTAAGTAAAGCAGGCAGCAATCTGTAGCTGCAGGGAGATAGCACTGCTATCTGATGGGGCTAATGGCTTCAGCACTGTGTTTTGTTAACACCTTTGTTCTTTTCTGAGCTTCTTAAGAAAGAAAAAACGAGCGTCTGATCTCACATCTTTCATGAGAGGAGTGTATTGATTTCTTTTTATTGAGATTCTTTTCACAGTTTTTGGACAGTGGATAAAATACTGGTGAAAGCAGAATCTTTCAACCTTCCTCTGTATCTCTCAGCACCTTACGCTAACCAAACCATCTAATCGTGTTTGTATTATTATTGTACATTTTATATATAAATTAAATTTTATGTACCCACATTATATATACATAGAATGTGGCTAACTTTTTGTGACTGGCATAAGTGACCAGGAAAAGTGAAGGTAAAGATTTTTTTTAATAATTGATCTTTTCAGTTCAGGTCATGTGGAAAGCTTATCTTGCCTGCCTTCAGAGTGTGTGTTGTCAAGGATTATTGAACAGGCATCTTTCAAATTTCAGTAAAGATATATAACAAAATCCAAGTTCTTAATGTGGAAAAGGCAATAATTGGTAAACTATAATTGAGAAAAGGCTACATGAAGCACTCATTTAGAAATATGTTGCTGTTTTCTGAACAGTGATAACGAGAAAGTTAAGGTGGGAATTGCCTGCATGGAAATTTTACACTTGTTCACTACACTGGTTAAAGCAAAAAAATTTAAGTTGCCGTGGACAGACTTAGTTAAGAAAGGCTGCTCGTAATTGAATTGAGCTATACTAAAGATCAGGCTTTAAAGGAAATAAGAGGTTCCACTTACTTATTTGCAGCAATTTAGCTTATGGAGTTTAAAATTTAACAGAGGCAAATTACAGTGTAGATGGCCTTTAACAGATTTGAACAACAAACACGGGAGTAGGCTCTCAGCTGGTGATAATGTGCCAGCTAAAGTTCCCTCCACATTCACAGAGGGAACTGCAGGCTCTGCCTCCTTTCCCAGGTACGTTGTGCTGCTTTTTCTGAGAGCAAACACAGTGTGGATAAACAAATTTCCTGTGAAGCTGAGGTTTGACTTTGTCCCTAGGGAGATTTAAATGCCACTCCAGAGCTGTGTTTCAAAGGTTTCAGCACCGTGGCTTGTCCTGATGAGGACAGATGGGCACCAGAATATTGCCCAGTGGGTTGGGAACCCTTATGTAATAACACTTTTTTGCATCTGCTCGTATGAATAAGCAACCATGAAATTGGTTTGTTTAATTAAAAGCAACTCCCAGTCTTCCAAAACAGCCACTCTTTCAGAAATCTTTAACAGAATGGCAGATGCATGAATTTATCAAATTTCCTGAATCCTGCAAGCCTTGGAAACTTATGAAAAAGAGTTTGTGTGTATATATTTACAGAGGTGCTAGGAAATGTAGCTGCATGACTGTTGCTACTTTTCCCAACAGCTATGAGAGTGACAGAAATTCAGATATTTGCACCAAAATACTGGTGCTGGTAACTTCTTGCATGTAGGAGTCATCCTGGGTGTCAGCAGAGGATCCTGGAGATACAGAGGATGCAAAGAGGGAAGCAGACTCTCAAGATTAGTAGTGTGCACTTGTAAATATGGAGAAAAATAGCATACGGTGCTGTTGGGTTTTGTTTGTTTTCTTTTTTTTTTAATGGATGGAGAACACAGGACATTTCGTTAGATTCAGACAGTGTTTGAGTAGGCACATTATAAAATATAAATACTGTAAAGTCAGTAGCATCATGCGCTTTAAAGAATAATATATCCTTATATAGGTTCAGAACGGCTGATGAAGGCACCCACAACAGTGCACCTTCACACAGGGGGAAAAAAAAAACATGAAAGGAACGGTTTAGGCATCTGTTCAAATGTTTCAATCAGTTCCTTAGTTGAGATTGCAGCTGTCAGTTGTATAATTTAAGCATACATTACCGCAGCTGTAATGCCCTCCTCATTTTTAATCATTTCCACCAAAGAAAATCCCACTCCAGAGGTTTGGCTGCTCTAACAACGCATTTGATACAAACCTCCCTAAGGCATAAAGCAGGATGGGCAGCCAATTTGGAAATTATAATAATCCAGTGGAGGTTAAGATTGCCTTGCTCTTCTGGGATGCTATAAAATTTGAACCTTATACATACATCTGAAATAAATTAGCTGTGGGTGGTTCCTGGAGTTTTATTACTCTAGGGCACTCTTTCTTTAAATTTGAGATACGTTGGACTCCTATTATCTGGAAATGCATTAATTTCAGTGGCATGTACTTCTAGATTAATATTGACTCCAAAATTATTTGAGTGTTTGGGATAAAATGGGATCATAAGAGGCCAGTTTGAAAGGCAGAGAATATCATTATTGCTTTAGAGTCCATGACTACTGGTCAGGAGACACTTTGCAGCTCTCCTGTGTTTAAAATATCTGGTTTGGTGTGAAGGAGGTTACAGAAAAGTAGCGCTTAGCTGGTTGAATGTACTGACAAAGAAATTTTGAAGGTGGGAGAGGGAAAAAAATGAGAGCAAGTCAGCAGAGACATGGAGAAAAAGGTGCATCTCTTATGAAAATCGGATACAAAAAGAGAAAATTAAACCTTAGGTGGAAGCAAAAATGATTACTAGATATTTGCTGCTTTTGAGGCAATACACACTAATGAAGGGCTGTGGAGCATGGGAAGGAGCTGATGATGGAGAGGGATGAAGTGCAGGCAGGAGTCAGCGGGGTTAATGACCTAAGAAACAGCAGAGAGAGGAAACAGGAGATACTTAGGAGCAGAAGAGATAGGATGAGATATGAGGTGGGGAACTCAGAAAGAAGCTGGTGCGGGTACAGAGCTTCCCGGGAAGTGCCCAGCAGCCGTGTGAGGAATGGGAGGCAGTGGGAGCCAATGAGAGGTGAAGGATGGCTCAGGTCCTAGGTGTGTGCTCAGGGTATGAGTGATAAATTGCCTTCATTTGCCCAACCACCCCCTCTCACAAAGGGCAGCACGGTCCTTCCCTCTTGCTGTTACCTCTGCATTTCTCACTGAGGTGTCCCAGAGGAAGGGAGTCAGTACGGCCTCTGCGAGCTCCCCAAATATCCAAACAATCTATTGCAATCAGCCTAATCCACTCCACTAAAAACTGTAACAGGGCTTTGTGGCAAATTTTCAAGTAGCCTCTTTGGTCAGAATATAAGTTTTCAGAATGTAAAGAGGATATTTTTGTGTGTTTACTAGCATTTCTCCTTTTTCTTGTGGTGTTTCGTGTCCTCTAGAACAAGGTAGTTTTAGACAAACAATAAATTGCTTGTATATCTTTTCCCAGGTCATCTAAGCTCTTATGCTTCGATATGATTTCTGACAATTCTTGAGGAAGTGTTGTTTTCTCTTTCTTAATGATCTCAGTCTGCATATGAAGCGAATGTAATTAAACAAGCAAAGCTGGCCCACGTAGATTTATCATAAAGGTTTGTGCATCCTGGAGTTGGCGTGTGCTTGAATTTTGTGCTTCTTATCTGACTTTATTTCCTAATTCGGAGCTGAGTATCCCAGAGCCTCAGGCACTTGGAGCAAGGTACATATACTCTGTTCTTTCCCATGTGCTCACTGACGAGCTTGTATAACTCTGAGGAGCACCTCCTCAGGAAGGTGCCTTTAATGCAAAGTCTCAGTGCATTGAATTTAAATAATGCCTTGCCCTTGGTGTGCACATCAACCCTTGCTGACAGGAGCACTCCATAATGTGCAGCCACTGTAGCAATATGGTCAGATGGGAAGCAGCATAAAAGTCATAAAAACTGTTAATAAAGAAAGCTAACAGTAGCCTTAGAGTATTTTTCACATTGCACTGTATTAAAGAGATGAGAACCTTTATATGTCCATTTCTGCAGAGTGAAGTGAGAACTTTTCTCCCAAGGACCCAGTTAATTGGCTGCCAGACAAGAGCGTGAGTGTGAGAAAAGGGAGAGATACCAAAGCATTCAGGCTTCTGAGCCTCATCATGTTTATTACCCCCTGGGAGAGTAAAAGAGTTTGTCTGCATCCCATAGGAAATGGTGCAGTGCAGCAGCATTTACACAATATAATCAGTATATATTGTAAGGCAAATTCAATTCCACTTCATAAAGCTCTCGCTGTGTGCTGCCATAATCAATAGGAAAAGTACATATAGGAGATATTATCTCAAAGTAGTTTTTGATCTGCTTCAAGTGGCTGTGGGTATCCTGCATCTTGCTGATTCAGTTCTTTGTGCGAGTACTCTAAGTATTAACTATTTTTATAAATGAAACCTCCAGGTTCTTGGAGGGAGTGAAACTGCCCATTCAGCAGTTCCCTGGACTGGTTTCTGCCCAAGTGTCCCACCCTTTTCTAAGGGGTAAAATCCAGCTCTGCTCCAAGACCAGTCTCAGGCTTGGCTCTTGCCTTCTGTGTAGAGAACTTTTTATGTCCAAAATCTGGCCTGACCTTCGAGATTTAGGGGAAACCTGTAAAAACCATCATGCTTGGCATGGTTTCAAGCACTAGGAGCAACCTGCTTGGAGATTATCCCATTTTCTTCACTGTGGAGAATTATAACAACACAGTTTAATGTAGAATAGACTTTGAACGTGGTGTTCATCCCTCTGTATGCCACAGTAATAAATTGTGAGTCAAAAAGGCGCTCTGAAAGGAGAACATACACTGTCGGGATTATGGAAACTCTACGTGAACAGAAACTGAAGAGAGCATCTGGTGAGAAAGGAGGTCAGGTAGTGGGACTACAGAGAAGGGAATAACAAGGTGTCCAGGGAATAGCTGAGGTAAATCAGGTGTCCTTCTTGGTAATGCAGGACGAAGATCAAAAAGTCTTAAAACTGTGGTCTGCATACAAACTCCAGTTTTAAAGAATGAGTTGGATGTTTTAATATTTTAGGAGTTGATCTCTTCTTGACATCCAAGGAGATGTAGATATAAAAATGCCACTGGAACTTGAAGCTTTAGGTCATACATCATTAATTTGCAGCTGATTTCAGTGACAGCTGCATGAGGTTGGTAGGGCTTTTCTTTTTCCCAGAGATCTTGGGCACCAGTCACTTCAAATGACATCAGTAAAAATGATCAAGGGCTGGTTTTCCTGAGAAGAGGATTCTAATTTTTTTTAAGTTTTTTTTTTTTTTTTTAATCACATGGTTTTATGCTCTGGAACACAATTAATAAATAATAGAATGGACTATTTTATTTACATGAGAAGGTAAATACTGAGGCTTAATGTTTTATTGCTAATGGCACAATTTTTGAGCATAGTTTAAAAAAGAACATTTAATTTAATTTTTTGTGTTTATTTTTTTTCAAAAACATCCTTTTCCATCCACAGGGACAGCAGTACTGAATTTTGTGCCAGGATATATGTTTTGAAGAAGATTGCACAGGGCTGATTGACCCTTCAACTGAATAGTTCATTTCTTTATAATGAAACTCAGAAAAAGAGGAAGGAAGAAGAAATAAATAGGTGAGGAAGATATGCAGTGGTGCCTGGGTAGCTTCTGAACCTTCAAATGCTAGTTCCACCTTATTGTCCTGTTCTATTCTGGAGTTACTCCTTTTAGAATATACATTCTATTTCTTTACCCTGGTAAATCCTAAGTGCTCAGCTGTAGGTCTGTTTCAAACAAATCTTATTTTTACAGTGCAGACTGAATATTTTCCTTTAGGAATAATTTTTGCATTTTATCCCTGCTGCAATCCATGAGAGACAGCCCCATAACAGCGACACAGCTGGAGCAAACCAATGCTTTTTAAAGTCTGTCTGGTTTATAATTCAATATCTGTTGTAGTTTTTTTTTTTTGCTATATATATGTACTTATAATAGATAAAAGTATTAATGATTAAAAGGCTTGCTATATGTGGTACAGAAAAGCCTTGAAATCTTCTCAAATACATGCAGGGTATTTTTATCCAACACATTTGCAGAATGATTTTTCACTATTCAAAAAATAGGTTAGGTGTGCATGTGCTTCTGGACACGAAGAGTTTATATTCTAAAGTATCATGGCAACAAAGAAGATTTTGGATATTCTTGTTTGTGATAAGAGGGAGTGGTCGTGATTTTCCCAGATGTCACAGTAATAGGGCTGTCAGAGCTGGGAACTGTGTCCAGATACTTCCAGATGAATGTAATTGCCTTGGATGCAAAGCCCATCTTCCTTTCTGACAGAAAGGTTTTGTTGCTCTTGGTTTTGTTGTTTGTTTTTGTTTCAAAATTATTTATAGTACGATTTCAGATGGGCACAGTTTGAAAGGAGTTTTATAGTTCCCTCCTGCTATTATTTTGAAAAATGCCTGGTGAGCATCTTTCTGGTTTTAGGAGGAGTCCCGAACTTGAGGAACTCTGGCACTTCCAGAGCAGCTTCAGATCTTGTCTGGAACTGAATACCTTTGTTACTGCAGGAAGTAAATGTGATTTGTGTCATAACAGATTGATAGTATAAAAGGAACACATTCTCCAAGCAGTTTTGCATACTGTGTACTGAAGAACTGAGCTCTTGGCCTGACAAATGCATTTGAGGTTCTAGGGAGATGTGCTTGATTTTATTCCTCACTTTTCTGGGGGCCTATATCTGGTTTTCTGCAAACTACATTTGACATTTTTAAACAATTTTGTTCAGAAATTATTTTACCTGTCCTGCTTCTTTGTATTTGAACAGAAATCAAAGCACCCAGAAACCAGACAATGAAAGATATTTACCAGTGGCAGGATTTTATTTCTTCACAGAAGCTGAGGGCAAATGAGGTAATTGCTGTGATGGCTTCTGGAGCTGCTTTTGGAGTGTGTGTAGTGGGTTGAAATTACATGACACAGTTGATGTAATTATGAGATGATTGGATTATCTTGTCCACCTGGACATGCTTTGGCTTTGATTCTCCATCGGTTCTGTGGGAAATCAAGGTGCCTGCCAGTCCCACTCAGTGAGGGACTGTCGCAGATGCCTGCTCCTTATCAAAAGGAAATGGTGTTTTCTCATGGCCATATGTTCTTTGGGATTCCCCTCTGCAACTCTCCAGAAACCTGCTTGTCACCCTCAGAGATGGTGTATGTACAGACCTTGAACACTGGAGCTTGCAACGGGACTGAGAAACTAATTAAAGTGTGGCAAAAGAAGTAGTTACCCTAAAAGGAAAAGGACTTGCATATTGATAACCCTGAAATGAAATAATAAAAAATTCATGATGGTGCATTTTGGATTAAGTGCATGTCTTCATGACTAAACCAAATGTGAAATTGGAGCTCAGAGTATTCTGCTACCAACAGAAGTAGTTTGTTCCTCCGTCTGTTTTGCTGAAACTTACAGAAACTTTTTCTGGTGTCTGCACAGCACTTGAAATTATTTTAAAGTTGTTATTAAGGTTTTGTTATCAAAATGCTCAGATTAATAAAAAAAGAACACAATGACAATAAACAATGCAAAAAAAGAAAGATAATTTGTGTTTGCAATGTAAAGGTAGTGTAGTGTAAAGGACAGGGTCTGCTTTAGCAGGTGTGAATCTCCCTTACATCCTTGTATGTGGGAGCAAGTGTAGATGCTAAAAAGTTAGAAGCGGTGAAATTCTTCAGCCTTTCCTCAATATTCTGTGAGCACACTGTCTTTCCCATGCAAACTATTTTAAACAAGGTCACAGTTTTATAAACTTCTTGCACCTGCAAGCTGTTTTGCAAGATTGTTATGGCTTTGACTTTGAAAATGATTTGGAATAGGTATCTTAGGACTTGGCCAATCTTCTCAAGGCGTGGATGGCTGAGGAACCAATTACCTATTGCCATTCAACACACTTTTGCAAACTATCCTATAAAAGTAGTCAGAAAATTATTAAAGCACTTCCACTTGTTCGTAAGCCTGGACACTGTGTCATTTTCTTTATGCGTCTCAGACGTGACAGCAACAAGCGAGTATTGGAATTTACCCAACAGGCAGAGTAGGTGACATGGAGCTGAATGTTCTGTGGGACTGTTTCATCTCAAGGGAGTTCCAATGGAGTTTTGTCACTGACCTTGAGAGCTGTGCATGTAAAACTCTGAGGTGATAGAAGTACATGGTAAAATGAGAGCAGCCAGCCAGAAAAGGCAAGGATTTGATGCTTTGCAATAGAATATTTTGACACATCCTATTCCCTGCCTCACTCCTGAACAAAAAAATGCACAATTTGGTCATGTTTTTTTTGAAGGCTTGAAGTATGTACATGCTTTGGGGCTCATGAGACAACTCACTGATATCTCAGTGAAATACACTTAAGTGTAACACATTTCATTTTGATCGTGATCCTGGCTGGTCTCAGTCTGCAAGCCAACAAACACCTGGGCACACAATAAAGAATCCATTCAAATAATTTGGGATTAATTAAAACATACTGCGTGACCTAGTAACACTGAGAAAAATGATTAATGAATGCCAATGATGCATTTTGTGAATTCAAGCCTGAGAAAACGGGAGATTTTAGCTCATTCTGTAATTCACTCACTGAAAGTGGCCCCTTCTGGTGTTTAACAGTGCACGGGCGGCTTAGAGCCGACTGAGGAGTGCCCGACCTAAGGGAATTGCAAAGGCAATTTGGGGAGGCAGGAGGCAATTACCGGAACTGGGATTTGGGCAGGAGATGGGAGCTAACATTGCAGTGCTTATTAAACACCGTGAGCAATGAAGAGCCATCTTTTATTGCCAGATGGAAATGAATGCTGTCAATCTTGGAGTGATTCGGCAGCATTCGCTTTTCCTGGGAAGAGTTAGATGACTGATATTGTCAGGAACTAGGAAGTACTCACTGGATAAAGCATTTCTTTTGTCTAGTGGGCTTCTCTCTGGCAAATTAATTTTCCTCTATAAAAGACATGGTTAGAGAAGCAAGAAGCTCATAAGGAGCATTCTTCTTGACTTTGTAAGTGAGCAGCCTCACTCTTTGTTGCCAAAAAAATGTTGGGCATTCCAAGGTGTTTCTGAAAACTGACAAAAAGGGGGCTTGCAGGTTATAATTTTCTTTTTCAGGCTATTCCAAATGGTCATACTTTGTATTTAATGATAGAATCTTTGTATTTGATGATAGAGTGTATTCATCAAAATTATTCCACAATTTCTATAAATATCCTATTATTATTTCTATATTGTATTTTTATTTTCAATGTGAAATTATGACTTTCAAATATTTAATCAAGATTATGAATTCTGCATTTAGCATAAGAATTTAACTTACAGGTTAATGTGGTTTCTTTTTGGTTCATTTGTCTCCTTTAGCTGAAATTTCTTTTACAAAAAGTTGTAAAACTCTTGCCTAGAATATAAAGTAAATCTATACTGATTTTTTGTTTGTTTTTACGTAGAGACAAAATATAATTATTTCAAAGGCTTAGGTTTCTCAGAGGAACATCAGGATCCAACTGATTTCAAGGAATTCTTTAGGAGATCATGCGAAATCTAAATTAGCATTGTCTGTATGTTGTGCCTGCCCGGAAACTGTCAGAATAACCAGCAAAGTTTGCGTGAGGAGGCAATATGGTTTTATTGATAACCTAAAGATCACAAATCTTGGTTTTTATTCCACTTTAATTTCCCACTCTGTATCTTTTTTTTTTTTTCTTTTTTTTTTT
>VZTI01003051.1:1405341-1430718 GCA_013397865.1 Struthidea cinerea | reverse complement strand
GTTCTCCAGGCCTCTTGTTCCTTCTTCTATTACTCCATATTCTGCAGTAGAAGTAGTTTAAGGTGATTGGATAAAGAATTCCGCAGTTCCTGTGTACGTGACAAAGTGAGTTATGGAACATTGGTGGAAAAGTGAAAATATCTTTTGTTTTACGTTTTTATTGGATAATTTACCTTTAAAAAGACTGTCTAATCTTGATAATGCGGGCTTCTCCTGCATTCTCTGCTCTGAGCCACAGTAAGTGACTCTCCTTCTCTGATAAGACTTAATAAACAACTATCTGAAAGCAGAGACTGCTGAAGGTCCCGTTCGTCTCTTGGATTCCTGGCAAAGACGCTAAAACTCTCCCCCATCTGGGGAGGCATTAATTAAGGCACGGAATGTGTCACTCACAGAATATTGAGAAAAGGCTGAAGAATTTCTCCACTTCTAGCTTTTTAGCACCTACAATTCCCTTATTCTTGTCTAGTCTCTGTTTTTAGGTGGCCACTTCAGGCATTGCTAATTCCCAGTAAAAGCATCCAGTGTGCACAGAGTACATTTCTTACCCAAAGGGGAAGAAGATGGGTTCAGCCCATTGTCTGATCCTAGTAGTTATGATGGAGTCTTCCCTAACTTACCCCTATTCTCAGCTTACTTTTATACTATTTCTTTATGTTTAGGTGGAGCTTGAGTGACTCTTAGTCATACATGCCTTTGTTACTGATTGGTGTAAAATTCTCTCGCTTTGCCCTCAGAGGTGCAGTCAATAAAGTACAGAGAGCATGCCCTGTGAGGGGTGGGCATACTCTGGGGTAGGTGACTTTGGGATGGGGATGTGCGTTAATACATATGTGTTAAAGTGAACCAAATTCATCTGAGAAGGGTGGTTTTGCCACAGCTCCTGGCTCAACCACCAGACTCCTCCCATCTCCCTTGGCTTGACAGGCCCTGTGCAGTTTATCAGCTGCAAAGCGCCATCAAGTTCCCCTCCCTGCCAGGACGTCAACGTGACTTGGCTGTGTTGTCTCCACTCTGCTCCACCCTCCACTCCATCCCCCTCAGCAGGGGCTTTGGCTGCAGGTGGTGTGTGTGGGGAACCATCCTGGAGCCGGCTTTGAGCATGCCAACAGCATTCCTTCCAGGGAGAAGCAGCTGCATTTTACCCTATAATTCCTGTACTGTTACAGCTTCTGTTAGGATGTGAATGCAACTTCTCAGGGTCCTCTAATTTTTACCCCCAGCCATTTTTCCACAGACTTGAGAAATCTATATAAAAATGAATTAGGATCTTTTTCCTTGAAAGTTGAAGAAGTTGTTCTCTTATGCACGAGAGATGCATTTAGTTAGGCTATGAGAGATGTATTTTGTTGCAGTGAATTTCACTAGCCCAGAGTAAGACCTCTAAGAGGTAAGGATGCCTTGAAGTGGCTACCTGAAAACAGAGGCTAGACAAGAATGAGAGAGTAAGAGTAGGTATTTATTAGAAAGGGCCTTCAAAGGTACACCTTGGGAGCATAAAGCCTATGAGGGGCTGCACGCAAGATGGACCCTTGGTCATGAGTTCTTCACACTTTTATAAGTTTGGTCCATTTGCATATCAGGGTTAATTGTCCGATTATAACTTCAGTTAATGATGTAATTACCCCAAGTTTGCCCCTTCTCTCAAGGCTTTAGTTTACACATTTTGGGGCCTGGAACAACAAAGTGTCCTTGATGTGCAAACCTAGAGAGGATTTGTTATGTCTAACCAGCATGAGAGAGTAGCAGCTAACAGGCCACACGAAACTTCAGAGTTACACACTAGGCAGTACAGGATTTGAAAAATGTAAAAGTAAGAACCTAAGGCATCAGTTTGATAAGGCAGTCTTGCCCTGTTTCAGTCTACTAGACTGTCAGCTGTTTGCACCCAGTGTTCGAATGCGGAGGCTTATTAATTTTTAAATTTAGATGGAACAGCTGGTTAGCATGAAAAATAACGAAATAAATGTGAAACCTGGGAAACAATGTCATTAGTCAGGCCTGTTATGACTGGGGTCTTGATATATTTAAAGAAGGTACCTTGAAGCAAAAAAAAACCCTGAGAATTTAAGTGAAAGAAAATAGGCTGATTTTGCTTTGACAAACACATTTTAATTTGAGGAATGCTCCAGTCTGTGGGTCCACTCCTGCACAGCAAATTCTGTGTCCCATGTCTGTATAGCAGCAAGTGGTACTGGCAGTGTCCAGACTCAATGAAAACCCCCAAACAAATACCTCCCCTTTTCATTTATGTATTTTTTTTATACTTCAGAGGCTGTGGATAGGTATGGAAGGCCCCCTTGGACACCCTGGAGAAAGCAACATCAAAGCAAGGTGGGCCATTTTCCTTGCTGCGAAACAGAACAGGGAGCTGTGACCTATGGCTACATGTTTTAAGCATTTTGAGCTTGAGCTAAACCTATTAAATCCAAGGCTGTAGTTCCATTCTCGTACTGCCATTAATAGTCTTTGACTGGTTAATTGAAGTTAATGGGAAAGCAGGAGAAGAATATTAATCCTTTGGATTTAGCCAGTCTTGCTTTCCCTTCTACACTGATTGGAGACTGCCAGTCTTTGACCACTTTCCCTGATAATTTAGCCAGTTCTGGACCAAGATCTTTTCAATTTAAAGGCTTGTCTTCCCCCTCTTCCTTTTATCAATTTTATTTTTAAGTTGCCCAGAGCAGAAGTCTTATGAGGAGCAGCTGAGGGTACTGGGGATCTTTAACTTGGAAAAAAGGAGGCTCGGAGGGGACTTTTATCACTTTCTACAGCTGCCTGAAAAGCTCAGGGGGACCTCATCACTCTTTGCAACTACCTGAAAGGAGTTTCTAGCAAGGCAGGTGTCGGTCTCTTCTCCCAAGTAACAAGCAAAATGGCATCAGGTTATGCTGGGGGAAGTTTTGATTGGATATTAGGAAATGTTTCTTCACTGAAAGTATTTTCAAGCATTGTAACAGGCTGCCCAGGGAAGTAGTTGAGTCACCATCCCTGGAGGTATTTAAAACACATGTAGATGTAGCACTCGGGGTCATGATTTAATGGCGCACTTGGCAGTGCTGGGTTAACAGCTGGACCCAATGAACTTAGAGATCATTTCCAACCTAAGTGATTCTTGATTTACCTGGAATAAAGCTCCATTCTACACAGCTTTCTTTAGATGCAGAATGCTATCAGGTAGATGTGTTAAATTTTATTGCAGCATTTTGTAAATGGATGCTGCTTATTCAAGAAAACCCATTTCAGCAGGCTAAGTGAAAATAAATAGAAAGATATGCATTATTTACAGACCATAATGTGAGTAAGCAGGCTGCATGCACAAATAGCAGATGAAAACCCAGCAGATGTTGCAAGGAAAATTACTGTTCAGGAAAAAGCTTGTCTTCAGGCCCACATGCTGTATATATACACACCTTATTAAAAACCAAAGGTAAATCAGTTTTCACAAGAATTGTCAACCGCAGATTTCACTCTGAGGACTGGAAACCCTGGCACTGGCTTCTTTCAGCAGCAGGACTGTATCTTGATTGCCATCGTCTTTCTTTATGTAAACAGGAGGAAGAGATTAACCTGTGTAATTAGGAGATTGCTTTTGCTTGATTTTCCAGCTGGTATTTCCAGCAGGCCTAGGAAATAATCAGCAGCTTGCATGGTGCGCATAATGCTGGCGAGTAGGAGTCAGCCAGGCACACCTTCCTCACACCCGTGAATTGTACACCTGGGGTGGGTTGCCCAACAAAACTGCTTTATCACTGCCCTCCTCATCTGAGCAGGGGAGAGACAATATAATGGAGGGCTCATGGGTTGAGATAGGGCAAGGAAAGATCGCTCACCAGCTGGTCTCATGGGCAAAACAGATCTGACTTGGGGAAATTAGTTGCGCTTATTACCAATCTCAATCAGAGCTGGATAATGAGAATTAAAGCAAATCCCAAAAACACATTACCCCATCCCTCCCTCCTTTCTGGGCTCTACCTCCTCCCCCTCACTGGCACAGAGAGATGGGGAATGGGAGTTAAAGTCAGTTTACAACACGTTTCTGCTGCTGCGTTCTCCTCAAGGAGAGGGCTTCTTTCCTTGCTCCAGTGTGTGTCCCTACCACAGGAGAGAATCCCCCATTAATTTCTCCAGTGTGAGTACTTCCCACAAGCTGCAGTTCTTCATGAACTGCTCAAGCATGGGGCCCTTTTCCTTTGTTTAATTCTGTTCACAGTTATATTTTTCTTCTTCATGTGTAGTTAAGCAGCTCAAAAAATCTCCCTCCCAAAGTATCTACTCTGTCAGAGATGACCTGTCTTGGATGTAGAGTGTGTTATGTAATTGGCAGGTGTGCCAGGTTAATTAGGAAGGATAAGACAGGACCTGAGAAGCTACCAACGTTCCTGAGAAGTAAAAGACCAAGAGTCAGGGAGAAAAGGACGGAGCTGTTCTGCAAGAGAAATCAAGATGGGAGAAAAGGTGAGACTTTGCTTGCAGGGAAAGGCTTCTCACAGGATTTTTCCTGGCAGTCTGATCCCAGATTGCACAATGTCACAGCAGAGCAGCCTTGAAGGCAGTCTCCAAGTATTTGACTTTTCTGAAGCTTTTCTGACCTTACAAGAACTTTCTTCATCAGCAGAAAGTGGCCAAGAACCCTGCAGACACAAGTCATGAGACAAGAGGTGCGATGCTCATGTGTTACTGTCTGGTTTACACCTACTGTGAGAAGTTACAGAACACAAAATTAAGAGAATGGGATAAAAATATTAAAAATACATAATGAAATATTTTTATTCTGATTTTTATTCTACCAGGTACCATTTTACCCGTGGTGCGACAACAGGACAGATTTATACCTGTGCCCCGCAGTCTTAAAGCTTGTACAAGGATCCTTTTGATGAAGATATGAGCTCTTGATAGTTGCATGTTTTTCTCAGTAAGTGATGATTTGTGAATGGACCTCTATTTTTCAGTGGGAAAGTTCAGAACAGGCACCTTACAGAATCACAGAATGGATGGATCACTTAATTCCAACCCCAAACTCTGCCTCAAACTCTTCAGCTTTAACAATGCGGAACATTTCAAATGGAGACAGTTTCTTTTAATCAGTATTGCAAAATAAAGCAAGCTCTCTACAACGTGTTATATATTGACTTGCCTCCTTTTTTGACATTGGATTTAGTGCTGAGGTGTCAGAGATTCCCCTGGGATTGAAATTCTGTTTTCTACGTAACTCTGAGTGGATCTGCTTCACTTGCTGTACTGGTTTGATTTCTTAATTTTTAATGCAATTACTCTTGATTTATATCACTAAATGAGAAGGTGTTTTTTAAACCAACAAACATGAGCCACCTGGGTTTTCTTAATTGCCAAAATTAGTTGTTCACATATGCCTGCTTTTTATGCGATGGAATTATTTTATTTAAAGCCCAGGTTTCCATTCAAGAGGAGAAGGAGGAGGAGTTCCTATTTGCAGTGCTGGTGCCAGCTGAAGTGATTTATCAGTGCACTGCTGTGCAATGTTGTGTGGATTTTCTAACTCTGCTCAGGAACCGGGGCTTTTCCTGGAATCTTTAAAAATCAGAATATTTGTGCTTTTCTTTCCAATTTCCAGACCGGTGTCAACCCCAGCACAGTGCTCTCAGAGTATTTGTGTTACAAATAATTCTGTCTTACTCAGTCCTGTCTTGCTTGAACTGGAACTTTATGTTTTAGGTTTGGGACAGGTCCATGCCACAGTGAAGAAACAAGTGACTGGAAGAAACCTCTTGAACGTTTTCCTTTGCAAGGTTCAGTATGTTCATGTTAATCCAGCATGTCTGGGAGGCAAGAGTTTACAAATGAGTCATTTTTAGAGAAAAAAATGTTTTAATTTTTGCATCTTTCAAGGGGCATTGTTCATACATTTGGTATAGCTCTGTTTGGAAGACGAGAAGTAAATCTGAGTCCTGTGAGGACATTCTGAGTGTTCATTACTATTTTATTATTACTAAAAGGGTGCCTAATTAAAACAATATTTTAGGGTTACTTCACTGTCTTCCATTGTCTTTATTTTTGTGATTACACCCTGACTGAATATAAAATTAGATAGGGCTTTTTGTCCCGCTTGCCTTATGTTCCTGAGCAACACCAAGGTAGAAAGAGCTTCCTTCTTGCTAGTCCTTGCCTTTCTCACTGTCCTTTTTCACTGTTATTAAGAACTTTTTGATGGCACATAAATAGTGGAGCCAAATATTTGTAAATTCACAAGTAAAAAAGGGCATATTTTGCACAGAAACTTCACACTGTTCACTTTCTATATGGATAAATTTAACAAGCAGACTCTTTGTACATTTATATTGATCCTGTTGAATGATTGAATTGGTCAAAAGGATGAGCTCAGCTTCTGCTGAGGACAGTAGTAGTAGTGATATATTTATAGTGATATGAATATAGTTATATAGAAAGAGAGATACTTTCCCTCTTCCTTTTGTATATAACTTGTCTTCTGAGACTTTCTAGTATTCCCATTGAATAGCATCAATGAGTAGCTATTTCTGGACAAATTAAATGTTAATAAGTCCTTGTTATAGGTGTCAAGAAAAGTAGCACTAATTGAATGATACATGATGATTCACTGATAAGAATCACTGACCCAGTCTTTAAAGCCTAAAAAATTCACACTCAAGTGCTTGCTTAGGATAAATTACCATGGATTCCATGTTACAAACCCAGCCATGGAGGTTCATGAGGTACTGCTTTAATTGCTTAAAGGATACCTTGGTGCAGTTTCTCTCTCATTCGATTTTAGAGTTTGCTTTCTTTTAAAAAAGAAATGCCTATTTTAAAAGGTGTTACCTATTCAATTCCACTGAAAGCATGGGAGAATATTTACATTAGTTTTACCAGAGTCCTAGGAAAAAAATCAGCAAGTGTAATGTGTTTCTTAGTTTATTTTTTAATGAGGAGGGCTATCTTCATTAAGCTAGGGAGAAAGGCTTCAATAAGATGGGTGCAAAGTTTTCTTTGTAATGTTTAGGTCTATTCTTTTCCTCACCCTGCTGATTCAGAGATAAATGCACAGTGTGGAATGAGTCAGCTCTCAGCAGTATTCTCAATGAAGAGAGAATGTGCCTGACATATTTGTATCTTGATAAAAATATTCCATGAATCTGAGGGGAGAAGCATCCAGAGTATTTTTATTAGTTTGCATATATATGACAAATAGCACAATTTTGGAAAGCCACTTAGCATGCCTTGTAAAATGTTATTTTATTGGCTGTACTGATAGTTTGATACCATTCTGATTCTTTTTCCAATTTCTTACTTGTAAAAATACAAATATTTTTAGTGTATAAGTTCCAAGTTTACACACTTTTTTGTACCACTGCTGGGATTTTTCTAACACTTTCTTAATAGCATTTTATGTTGTGTGATAGATGTAACTGGAGAATTATGCTGCAAAATAACATGGAAAGGTCAGGAGAATTTGTTCTCTGAATAATTCCACAGTTATTCTCAGTTTCTGCTGAAAGAAACATGACGTATTTAAAATTTGAAGGGGAAATCAATGCATGTTTTCCATATTATCCCTCAAAACTTTTGTGAATCTTTCAATAGAAAAATAATGCTCCACCCTTTGTGCTTCATTTCAACAAAAGATCTCTCCAGAACAAAATCCCCCTTTTAAAAATCTGTTTTCACCAGGATGAGTGGGGAATAAAGAAGGGTAGAGATGAGTGATTTCTCCCCTCCTCGTCTCTTGGAATTTTACCCTGTAAAATGCTGTCTGGGGAGAGATCAAGATAAAGAGCTGAGTTCAGAGCTAAACGGTCAGGGGCTGTGGGAACTGAGCACGCCAGGAGCAGTCAGTGTTTCTCCACAAGCGCCTGTTGTCTCCGTGCAGGCTGGAGCTGGAGGCTTCATCTGGAATCCACCAGATCAACCGTATTTAAATCTACAACAGAAATCTACTGACCTTAATCCTTGAGTGCAGCTACTGGAGTAGAGTCTGTACTACTCTAACATAAGAGTATGTTTTCTGTACTGGACAGAGGAGAAATCACCTAACAAAAGAAAGGAATGGAAGTTTGTGAGATATGAAGTGCCCTCCCTCCAGTGTCTCGGACATGACAATGGTCTCATATATCTGGTTACTTGGTTTACAGGACCTGGCAGCAGAGCATCAACATTTCATGCTTTCCTTCCCTGGAGACAGTGACTAAAAACCTCTTTTTTTTTTTTCTGGGCTCCTGTCCATGCTGCTGCTGTTATTTTATTTTAATTGTGTGATAGGGAACAAGTTAGATGGGATCTATAGTTAAAAACTGTTGGGTTGACAACAGATTTATTTAGAATGCATTTAAAAAACATTACTGGGGGATAAGGATAAGTTCAATATGATAGATAGAAAACTCTAAATGGCCTTGAGATTTTCTGTGTTTCTGTCAGTGAGGGCTTGATGGAAGACTGCGTAGCTCTTATCAATGAGTTATTTTCTTTTTGTCTGAATGAAACTGGTTTTTTTTTCCCCACATTGAGTCACTTGTATTAGTGGTGGCTTTCTGTCCCACCTGCACAAGTCACATTTTTGCCCTGTTGACCCAGTTGTTCTTCCCACAGTCCATTCCTCCATTCTGTTTCAATATTTTACTATTTTAATTTTTAATATTAATATTTCTCCAGTATTTTTAATATTTTTATCTTAACGTTTTCAATATTTTAATTTTTTTTAACCCTCTCTTACATGGGACACAATGAAGCACCTCAGCTGCATTGATCTGTTTTGGAACTTGTTTGAACATCAGCATTTTCCATGCATCTTTGACATTTTGATATGTGTGGTCTACTCAGTTACCTTGAAAGTAATGGAGTAAAACCATCCAAAGAGTAGTCCTGAAACTGTTGAGCCTCAAGATAGAATAAAGCTGGATTTAAATATCTTTGTGGAACACAAAAATCTTCTGCAGTAAAAACTACCAAATTATGATGACATAAGGTGGGGGTTTTGCTGTTGGTTTTTTTGCCTTTTTTTAACCAAGGCTGTGAAAACCACATTATTTGGGTAAATGTAATTATGGTGAAACATTTGTAGCATGAATCTCTTGATGAACTTGCAAGAAACTGGAGAAAAGCATGAAAGCATCTCCAGAAACAATAGAATTTTATGGAATATTATTAGCAACTCCTATTTTTAAATGAAGGTATCCTTCAAATGAAGGTATCCACTCAGTAATCCGATATATGTCACAAATATAAAAGCTGATTTTTTTATACCAGTAGAAACAAAATTCAGATGTATCACTGGGTATTTCTGTGTGATTTGGAAGAAAAGGTTCTTCTGAGCGTTGCATCCACATCAATTTTTATACATTCAGCTCTACTAAAATAAGGATAATATTGCAAGTGGGACAAATTACTCAAGCAATTTCTGATAGCTGAATCACCATCAGCAATACTTTAACATGAGAATAGGTTAAAACAGCCCCGGTCTGGTTTTGTAGACCTATTGATCTTTTTTTTAGTAATCTGCAAACAAAAAGCCGTATTGACTTTCTTTAGCCTTGGCTCTTGTGGCATCCTCTGTTCTGATCCTCACCCACATCTTTTGAAAGATTGTGTTCCCCTTATTCCTTTAAGCACAATTTCCTTGTTATTTTTTATCTGCAGTGTGCTTGTGTGAATGCTTCCTGCATAATAACTTTCCACTGCGTTTTGAGATTTTTCTTATACATCCCCATGGCAATAGTCTGTTAATTTTTCTTGGTACAGAGAGGAAGATCCTATTTGGGGCAAGCAGGTTGAGCATTGGCAGGGAACGGCTGTGAAGCAGCGCCGAGTAACTGCATTGTGGTTTTGTGTGCTTGACAGAATGTTGGGACATAATTCAAAAATCTATTTAAAATGAGCCCCTGACCTCAAGACACCAGCTTAACTTTTATTCCTGTGTCTGGTATGAGTCCTGAGTTTCTTAATAAGTCTGAACTACTTAAGCAGTACAGTTGTAGAAGTCAAACTTCTGGTAAACTATCAAATTAGATTAAATTTGATTAAATTGCCCTTGCAGGTTATTTTACACTTCATAAATGTCCATGCTATACTTGCAGTTAGAGCTGACCAGAGTGGGGATTTTCCTTCCAGGAGAAAAGTAAAGAAAATAATTTTGTGAAACCTTTCCTTCAACAAGAGTAAAGCCAAAAAATTCCAAGTGCACCTGAATGGTGGGGATACATGATGCTGACAGGTGGGAAAGCAGAATGAGAACCATTGAAGAACAACAAAAACTCATTTTTTATTGATTTTCTGGACTGTCTATTATGGTATGACCCTTTCACAGCACAGAAATGAGTGTTGTTTAAGAAACATCCATGGAGTGTTTTGTTCTCTCACTGAAATCCTCATGTTCTTCACTCTAATCTGACTGAAATTCTGACTTCTTCCTCCTTCTTAGAGAAAATTCGGTTGGATTAAAGAGAAATATAGGAAGTCAGGATGTTATTTCAAGAGGGAGGACCTACTAGAACTCTGGGAGGTTATGGGGACTTTGTGCTGAGGAGGTTTTCCTGTAGTGAAGTAGTGCAGAGGCTCTCAGATGGACATCATGAGCTGTCTTGGGGGACTTCAGTATTTTTTTTCCAGTCCTTTGACTGCAGAAGGCTTAGTTTCCCTTCCATCAGTGCCTTTAAACTGACTCTTTATCCCCCTGAATTGCATGCTATTTTATAATTAATGGGTAAAAATAGGTGAACAGCTACAACAAAACCCACGAAGGATCTTTTTAAATGTCCTTTTTTAGGATTATTGACTTCTGCAGGGCTTGAATCGATGGAAAATAAAGTCTTGATTTCCTCAATGCACAAACCAATGGAAATCTATAATAACCTCTAGGGAGAGAAAATCAAAGTTCATGTGTTCAGCAGCAGTGAGAAGGCTCATCAGCTCCAGAGCTGAGCATGCATGTTGTCAACAGTTTGCTACTAAACAAAAGTACACTTTCTGAAATATTTTCGTTTGGCTTATTTCTGCAGTAACTGCATTGGCTAATCCTTATTAAACTGCAGGAAGGAAGGAAAATAATTACTCCCTGTAAATTAATATCAAACCATATAGAGCACCTGCAGGAGTACAAGGACGTATCCCTAATGCATACCCTTGTGGACAATGCAAAAAATACAGCAAAGTGGCCACGTGGTAGTAACTGGTGGTTCCTCTCTAGCATTTCACTAGGAAAAGGAAAGCCTGA
This sequence comes from Struthidea cinerea, assembly GCA_013397865.1. NCBI lineage: Eukaryota > Metazoa > Chordata > Aves > Passeriformes > Corcoracidae > Struthidea > Struthidea cinerea. The sequence continues at coordinate 1,419,518 of VZTI01003051.1, read as the reverse complement.
GGCTAAGGGAATTAAGGTCCATATCCAAGGAAAGGACAATATAGAAAATTAGAGGGACTGCCTTGAAATAGTTCTATACCTAATTATTTTATTATGTCATGTTTAACTTCAGTTGAAGAATCAAATTGAAATTAGCAGATTGAAATAAACATGATTATATTGAAAAGGGAAATGTGGAAACGATAAAATATTTTTCACTACAACTTTTGATTTAACTGTAGAACTTTCAGATACAGGAAGCTATTGAGGTCGTGAACATAATATTTATGAAATTATAAAGTAAGTATTTGTACTGGATACCAATAGCTGCTCTAATTAATGACCAGTACTGGTGAAAGGATTTCAAACAGGTGAAATTTCTCTCTTCTTGGAGATGAGGTTTGGGAGCACATTGTTCTGCATCTTCTACTTTGTTGGTGTTGCACTGAAGGCCAACTGAATGTGCTGGTTTGTCCAGGCTGGAGGAGACAAAGGGCAGATTTTATTACCATTTACAAATACTGAATTTGGAAATTCTTTTTCAGTGAGGATTTTTTTTTTGTTATTTCTTTAAACACGAGTGTGTCAAGCACACCCTGACATGTGAGGGTGGCGTAACCAGTTTGGAGAGGCAGTGGGATCTCCATTCTTAGATGTACTGAAAAAGTGCTAAGAGAAGGCCGTGAGCCACACAAGCTGGCTATAATTCATAGTTAAATGAGAATCCTATAAAGAAAATTACAAAAATACTTTGTTGTCAGAAACTAAACTGCTTGTGACATTCATCTTCAAGCTTAGTATTTGTTACTAACAGGGCAAATGTCAAATGTTTTCAGTGGCCCCATACATTTTCAGGGGGTTTTATATCTGGAAAGGGTTTTTGAGCTGTTATTTTAATGCAGTTGTTTGCTTTAATTTCCTCTCTGGGTTTTCTTTGCCCACTTAAGACAAAGAAGTGGGGTGGGTCCTGGCTGACACGTTATCTGCAATGTGAATGTTTCTAAATCTCAGTGCCAGCTTACTTGAAAGGCCTATATGTGACTCCTTTGGGGGTAGGCTGTCCTGCAGTGCTTCAGAGATTATATAATGATGTCAGTGTTGCTCTTGTGCATTATACTGCAATTTCTTAAATAATATCTTTAAAAAAATTACTTCTGTATTAGAACTTGCATTCATCCAGTACCCAGTAGCAAGGTGGTTATATTAAGCACTGCCAAAACAAATCTTCTATAATTCTGAAATTGTGTGCAAATGATATTTTATTCAGCTTCATAACACCTTCAGCTAATTTTTAAATGTAATCTTTCAATGATTCTGTCACTCAGTTGTCTAACAAGTTGCTCATAGCATAATGAAGATTATTCTTAGACAGTGAAAGACAGAACAAAGCCACCTTCATGGGGTTTATAGCTCTTTTTTTTGAGATTCATTTTTGTTAGGGAAGAATGTACGTGAGGGTTGATGCTTTGGGAAGCTGATTCTGGAGTAGTATTTTGGAAACATAGCAGAAGGGTATATGACAGAGAGTTATGGATAATGGGATGCTGTGGGGTTGAAGGCGAGGAACTTTCAAGTGTATTCCTGAGCTCGTTAGCAGAGGGGAAGGAGAAATTTCAGCAGCACTGGAAAGAGGAAGTGAGAGCATTAACGGACTTGTGGATTCAATGCAGAAGGGGAAGTGAAAACTAAAGATCATGGAATGGTTTGGTTTGAATGGGATCATTAAAGGCCATCTGGTTCAACCCCCCTGCAATGGGCAGGGGCACCTTCAACTAGATTGGGTTGCTCAGAGTCCCACCCAACCTTACCTTGAATGGAAACATGGGACATCTACAGCCTCTCTGGGCAACCTGTTCCAGTGTTTGACCACCCTGTTAATGAAATATTTCTTCTTTATATCAATTCTGAACCTACCCTCTTTTAGTTTAAAACTACTACCCCTTGTCCTGTTGCTATAGGCCCTGTTAAAATGCCTGTCACCATCTTATAAGACCTCTTTAAGTACTGAAAGGCCTCAACAAGGTGTCCATGAAGCCTTGTCATCTCCAGGGTGAACACCCCCAACTCTATCAGCCTTTCTTCCCAGGAGAGGTGTTCCATCCCCCGATCATTTCTGTGTCCTTGCTCTGGACCTGCTTGAGCAGGTCCCTGTCTTTCCTGTACTGAGGACACCAGAACTGAACACAGGTCTTTCACCAGACCAAGGCAGAGAGGCAGAATCACCTCCCTAGTCCTGTTGGACATGCCTCCTTTTATGCAGCCCAGGATACAGTTGTTTTTCTGGGCTGTGAATGCACACTCATGGATCATGTCCAGCTTTTCATCCACCAGTTTCCCCAAGTCCATCTCAGTAGGGCTGCTCTCAACCCCTTCATCTATCAGCCTGAATGGGTAAAAGGGGTTGTCCTGAAAGTAAGCAATCAGCAAAATCTGAAGATTTTTTATTGTAGAATTAATTTGCTTGTGACCTAAACTGCTGTCAAAACTCAGTTGTGTACAGAAATGTGGAACACTTGAAGCAGCGTGCAACTTGTAAACGCCAAATATTTTCCCTAAGCCTGTTTGCATTTCTAGCACATTCCTGCCTGCTGGTTCTACTTCCATTTGATAGGGACACCAAATGAAGCATTACTGTAGTTGCAGCTCTCTGAAATGCTCTATGTTCATTTGTAGTGCTGCATTAAACTGTAGCAATTATGCTGTAAATTGGCATTAATGACCAATATGATATGAACAGGGAATGATGTAATTAAGCAGAGGCTTAAAGAAACAGAGATCATTAGGGAAGCCAGGAGATAGGAGGTACAAACTTCAGGGACAAATTACCACCACTCATATCTTATGAGCTACCACCATAGGTGACAGAACCACCAGCCAATCTCACTTTTCTCACAGAAATTGTCACCACAGGTCTGGAGCTACCCTGGATGGTGTTGGATCCCTTCATCTGCTTTGTACACTCCCACCTCCCTGTTTTTCTCTTCCAGGGGGAAGGTTGAGCCGAGCGGGGTTTCTCTGCCATCTGGTTTTCTTTGTTCCTGGGGAGTCCATGGGACTCAGCACCTTTCTATCTGGTGCTTATTCCCATTATCTTGGTAGTTGCTGCTTTGTTTTTTTAAACAGAACTGAAAAAACTGTTGTTTTTTCACTTATGTCTTCTTGCATTCATCTCTCCTTATGGGTGAAAGGGGAGGGGTTAAACTTACAAGGGGAGCTAACTCATTTTGGAGTGTCTGCCCCATAAATTGTTTTAAACCATGTGTAATTCCAAATTCCTACAAAGACACATTGTAAGACTTTAATTTGTCTCGCAGAGTACACTTTGCCTTGTTTGTGTTGCCTGGACATGTAAATACACCTCAAATTCAGACGAGGATGAAACTCACCAAGCAGGCTCCAGAGATGTGAGAGAGTCAAGGCCCCCCATTTGCTGATGTAAATAATAAGGGAATAAGGATCTTTAGACAGGGTTAAGAGTCAGCCCTGTGAGCAGGAAGACTTGTGGGGCCAGAGGAGCCATGAGACTTTAGAACAAGCTGCTCCAGGGACTAGACTGTTCAGGAAATCCCAGCTGGTGCATCAGGGGAGTGTGCTCCATCATGTGCTGGATGCTGAAGAGGATAGGTTTTGAAGATGTGAGGTAGATACCCACTTGCCCATGTAGTGTACCTATCATCCCACTGCAGCCTGCTATTTCAGCTCTGCTTCTGTTGCCCGAGTAATGCTTTAACGTGGTCAGAGCCAAGCACACCTGGAAAGGAAGCAGAGGAGACTCACAACAGCAGCTTGTGGTAACCACAAAATGAGGAGAGTAGAAAGGGATTGGCCAGAGGCCAGCAAGCTCTAAGGTACAGGGCACCCTGCTGTCATGCTGTCACCTGGGCAGCAGGAGTTTGAAATCCAGGGTCAAGAGACCCAAAGGCCAGAGGTCAGCTTAAGTGGAACAGGCCAGGTCCTGACCTGGAAGTGGCAAACACCGGGAGCAGACTTGTGTGGCAGCAGATGTGCCTGGAATGCCTAAACCTAGAGCTCTAGAAAGTGGGACTGTCTGGAAGGCGAAAATTTCCTTTTTGCTTTTTTGAATCGTAGAATTACTTAAGTTGGAAAATACTTTTAAGATCACTGAAACCAATCACTAAGCCAGCACTGACTACTAAGCCATGTCCCTAAATGCCTCACACCATATTCGCTTGTGCATTTTCATTGTCCTTGCAATGATCCTTCCAGAAGGCAGATGAAGTAAAATTCCTGGTACTTTTTCTTCCCAACGACAGTTCCTTCTGCACCTCTCCATGTGCTCTCAGTTGGCATGGAAACGTGATGCTGAAGCTCTGACAGGTCATCTGCAGGGGCCAGTGTTTCCAGCAGGACCTGCACCTCTCCTGACTGTCTCCAGCTGATCCGTCGTCTTTGGCTAAATTCTAATTGGAAACTGAGCACAAATTGGGGCAGTGTTCAGAGACAAAGAAGGAACACTTTGAGCTCTTAAATAATTAATACAGCAGGCTGTAAAGAAAAAAAACAGGGGGTAGTGGAGGAAACCATAATTTGAAATACGGAATACAGTCTGATTTTCCCAGCATAATTTCTTGGCTCCATCAGTGGCAGATTCTGCCCTGTTTTCACACTTCTATGGCTGTAGCACACATTCAGCAACCTTTGCTTTTTGATCTGCTCATATGAGTGTGGTTGTAATAATGCCCAGGTTAAGAATGAATGTCTGCCTTTAGGATGAGAATACATTGGCATATTTACACTTTTTAAGAAAAATGAGTCAGAGGTTATTAAGAATTATACTGACATGCTCTTATTGTATTTATTAGGTCAATTTATTAGTCTAAATATATTTTTCACATCTCATTGTGGAAATATTTGCGAATGCTGGTCTCTGCCATTAATGAAATTACCCCCATACTTATGCACAAGATAAATGTGTTTGTAGGTATTTGCTGCCTCTAAGCTCAGAAAAGGAAAATGATTTAAAAATTATGGAGAACATGTTAAAGATTTCACTTAGTTGTTCTTTGAGCTGACGCATTCTAGTTTTCTTCCTGTGAAATAATAGTGAAGACGTGCTGGAGAAACCCTTTTGTTCTGCTTTGCCTGGTGCCTTTTTTAATCATGTCATTTGCATGAGATCTTCAGCACACTTGTGTGATATTGTTGCCCAAATACTTCACATGACTTTGTTGAAGTACTTTGTCACAGAGGTTCATTTAATGGGAAGACTTGAAGAGGGTATCACTCACATCTTTTATTGCACTGCACGTTTGACACAAATCCACAAAATTGACAGTCACAGCTTTGAAGTAACCCACAGTAGCACAAAGAGCCGCTCATTGTGTTGGACTATTGTTTTAACATGTCAGAGTGTATTTGAGAAACAATATGATTGCCTGTGGATAATGCTCTTGGCCTCGTTGTGCTGATTAAATAGATGCTTGGTTTGCAGGGAGTTCTGTAGCTCTCTGTTCAGCCTGACCTTTTCTCTTGGCTGCAATGAACTGGGGCCCATTAGCATTTGTTCTGCTCGTTAGAGTGAGAGGCGATTGCCATCCTGAAAAACACCAAATAGCCCAGTTAGTACATGAGCTGCTTTTCTTTTCCCTTGGCCTCCACCCACTGCCACTGAATATCCTGAACAAATGCTGGAGGCAGTTGGCAATATTATAGAATAATTGATCTCTGCATCTGGCACAATCTGGCACAAGCTAGCACGTCAAGAGTGAGTGTTGTGCTTCTCTTTGTCCCTTTGCCTCCCTTGGTCTTACATAAATATTTGTGTCTGATAGTTCTGAATCTTCCATACAGTTGGAGGAACACAATGCTAAGGTGCCATAACTGGGATTCAGAATAACCCTGGCATAAAAAGCAGCAAAAAACCCGATCATATATATTCAGAAAAAAAGTCTAAAAGGCCAAGTCTTGCTTTGCAGCTCGAAGCACATTCTTAATGGCTCTAGTAAACCTTTTTGGTGTTCTTGCTCTTTGGTGGCATGGGGGTCAGTCATGACAGGGAGTTGGTATGACCATGCCACAAGTAATGATGGAGACTGACCTTGTTAAATATGAATTGACTTCTTTGGTCACAATGAAGATGTTTCAAGCAAACACTAATAGAATGAAATCAGAATCTCATTATAAAGTTGTGCCGTGTGCAGCAGCTTAGAAGAACAATATTGTTGACACGGCTAGGAGCAGTGAGATGGGTCTGTGCTGCCTCAGCCCTTCCTGCTTTGGGTGATGCTCTTCAGGCCATCTCATTCCATGCTTACAGGGCTCCATACATGCTGCTACACACTGCAGTGTTTGGTATCACCTTTTGCATCCCCCGGGTGAAACTGGAAATGACTGGAGATGTAATGAAAGATCTGTACATGATAACAAGACATGCTTTGCCTTTCAAGAAGGAAAAAGTGTACAAAAAGTGGTTTCATGAGATCAGAAACAGTTGGATAATCTGATGTCTTGTAACTGTTCTAATTGTCTTCCTGCTGCTAAGCAAAGTATCCTCTCAGACCCTGTGTTCTTTCATTTGGAGAGACTTAAGTCACTTCACTGAAAATAGAGGCCATATCCTCAGTTTGTATATATTATAATTAATAGTTATATTTGTTTTCTGGCCTGGGAGCACATCCCACATTGTTTCATAAACATGTTTTATATATGGAAATAGATAAAAGCAACTAAGTGGGAAGAGATGGTTTCCATATGTAATGAGGTGGATGTGCTCAGTTTCTGTTAAAATCTCCAGAATGATCTCTACCATCACATTATTCACTCCAGTGTCTGTTCTCAAGCACCAGGGCTCCTGCTTTAGCAATGTGTTAATGCTTTATCAACCTTTGAAGCTTAAAGGTTTTAAACATAATGCTGAAAACAACTTCAGCTGAGAGGTGAATCAGAAACTTTGATATTCTGGTCTATCACCCAGGTAGAGAAGATATGCTCCCTGTAATCCCTGCAAGTTAAGAGAAATTGGCATTCCTTGATAAGAAATTAATATTTTCTTTAAAGAAAAGTAAAAATAGGGTGGATAGAGAGCTCGGAGATAAGAAGTGAATTACTGTATTTTTGCTGCAGTACAGCAGTGAAGAATGAGCTGTGTACTGAAGCAGTGGGTACTTGAGAACAGTTAATATTGCCTCCTTCAGTAAACCTTACCCTTCAACTGCATGTCCTTCAGTGTATTTTCCATATTTTATTGTTTGGATAACACTCCTTTGCCACAAAAGGCTGAAAGCAAACAGATAAATGAAAGCACTCTGAGAACTGATAGTTCCTCTAGTCCTGCAATGGCTCCATTAGTTATTGTCTGGACAGCCAATACTTTATTTCATTGCATAGTGATGCTCTTTCCTTCTGCCTGCAGGAGCCTCTCAAAGTGGGACTTTTAAAAGTACCTGGAGAAATAAAAGTCCTGCCTTGTTTTCTTTCTACCTCTTTTCTTTAAATGTTTTGTAAAGTTCTTTGGAGAGAAGGGGATGAGAGCCTATGATTTCTTGGAAAGGTGGCGTGCCTTTTGAGTTTTGATCTGTGTTAGTGGTTTTAACCCTTAGGTCTTCTAGCTGTCCATTTAGCTTAGAAGAAGACATGATGGCTTAGATGTATGCCACATCTCATCAGGGCATTTTCTGTTCCTACAGCAAAGCTGTTCTTCTCTGCAGTTCAGTTCCAGCCTGAACTGCTGGCAATGATGTGACAATAGGGTGATGCTTGCTGTTCATTTTTAGCTGTGTTATTTAGCTTGGGATGGCAGGTCCTTCTGCTGTCCCAACTAATTGCAGACATCAGAAAATACAGTGTGATATCTAGGAGGAAAAGAGAGATCTGACTTCTGGCCTAGTTGTATGATTTATGAACGGGTTCATTTCTGCAGCTACAAATCTTTCATTTATTTGCATCACCTGAGCAAGATGTGCTGTAAAGCAGAATGTTGTTGATAACTTAGAGTGAACTTTTGGACTTTGCCATGACTACGAGACTACTGAAGTGCCAGACTGCAGCCTGAGGCTTGAATCAAGGCTGGGTTTTGTTTCCCTGAGGAAGTCACTGAATCTCTCCTTGCTTCAGTGGGTGAGAATTAATTCATTCCTGTTTCAAAAATGCTTCTAGATTGTCACCTGGATGGGGTCACAGCAGTGCAGAGTGTGAACAGTGCACCACAGGATGGCTCAGCAAACTAGGGAAGCACTGAGGCGTGTACTGAGCTGAACAATATCCCAGGTATTGCTCAATCACATTTATGTCCCGAGGGATTGGAGTGCTGAAGTGTGAATGTGGGTTCTTGCCTTTGAAACACATGGAACAAAATGAATAATTTGTTTACTTGCAAGCTGACTGTCTCTTTGATAGTCTTCATACCCACACTTTAAGTGTTGCAAGTGAAATGTAGCGTTACATTATCCACATATGACTCCTGGCTTTTTTTTTTTTTTTGAGAAATAGAGTAAAAATAAATTATGCTTAACATATTGTTTGCAAAGTAAACCTCCTGGGTTAAAATTCTGAGAGGATGTCTTGTTTGAATAGGAAAATATACAAATACAATTGTGTATCGTTCCTTCTCATCCCCACTGCTATGCTTGTATAAATAGCACACATCTATTGATTCCTGCCGTTGGTGGTTGGTTTAAAAGAGTGATGTCAAATGTCAAAGTTCTCCTAAATGTCCCCTCTTTTAAGACCTATACATTCATTATTATTTTCTAACTAGGTTTTTCTTTCATGGCCTGAAAAGAAATATTAAATCCAGAACATTTCTGTTATTTACAGCAAGATTAAAGCAACTTAAATACATAGTAGGAAAGGAATGAATACTTTGCAAAGAATAGCACTTAGAAGAATTTTCTTTTTAGCATTAGCAGTAAATTTGTCAGCAGACTTTGGTTTACGCAGGTTTTTGATTTTTTTCAGCAAATGTGTTTAAATATTTGCTCTCTTGATTGTTGGTGAATATTCAGTGTTTGAGCTCTGTGCCTATGAGCTCTGTGCCTACAGACTATTGATCAGAAGCATTTTAAAATGCTTTTCCTGCTCCTTGATTAGAGAAACATGTAAGCACTCTGGCTCAAATAATTGTGTAGGTGAAGCTGAAGCTTGGTTGCCAGGAACACTTTCTTGGGTTTTTAAAATTTAACCAAAGCCCTTGGTCAGAAAAGCAAGGTCACTGAAACATTTTCTGAGAACAAAACAAAAGGACTCAAGAAGGGCCAAAAAATGACTTAAAATAGCCAAAGAAATAGTGGTGGATATCCTTTTTTCAGCATTTTCCTTGTCGTATTCGGACTAGAGAATAAGGTCACAGATTATGTAGATTCAAATGATCACATCTGTAAATAGCAGTAGCATTAAAGATGATTGCCTGGATTGGGAGAACCAATTCTGTTGAGCCTCATCCTTTACCTGTGACCCACAAAAATCCCACTGGGTTTGATCCTCCCAGTGCCAGTGGGGATATGGGCAGCAGCGTGTTCTCCATGACTGAGCCTGCAGCTAATTGGTGTCTGGGTGCTCTAGGCAGCAAGTCAGATACACCTGTAAAAAGAAGGATATAATCTCCATTTCCAACAAAGCCACTGAGATCCCTGCCATGCTAAGGGCTGGGAATAAGGAATAGAAGAAAACTATTAACTAGAGCAAGAAATGCTGCACCTTTCCTGGGCTGTGAAAGCCACTAGTAAAAAATACAGAACATTAGAGCTACAGAAAACACTTTTCAAGCTCTGATCTGTGTCCTTTGAACTCGTCAGCTTTATCTCACAAGCTTCCGGTTGTTCCTGCAGGGTGTCAGGGAGAAGAGCAGGAATTGTGCTTTTCATCCATCAGGCTGTTGGGAAATGTCAAGCTGTCAGACTCTGACGTCTGGTGGGAGCCAGAGCAGCCACAGGAGTCAGGGAGTGTGAGACGGCGTCTCTTCTCTCTGTGGCACTGCTCTAGACACGACCTCAGCCACGTGCATCAGCTGAGGCTCACTCAGAGCATGAGAGGAGACGGGTGGATGCCAATAAAATTCTTCTCACACTCAGTGGTGCAACAGTGAAAGTCAGCGGGAAAGTCAGTTCACTTCACCCTAGCCCAGGTTTGATGTATTTAACTGTTTCTAGGCACGTGCTGTTTGTGTATCTTCACCAGGGTTCACAAAGTGGTTTGTACTGGGACTGATGGAAACTGAATTATTTATTTCACCTAATGCAGATCTTCATAAACCATTTGAAATCTCTGAGAGTGTTTGTTCTTACACTCTGTCTAACACTGAGGTTTGCAAAATATGTGATCTTCCTCGGGGTCTTCCCTTCCACAGGGAAGTGAGAAGAAAGGTTTGGTGAAACTAAATGAGAATTTTGCTCCTGAAATTGGTAGGCTCAGGACTCTCGAGGTATTGATTAATCACCCTGATTGGGCTACTCAAAAATTTAAAGCAGGTAAATCGCAAATGAAATGCAAATAAAAGAGTTTTCTTGATTAAAATCTTCATAGGATTCTTTTCTGGTGTGCTGAGCAGCCCAGATGACTAATCTGACACTCCTTTTGTTGCTTTCCACATAGTGGGTTTCTTTGTTGGCAGGGTGGATCATTTTGGGACTATTCCAAAAGTACATATTAATGTGAACTCTCTTGAAAAAGAAAAAAAAATTGGGAATATTATGCTGCCAGTCCCCTGTAGTGAACAGGGAACAAGAAGGCTGATAGAGCTGGACACATTGAGCTGCCCCACAAAATAACTAGTTTTAGGAGATGGGCAGATTCCTTTTTGTCCACTTGATTCACTGCTACTCTGGTTTCTCTTTCATTTGTTCAGCTGTGTTTGCTCTCCAGCACATCCGTGCTGCAGCCATTTGTCACCTCTATTTACTTGCCAATATAAGGTGTGTATATGTATGATATTCCTCTTGCTCAAACTGTGAGAGCAGCACCGAAAACTTTTCTTTTGTGTAGCAGAATATGCAGGGCACTATGAAGGCCCTTCAGCAAGACAGCTGTAGCAATCTAAGATGTCAAGGCACACAGATCACTCAAGGACACAGGTTGAAATTCTGCTCTTGGCCTCAAGCTTTGCTTTTACACATTCTTGTCAGCTGTTTTTCTGCTGCCTTCCAGTTTTGAAGTTGCTGATATAGGATGATCTAATATGATGATCTGATAGAAGGCTCCGTAGTGGCAAAAATTGCCAGACTTACCACAGAGGAAGAAGCACAGGCAAAACAAAAACACCAAGAAAACCCCCAAACCAAAACCACAAACCCGAACCAACAAAGTAAACAAAACCCCAAATCTCTGAGATTTTGGTGTTGCCCATAATGTCAGTTGTGGAGCAGGTTCAGCCCTTAAAAAGATGGCCAGTTCTGGTTCACTGGGAGAGGGAAGCCTCTGCGCCTTCTCCAGCAGCCCACCTGGGAGAAGGGTCACAAGCAGAGGTGAATCAGTTCTGTGAAATGAAAGCCAAGTTATTTTGAACCTGGCACCAGCAAGCATCAACATAGTTAATGGGAGCTTTGGAAAGGGCTTTTATGGGAATATGAGGGTGATTATTTTTCCTTTGACTTGTAAATAAGCTTGCACGGTCCTCTGACTTACAACACGGCTATTCCTGGTTCTCACTTGTTACATCTCATTATATCTTGTACCTTATATTACATTTCTTGAACTTTTAACCTTTTCAAGAATGTAATTAATGAGCTTCTGGCAAGCATTTGTGTATCATTATAGTCATATTTCAAAGTAAGCTCATTTCTCATCTTCTCATTGCTTCTTCAATTTTTTAATTTTTTTTCCTATGGAATGAGAACATTAGGCTAAATTCCTAAAGGATTTAATATAGATATTGAGGGCACACATTTATCCATTGTTTGTCTATTCAAAGCTCTAATCCTAAATATAAATACTCATCTGCTGGTTATTTGCATGCATGAAAGATGGTGGATGTATACACAAAGCTTTTTCTTTTTTTCCTTTTTTTTCCCTGCTTGTGCTGGGGAAGAGCTCTGAAGTACCATGGAGGAGAAAAGGAATGCTTTTATGTCAGCAAGAACAACAGCTGGAAAAACCTTAATTAATTTATAACAGTCATACATTGATTTTACATATTGTTTGTATATTATACAGTGATTTTCTACATTATTTATATAATAAATAGCATGAGAGAGCACAAGGACTGTCAGGTTATAAATGTAAAAAGTGTAGTAGTAATGTATGTTAAAATCCGATTATTAGAGAGGCCTCTGCTTGAATTAAGGTGCAAACAAGACCATCTGCCAAAGCCAATAGTACAGATTTTATTTAACAGTATTTAAATGTGAGGTGAAGAGAGAGAGAGAGGAACAGAAAAGTTCCCATCAGGTGGCTTAGTTCACAGTCCCAATTCCAAGAATCCAGAGGCATATTCAGGAGGGTGGGCTTCCGTGGTCACAGATGACCAGTTGCTTAAAAGCTTTCAACTCTGTAGTGTGGGGAAGAATCAAAATCCAAATGGGATTTACAACCTCTCTGTTCTGTTCCAGTTATTACCTTTGTTTCGATGTCTCGGCTTCTAAGAGAGGTGACCTTTGCAAATGAAGAAATAAGGCACATATACAAGAGGAGAGGCAGTAAAAGATTTATGGTGGTACATGCCTTTTCAAAGCTTTAAAGGTTTCTTCATTCATTATCTTCTCAAGTTTCTCCTTCCAAGGGACAGACAGTTAAAGTGGGGCTTGTTTCTCTCTTTAAATTTAATGACAGCTAGAGACGGCATGGTGAAACACAGGCTTGCAATAACAAGATAACAATACCAAGGAGCTCATTAAGGCAGTGCTTGTGCACGTGAAAACCACAATGTAAGTGGCAAATAAGACCTTGTGTACAGAGCGTAAGAGTATTTATTTTAAAACAAAATAATTAAAGAGGGAAAAAAGCAGCTGAGGGTATTTTGTAACCAGTGCAATGGAGAAATTCTTGGGGAGTACTGAATCTGCATGACAGCACTTGCACAATAACCACAGGCTTGTGTTCGATGTGAGAAAGGCCTTGCTCACCTGGATGATGTTTTTGCATTGGCCACTTGATTTGCTGTCCACACTCCTAACTATTCCTATTTCTGGATGTCATGGATTCAACCTGCTGTTTCTGACTCAGCTCTGTTGTTGTCAGACTCGGCACTGAGAGGCAGCCTGGGATAGGGATAGAACACGAATTAGTGAAATTCAAACTGAGATGCTTGTGGGTTGCCTTAAAAAATATATATTCTGAAAGAGAAACAACACAATGTGATATTCCAGCTCTGAATGTTTGTGTTCTTTGTGTGATTTAGGCTCTGTGTCATAATGGACTGGGAAGTGGGCAGTGTTATTTCTAATGAGATGTCAGTCCTAAAACTCTGCGTGCATTAGTGGAAAGAAGTGGTATCCAGCTGATGAGCTCTGCCGATGTTTTTTCATCTCATTAAGCCTTGATTAAGTAACATCCATGTTACTTATTAAATACATGGTAATTTCTGCTTGACCCCACATGTGGCTGGCTGGGTCAATACAGGAAATTCTATCTACTTAATCCCTTTTTCTCCCATCTCTTCTCCCCCACAGAGCCACATGTTTCTCTCCAGCATTTCCACTCCAGAGTGGTCCTCTCCTCTCACATGCAGTTTCTTGCCCTTTTGATGAGATGGGTGAGACTACCCCAAGCTATTCACTATCCACAATTCCTCCATCTTCCAGGAATGCTTTCTGCCTGTCTTGGATATAATTTCTCTCAGCAAAGGCTGAGAACTCTCTGTGTGTGCAATGATAATATATATACATTTCTCTATGATGGTGTGCTTTTATAGTGGGATAAGCAATTCCAGACAGCTGTTTTGTGGCAAAATCCCAGCTGGAGTCAGATGATCCTTACTTTGACATAGATGAAAATAATGTATTGTTTTCTCAACTGCAATTGACCTCAGCCAGCTATGTTAAGATGATATCTATATAGCTGTTTTACTTACTGCATGTCCTAGCTAAACCAGGTTGTTTATTGTGCTTACAAATAGCCAGCCTTTTCTCTGCAATGGAAATACAAACTTTGGCAGTAGAAGAACTCCATCAGGTGGAGTGAAGGTGGTGAAGGCAGAAGCTCATGTTCCTAAGGAGGGAGTAGAAACTATCCCATTGGTTTGTGTGTGTTGAAGGATGGATGGCCTGGGGTTTTTCCTTTTTTTTTCTTTTCCTTTTCTGCCCTCCCCC
>VZTI01003051.1:1301448-1405334 GCA_013397865.1 Struthidea cinerea | reverse complement strand
CAGCTGAATCTGGTTTCGTGAAAGTTTTCTTGTCATTTCTGCTTCTGCACATATTTGTTCAGATATCCTGACAGGTGTTATGCATGAGGACAGACTTTACATGGATGGTTCTGGAGAACCTACATACCAAGAACTTTTTAGTAGACATTTACCTGTCCTCTTTATTATCCCCTGAAAAATGTTCAAGAAAGTCTCCTCTGTGTCTGGATGTGTTTGCATTTCTTAAACACAATTTTACCCTCTTTGTGGGAGAAATTAGTTTTTTTGGTTTGCATCTGTACAGTAGCTTGCAGCCTGCTAATCTCTGGTTAGAACAGTAAAATGCTGTGGCAGTACTCCTTATGTTTATAAAAATAATAATGATTTATAGGGAGAATAAAACCCTCAAAAACACAAAACCCCCAAAACAACAAAACTTTACCATATTAAGCAAGTACAAAATAGAAAGATTGGGACTAGGGGAACATAAAATAAGCTGTTTGCATAATGTAATTATTAATGGTACTTAATTTTTATCCCAGGAAGTCCTTGCTGTTTCTAGTTGAAAATCGCTTAAAAGACATAGAAAATATAGCAGAAAGCACCTGTTGAGATTCTTGCCTAATACCTGCATGCAATATCAAAACCATGACTTAAAATGTGACATTTTTAAACAAATCAAAATAATTCATTTGGAGTTCACTCGACTTCAGTTATATGCTAAGAAGCCAGTTTTAGAAAGTTTAACCTTTTTTGCATATTGCAGATTCTTACCTAAGGAAAACAAAACGTATAAGGTCTCTTGCTGGTGATGTAAAGAATGTGAGTAAGGGCTGGCAGACAACTTACAGGTGTCGTTCTGAAATATCTTACCCTGCCAAATAAAAAGTGTGTTTAATTAGCACGTCGCAGATGGTGTGCAAAATGATCTCCACTTAGGACAGAAATTCTTCCTCTCCTCTTTTTTTTTTTTTTTTCCTGACAGACTATTTTTGAGAGTCGATTTTGAAAACATGGCTTGTGGTGCTGCTCAGGATACACCCTGACTTAGCTGGGAATGTGTTCTCCATCTGGTTCTCTGTGACAACAGCCCTGTAGCTTTGGGGTCCTGGTCCACATGCAGAGGGTGTTGACACAACCCAAGTAATAATGACACATATTTAGATCATGTTAGACTAATACAGGGGTTGCTGACTTGTAAAGAGAGGAGGTCAAGGCAAGGAAGTGGAATCATTTCACTTTGATTCCTCTGAATTTAGCGAATTCTCAGATATTTCTAAGCATGCAATGCATTTGCAGTCCAAATGTTCCTTTCAGCACAAATTATTTTACTTCCACTTTCCTACTGGACTTAATGCTGATCTCTGCTTTTTTTAGTGGTTTTTTTTTTCACTCAGATATTGGCAAAAGCAACCAGCAAAGAATAGCCTTCAATGACTTCTTGTTGCAATGATGTTGCTGCTGCATGAGGCCACAGGTGAGCACATGCAGCTACCTCAGAGACTGCAAGGAAACAAGAAATTGGCACTTTGTTATCTTAGTGTATGAATTTATCTGGTTATATGGCTGCTGAGGACAATATACAGTTTAGAGGGAAGATGTCATAAGGAACAGAGAGAAGAGAAGTGGAAAGATACTAATTCAAAAAACCACAGCAAATAAATGATGGTGGGAAAGGTCATAAACACAATAAGGACTGAAAATAGTCTTTCAATAGGTAATGGAAGATTTTGGGGAAGAGGTAATGAAATACCTTAAAAGTGAAGGAGGGAAATGAGTTTATGACTTTTGTGAGAGAGGAAGGAGCTCACAAAGGAATACAAAGTGAAAACTGGTGTAGTTGAAGGGATTGGGTAGGAATAGGATACCTCCTGCCATGTTTGAAATGGCTATGAACCTTTTTTTTATTTTTAAAAGCCAAATTAATTGATATTACAGTGAGTAAGATGGAAGTGGGAGTCTAAAAGTGAATATCACCAGCAGGCAGTAGCCACACAGAAATGTTTTTCACTAAAAAGTTATTCACAAGGTACCTCTACAGAACCTGGAGGTGTACTCAGAACTGAAGATGAGGCAGGGTTTTATCATCCTGAGCAACAAGCGAAATGGTGAATTATAATGATCAAAAAAGGAGACAGGACCTGTGAAAAGGAGGGATTTGGAACTTGTTTTAGTTTTACTTGTGCTTCCCTTCATGGTGAGGAATCACTGACATGTTTGTCAAGATATGAAATTCCCAGGAGACAAATATGGGGTATGTTGGGGTGCACTATGTGCTGGAAGAGAGATAGGCCCTGAGGATCAGGGAGAGGGCCTCTTTCCTGGGCCCAGAGGTGACCCTGGGAGTGCATCCAGGTCACCGGAGACGGACTGAGAGAGGATTGTGTGTTTATGGACAGACTGGGCCTATGAGAAGTGTTAATTGTAGTTTGTGGCCTTATAGGGCATTGTTTGCCTATTACCATAACACGTAAAATCTGTGCAATACCCCAGGTGATTGGGGGACACTGTGGTGAACATCTTTCCTGTTTATATGATGTTATATCCTGTTGGGTGCTGGTATTTAGGGAATTCTGACTGCGCAATAAACGGCTTTGCATTTTCCATCTGATGAGCAAGGTCCTTGCCCATGCGTCATTACTGCAGGGTAGACACAGGTCCTTGGGGTGATGGTAAGGTGAAGATATGTGCATTTCTGATCTTGTGTTACCTGGGCTGTGCTGGAGGTGGAGACTCCTTGCAAAAACAAAAGGAGTTAGATGGATTTGCTCAGGGATAATCTGAGTAAAGAGAATGAGAAAATAAAATCACGGAAACCAGAAAAGCTGATATAGTGATAAAATGCATGAAAGTGGGAGAGTGAATTTCATATTGACAGACTGTGATAGGACAAGGGGGAATGGTTTCAAACCTATACTGTGAGAGGAGTAAGGCTCTGGAAGAGATTGACCAGAGAAGCTGTGGATGCTCCATCCCTGGACGTGTTCAAAACCAGGTTGGATGAGCTAGCTGGGGCTTTGAGCAACCTGGTTTATTGGGAAGTGTCCCATGCTGATCTCTCATACTCCCCTGCCATACCTCTCAGCCTACTCCACCCAAGCCAGCTGGATGCTTTTCTCCCACCAGACTGCTTGATTGATCCCAAAAGGTCCACCTGGCCCATCTGTGCTCTGAGTAAACATGAATATCTACATGCAACAGCAGCAAAGCCATGGTCCACACCCATGGCAACATGGGATTTAATTCAAGGGAGAGGTTTTCTTAATGAACCAAACTCTGAGAGGATAAACCTATAGCAGACACCTGATCTTGTTTTTTCCTTCAGAAATTCTGAGGAGGCAAAAAGGGGATCATGAGGATCAGCTGGGGTTGCCAGATTAGCAGGTGAAGAAAAGGAGGAAAGAAATGATAATTAGGCAAATAGCAGTAGGCGAGACTAAGGAAGAAATAGTCATTGTGGTGGAGGAGGAGTTGGTAGTGCTGGTGCACAGGACTTAATGCTGCTGACAGTGAGAGAGCCCCAGAGAACCTTGCTGATACTCAGGTAAGAAGAGCAGTATTGTGTAAAGCTGAAACTTTTGTAAAGCGTTGGTTGTCTGCTGCCAAATACCTGTATTGTATTACAGACCTCACAAATAGGCAGCTGTGTTTACTCCTTGTGATCCTTCTCCACACCATCCTTATCTTCTATCATTTCTGCAGGAGTGAAATTGATTTTGGGAGCAAATTTTTGAAAAGAGAGCTGGATCAAGGTGGATGATGTGGCTCAGGTCAATGTGTGCTTATGCAGGCACCTGGTGCCTGAGCACTACCACTGGCAAAAACACAGGGAAAAAGCTGGCAGGTAACAAAGAGCAGGCCACTTGGTTTGGGAGACTTGAAGAACCTTAGGAAGAGCCTGAAAAGCTGTGTAGGGACAGCATACGTCAGGAGAGGAGGGATGGTTCTTTAGGAAAGTGGGATTCTGATTACAGCAGTCTGTTTCCAGCAGCAGCAGGTTCAATAAGCCAGATTTATCCACTTCCACCCAGCCCAGCGTGCAGTCAGAGGGCTGTATTTTACTATTGCTTTGTAGCTACAGCTATTCCTCCTCCCAGCATGAGGTCAGCTGGATTTATTGCTTACTGAGAGTGACACAAACACTTGGAGACGGAATAATTCTTTCTTTTTGAATGGTAAGGTCTATTGTGCACAACTTTTCTGCTGTTATTCCTAGTGAGGATGAATATACCTCAGTTGACTTTGGCATTTAGTGCCACTTTCATAGAGCTGTCAGAGCAGCACACCCAGAGAGATCTTCTTTCAGTTCTTCTCTTATACTCAGGTATTCTGTAATACCTCATGTCATTCCTGTCAATAAAAATCAGCTTCTCTTCGTCCAGATGGTACCTGTTGTTTATCCTCTCCCTGGAATTCAAATGGGCAGTTTTGGTGATTTCTGGTCTGACTCCAGGACCACATTTAAATGGGATCTGCACTACTATTTACAATGGATTTACTTTGAGTTGTGAGTAGAATTAATGAGGGACATGAAAATTGCCAAGGATCTACAGGAATGGCTTAAATGAATTTGAGTAATACACTCTTGAGATTTACTCAGTGGTTTTTTCCCTCCAGAGTCTGTGGTGCATAACTTTAACAGAGTAATAAACCATATATCTCTCAATATTCCTTGAGTTGTATTAAATCTATTGGGCTGCTGCAGCTGGACAGAGGGGGATTATCTATTTCCACAATTCTAGTCCCTGCTTGCAGGTGTTCCATTTAAAGGGGGCTGTCAGTGAACAGAAGTCAGGATGTGGCTGCTCAGACTGGTTTAGCTTTCCTTTCAGCAGCCCTGACTCCCCTCTGTATTACTCCATAATGGAAAGTGATTCCTTCGACTTCTGTGGAGCTTTTCCTGATCTGAATGGCTGAATGAGGGAAGTCTCACATACATAAACCGTATTATGCCTGGGATCCTTGGGATTTCTTTTGCATTGTCATATCTGCCAATCTTCATGGTTTCTTCTTTTCAGCTGGCACGAGCCACTCCTTTTAACCATTTTGTGTGTTCTGATGTCATGCCACAAATATGTAGGTTTCATTATTTGTTCCTGTATTACTTCAGTCTTTCTTAGTGCTTGGTTATAAGGTCAGGATTTAAACTCCAAAGAATGGAAATAAAGATTTGAGGGCAATCCTTACACAGAAAAAGGGAGAAATTTTTCTCATAAACCGGATTCAACACGAAGTCAAGGAATACAGGAATAAAAAGACAATTGCCACAAGCCAGACTGAGAGAGACCTTGAAAGAAATATTAATAGGAAATGGCAAAATATTCTTCAGCCTTAGAAACCAAAAAGAGCAATGACTGAATAGTTCACTGTACAATGAAGGAGAGGGGAACATAATCCAAACAGCTAAGAGCTGAACTGAATGGTTTCTGCTGGGATTGAGCAGTTCTAGGGTGGTGAACTTTGAGCAAAGGCAAGCAGCCGTGAGGTTATAGAAATAGAAACGACCACCTTCTAGATGAGAACTCAAAGAACTTAATCCTATGAAGTCAGGAGACCAGCTAATTTCCATCACAGAATGCTGAAAGATCTGGCACATGAAATTGCAGGGCTGTGGCTGAGTGTCTTTAACAGACCTTTGGGGAGAATGGATATGACTATGGAACAGCAAATGCAGTACCTTTATGTAGGAAGGGAGAAGAAGTGATGTGGGAAAGGACAGGCCATTAATCTCACCACAGCTGCATGCATGACTTAGAACAAAGTTTGAAGGGAGGACTAATTAAGTCACATGAGAAAATGGGCAATGGGATAAAGAGTGACCTGGCTTTACCATAAGTAAGCTAAAGGAAAGGCAGGCACATGGCTTTTTCTTGTCTTAAAGGAAAGGGCTCAAAAATTTGAAAGAGAGTTTCTAAGCTTCTGCCCTCTGGAGAATATTCTTAAATATCACTCCTTAGTGGCTCAGTCTTTAGAGTGGCTTTGCTCAGCATTTCCCTCCAGACTTCCCTCAAGTTTCCTGCTGAATAAAATGATCTTCAGCAGTCATTTAAAATATAGTTGTGGTTTCTGCCCTGCATACCAGACACCAAAAGCTAGACATCATGCTGAGCCTTCCTTTGATATTGCAATAATTTACATGATTGTTTCTGCAGTATTTTATCTTTAATGCTCATTATTGATTTGTGTGCCTGCAGATAATTGTCCTTGTTTTGAAAGTAAGGGACAGCATGTACTGACCCAGCCAGAACATCAAAGAGAAATTTAATGGGGTGTAATTTTTCTTCAAAACCAAAACAGTCAACATTTAAAAATGCTTTTAGAGCAATCTTCAACCTACATTGTTATGAATAATCAGTTGGCCAAGTAAACAAAGTGAGGAGACAATTTTTATGTGAATGTTATGCACTTTAATTGTAGTATCTTAGAATTATGTAGAATATCTTCACGCTTGGGCTACTTTTATGATTCTTGTGCAGTGCAGAGGAATAGCAGGGAAAGCGGGGTTGGGTTGTGTCAGGTGAAGTGCTGACTCAGCATGTTTCAATTCTCCAGTTCAGCTTGGATTTTTGCCACTTTGACTGGAGCATGGGTGAGTGTAGTGGATGTCACATCAAATCAGACCTGACTTTTCTGTTTCCTTAAATTGCTAGACCTGCATGCAACAGTCACCACACACTCTGATAGAGATATGCAAAGTGAAAGAACTAAATGCTCCTTGAAAACTGCTGTAATCAGCATTATATGCTTAAAATGAGTTTACTTTAGATGTCACTTCACACTTTTTGCTCTGTATATAAGCAATCCAGTGCCTTTTGAGCTTCTTAGGATATTGCTTCATCAGAGAATTTTAATTGCATGATCCTCAGAGCCATTAAAGTTTTTGATCCTGAAGACATTTCTGAAGCAGACCACCAAGAAACAGAATGGGTGTTGCTGCTTGTAGGTAGGGGAAAATGTCATCAGTTAGTTTACTGTCTACTTCATGAAACAGCAAGATTTCCTAGAGGCTTCCATAAGGATTCAAAGTGATGCTCATAGGTGCTAGGCAGACCTGGCTTTTACATCTAACTCCTCTCTCTGGAGACGAAGTTTGTCAGAAAACGCTGGACACCAAGGAACAGGAACAGAACTAAGCCAATGAACTGTGTGCCCCTTGCTTAAAAACCATTGCAGCAAGGGAGGGGGGGAACATGAAGTAAATATTAGCTTGCTTTAGTGGAAGGCTACAGTCATACAGAAATTAAGTGGTAATTTAAGTTTCCTGATCATGTAGGATCTAGTAACAGTCAGGAAAGTTGCAGTCTACGCATAGAGGGGATTTTTCTTTTTTTTGAGTTTCAGTGAACTGGTGGCAAATGTCTTTATTTTGTGTTGTTCCTTACAGCCTCCTGAAACATGTTTCTGCCATTCCTGAACTCAGATTTTGAGTCCCATCTGTCTTGCTGAGAATGCTTCTTGTTATCAAATGCCTGCAGCAAAACAAAAAAAGAATCTCCCCAATTTAGCCTTTAATAATTTCTGTCCATGGTACATCTTTGTTACATTTCTCCTGTCTTTTAGTCTCTCTGCTCTTACAGGCCGCATTCTGCTTCTCTCTGGATTGCATTTTGCTGATGAAGTAAAAGAATTAAAAACCAGTAGGATATTCCCTTATCTCCCAAAAATAGAAGAGGACAGAACCCATACCACTGCGTGTACGAGAGCTTTAGAAAAGAGTTATTTTCCATACCTAGGACACCTGACTGTGTGCTTCCAAATATTAATCTGCTGCTCCTTTTTTGCTTTAGGTGGGCACATTTAGAAAATTTGCTTTCTGGTAAAGTTAGTACATTCCAATTTACCTAGGCTATGGAAATGTGTAATCACTCAGTTTGCGTTCATTGATTTTTTTTTTTTTTTTGCGTTCTTGTTAAGGTTTAATCCTATTAATCTCAGAAGTCAATCTCAACACTTTCATTAAATTCAGATGTATGAAGATCTCTAAGACTGATGTAAATTTCCAGTCACTGTTTGCTTGCCACCTTCATTTTTACAGCCCTTTTATTAAGTCTAGACTTTATTGTCTTTTGATGCTCGACATTTTCTAAACCAGACTGAGAGCTGGGTGAAAATCTGTGAGTCAATGAACTTTGTGGATATTCACATATGAACCAAGTCTTGCCTTGAGCTAAATTTGACCAGATTTTTTAAGAAGTAGAATAGTAGCTAATGTTGTCTGTCATTACAACCTACATGCTGATAACCTGAATATTGCCAGCTGGCTTCCAAATTCATTCTGACTTTAGAGATATTACTGATTTCAGCAATATTTTAAGAGCAATACATCTAGTATTTAAGGGGAAAAAGGGATGGAGATGCAATATCACCTTTTGTGGTATGTTAACCCTGGCACCCACAGGGTTGCTTTCTCACTTCACTCCCTCTCCCATCCCATCCCTGCAAGATGTGGGAGAGAATAGGGAAATTGAAAGTCAGAAAAATCTTTGGACAAGATAAAGAAGGTTTTACAGGCGAAGGAAAGAGGGGAAAGCCCCAAGAAGTAATGTGAGGGCAGGCACTTAATACCTACTGGGTATCTATTGTCAAGGGCAGCCTTAAGAAGCAGATATTTATGTAGTTCACATCTGTAACACTTTTGTCTCTTCAGGAATCCTCCTATCATGTCAGAAAACACAGACTAGATTCCTAAACCCAGTGAGCACTAAAAAATGCCATTGCACATTTTGTTTATACATTGTGATTTGTCTTTTCTGTGAATCTTCTAACTTTAGACGGTGTTTCAGGTGTGCACACTTAAAACATTGAGTCCTCCTCAACAAAACATGCTCTGATTCACTTCATGATGAACTTATTTAATTAACTCTCTTTCTGCTCTGCTGTGAGACAGCTGGGAGAAAGACTGAGGTCTACAGTATTCAAAATAGCTCAAACGTCCATGAAACGCTGTTAAAAGTACCCCTGTATCCCACAAACAAACTTACTTAACATTCTGGGCCTGTAACCAGGTATTAGCATAATGTCTAGCATGACTTTACAGAAGATCATCAGCTGAAAAATAAAGGGGCATTTAAATAATCCACACAGTTAGTTTACGATTCAGTGTCAGATTGAGCTTTGTTGAATTACAGCTTTGCGTATGTTGGAGTGCACTAGGTGGTGGTAGAGAGATGGGCCCTGAGGATCAGAGGGCCTCTTTCCTGGGCCCGGAAGGGATTCTGGGAGTGCATCCAGGTCACCGGAGACGGACTGAGAGAGGATTGTGTGTTTATGGACAGACTGGGCCTATGAGAAGTGTTAATTGTAGTTTGTGGCCTTATAGGGTATTGTTTGCCTATTACCATAGTAGGTAAAATCTGTGCAATACCCCAGGTGATTGGGAGACACTGTGGTGAACATCTTTCCTGTTTATATGATGTTATATCCTGTTGGGTGCTGGTATTTAGGGAATTCTAACTTTGCAATAAACGTCTTTGCAGTTTTCCACCTGATAAGCAAAGTCCTTGCCCATTTGTCATTACTGCATGCATACAGTCTAGAAACAAAATAAGCCATCAAATTTAAGCCGTGAAGGAGATACAAGGATGAAAGTCAATCGTTAATTCCCTGGGTGGACCAGGATCTCACTGATGTGTCTGCCTGGGTGTGGCGATCCACTGGTTTGAGTTTCAACCAATTAATCTGAAGTCACTATTGGAAGGACTTTTGTAAATAATTGTAAATAATTCTCGTTGTCAGTCGGAGAGCAACTGACCCTTCCTATCGAGGAGGCTGGAGACAGTTATTGTCCATGTTGGCACTGCCACTTGTGAAATTCTCAATAAAGTAGGGCTAATTTTTAAAAAAATGCCCTGTCCATGATTGCTGATGTTACTGATCAGTATTGTGTCGTAATGCATCACAAGTGTGGTAGCTATGATCTGTGACAATGAAATTAAGGGTTTTTTTGCTAAGATACTGAATTCTCTATCACTTAGAAATCTTTACCCGTGGTAGTATTGACCACTTGACTGACTGTAGGCCCAGTACCAGTGGAGGAAGGATGACTATTTGCTGAATCCCCAGGGTCCCAATGGCTATACTGAAACCAAATCACCTAATAGGATGAATCAAAGTTACATTACGCCATTCGGAAAACCTTATTCCACCTTCCTTCAGGTTTCCTACTGAATGGATGGAAAGTGGATGGTAGAGCCAAAGGAATGCAAATTCGGAACAGACCCATGAATTTACAGAACTTGTCAAAGAAGTTCAACGAAATTCTTTCATGTGCTGTAATGAAAATTCTTCATCTGCTTCATGGCTAGCAAAACAGAGAATGTTTGCTTATTCACATGCATTAATTCGACTGAGTTACTATAAATGACACCTGAGGGGGGAGTTTTTATTACTGTAGTAAAGATGATCGTCAGGAAGCCCAAAGTGAGGAACATTTGAGAAGAAGTGTCAAACTGCTCTAAAAATGGCATAACCTGTTGCCAAAAGACTGATACGTCAGAGACGAATCACATTCCAGAGCGTGCCAATTTCTCAAAGCTGAAACTATTATTGGCCAAATGAACTGCATTTGGACAAAAAAATAAGAATGATAACTCCGAACTGGTTAGAAATAATCAGTAAGTGTCTACAAAAACCAGGCTGTACTTTTCTTTGGTTCTCTGCTTGTTTACATAATATAAGAAGTTCAGTGAAGCATAACTCAGTCCATGAGCACCCTACTCATCCCTTGGCACTCCTTAGGGAACAGCAGGGGCCTAAAAGGATGTAAATAAAAACTCGAGTCACAGCCTTTCAGTCCAATTTCTCATGGGCTCACACAGCATTACGTGTATGGACCCCGGTGCTTTATTGAGTCTGTCTTCAAATGGGTTCTGGAGCCCTGTCCCTTACAGGAGAGGAGCAGGTCAAAAGGTTCCTCAACAGCAACTGTTAATATTCTGTATTCTACAGACCCAAATAATTTGCAAAAATCCTCCCAGGGTCATTGATAAGTTTTCAAAATCATGACAATCTTCCCTGAAATGAAAGGAAGCAAGTTTGCAACATTTAAATACGTTAAAGAGACTGTTCTTGACCAATCAGTCTGGCATTTGCCTTGGACAAAAAAGTCTGTTGCTATTGATTTGAAAGCATTCATAATTTAATGGTAATGTAATTAAACTTTGATAAGACTGGCATTAATTCTGCACAAATTTCTCATTAGAAATAAAAATGACACAAAATCAAATTGTTATACCATCTATGGATGAAAACCAGCTAAGTGTTATGCCTCAAACCTGACCTGGGAACAGGAAGATGCAACTTCTGTCTGAAACCTTTCCTTTCTCTTTGCCTCTTTCTAGAATTAGCTTAACAAAGGTTGTGTAACAGGGGTGAAGTTTAAAGCAGTGCAAGTATTGGGAATATAACAATTGCTGAAGGAGAGAAGATGGCTGATGTGGAATAACCTGGTTTGGTTTGACATACCAAAAAGAGCAAAGAAAATTGTCTCTTAGTGGGGAATTCTTCTGTGGAGGCAATGACAGTGAGGATGGAGGATTCTCTTCCAGCAAGTGACACTGGAGAAATCTTGAAACTCTTGTGTTTTGCCACCCAGGTGAGAAATGAGGATGATGTTGTGACCATAAGACTTTGGCTGATACCTGAGGAATTATCCCACCTTTGGGGTACAGAAGGTACCTCATCTGTACATTTGGTGCCTGTGGTCACTAATGAACTAGAGTGCAAATTAATACTGACCCAGCCAAGCCCAGACCTAAAAGCAGCTTAGACTTTCAGCGTTTGACTTTCAGGGAAGACTTACTGGATTTGACTTTGCCACCATGTCTTCCCTCCTCTGGGAGGTATAGATGCAGAATACACCAAGTGGACAAAGTGTTGACGCTATCGGGGTGTTTAGTCAGGCAGGGAGGAGAATACCTAAGTCCGAAGGCTGGGAGTTGAAGGTGACAAACTCAGAGGGGAAATAAAACACATGAATAGGGAATATAATTAACTTTAGCTTGACAAGCATGGTGGTTGTCTGAGCACCCTCTGGGATTTTGAAAAGGAAGAATGGGTTTTCTCCTGAGACTGCACAAGACAGTCCAAGCAGAAACATTTCAGTGGAGTCCCACGGCTTTCCTTATGCATGAAGCCAGTCACAGACCACAGCAGTCTGTCCTGGCACCATGATCTGTGGTAGCAACCTCAAAAAAAATTAAAAATTGAAAAAAAACCAAACCAAAACATCCTGCAGTTTTATTGATTTATACAACAGCAGAGTTGGGATGAAACACACCTTTGTGACACTCCCAGGAATCAGAATAAGCTGTAGCATATCAGAAAACATTCCAAATGCTCTACAGTTGAAAAAGAAAGCTTACAGCTCTTTATTAGCCTCAGAAATTTTATCAATAGTGAATTATCAAAAGGTAAAAGTACAGCAAGAGGACTTGCCTAATTTACATTCTCAAATGGGTTCAGTTTAGAAGGTTAATATACAATATTAATCCCCCGCAGGCACAGTGTCCTATCAGGGAGCATTACCAAATGTCAGAGGGGACTGCCTGTGAGAGGAAGGTCAAGAATTTATCATCCTTTCATTAAATAATTTGAATGGAAATCAAACGACAAGGAAAAGGTAGAAAATCAGAAGCTGCAATGACAGCAAGATTAAAACTAGATCTTTCAGAAGGGTTACTGTCAAATTTTCACAGTAAATGGCAAGCTTGTGTGTTTTGTTGGTCTTGAAAACCCTGAGCTGCTTTCTCCAGTGTGATGACCTTTCCACTGCAATTTTCCTTTGAACAAATTGGAATATAAAAATAAGAGGGAAGAAAATCCTGCTCTAATGTGCTTTGCCCATCCACTGTCTTGTAGGTGCTCAAGATTCTCTTTGAAAATAAGACAAAAAAGTGCCTTTATTTAATGAAAACTCATGAGCTATTTAGCTTTAAATCAAAAGAGTTACAGCAAATTCCCTGATTTAAGAACTTTGTATTATATGAGTAATTATGTTTTTCCTATGAGAAAATGAAATTATTACTTGGTTTAGTGTGTTGCTTCTTAATTCAAGGAGAGGTTTTCCCTTTTAAGCTTTATTGCAAAGAATGTTTTTCTCATTTATTCTTATTTTCCCCTTTCTCCTCTTCCATTCCCTGTTTCTCACCATCCATCTCTCCTTCCTTTTTTTCTTATGTCATTGAGAGAGCTGGATGTATTTTCGCTGCTATGGGCTTAAAATAACGTAAGAAGAGAGAAGGTACATTCATATTTGAATTCTATGATGACCAAAATAAGCAGATGAATTTCATTTGTCTGTAGACTTTCAGTGGTGTTTAGAGATTAAATAAATACTAAAGCCCTTTCCTTTGGCAATCAATAAGTGTCCATTTTCCATATCAGCTGCCCTAGGTTTGAACATATATACTGATTATGGCCTTAAATCTATAATGCAACTGTGCCTAAAATATCGGCTGAGTCCTAGCAATTCTGGCAGTAAACTCAGTCTCATAATAATTACATTGTTTTATATATTCTTCTTTTTTTAGGCTTTGATTCTATTTAAAGGAAAATAATTCCCCTTTTCTTCTGCACAGCCTCAGAGGAAGCTGGGGATGACAGAATGTTCTATTAAGTGAACTAATGGAGCAGCTCTTTGTGCTAAACTTGTGTAACTCTGGAAATGCCATGTGCTGCTTGTTCACTCCCAGCGTCTTCCCTAATCATTTCAGCAAGTCAAGAAAGGTCCCTTCCTTCTTTTAGGACGTTTTCCTACATCACAGTCTTGAAGCCTCACTTGCTGCTAATTGCAGTGATTACAAATATGTTGACACTAAAGCTTGGTGGGTGCTGAAAAGAATTCTGCAAATATTTCCTTGACTTGGTATCACGTTTGCTTTGGCAGTGTTCACACTCCTGGGAGATTTTCTTTCACTAGCAGGCTTTTAACAGCATGAATGGGTGCAAAGCAATGCATTTTGGATAAATACTGCCAACTTCCAGGAAGCAAACTTCAAAATCAAAATGGTAAATATTATTGCTGCAAAAGTAGCTCAGGCAGACTGCTGGACCTGTTGAAGTTGGTGTGGATGAAATAGCTCATGAGTTTTCAACAGCACACCTGGGAGATCAGGGAAGCTGCCAGTGTACACCAGCAAGAAGCTTGGCTGCTAAGCCATATCCATGGAGCATCTGGGCATCATTACTTGAGATGTGCACACTTTGTCCTTGGGGAAATGAGGAATTTAAATGCCAAAATAAATGTACCGTGCTGCAGTTTAAAATACACACTGAACTGCTTCACCGTTCTCATCTCTCTTTCCTTTTGGAAGTTGCACAGCCCTGCAATGATCAGTTCATTAGTGAACTTTTGTGAAAAAATAGTTTTCAAAGGATTCCCATCCCTTTGTGTCTTCCAAAAATCTTCTAATGTTTCTCATGCAGACTTTTTACTGCCAGCCCTACACACTTGAGAAGGTAACGGTATGAAAACACACTAATGGGTTTGAAAGGGAAGAAAGATACAGGTGAGGACATAACAGAAAAGGAAGGAAATGATCCTTATTTCTAAAAATCCTTTGTTTTAAAAAGGAAGGGGAATAGATGGATTTGTGGTTTTTGACTGGTAAATTTCAAACTTTTACATATATACCATGAAAGGTCGGTAAATTAGAATGTTATAAAATTGTGAAACCTACTCTTTTAACTGCCTTTCCACCCCTGATCTCCATTAAACTAAGAGTGGGAACAAGGCTAAGCATGGTAAATAAAATTACTTTTTCTCTTCCAATTCATCTTTTTTATATATATTGCAATGTTAGGGGGAAATGAGAATATTCGTTTTCTGCAGCATTTCATCTTGCACTGCTCTTTAGGCTCAATTTACTGAGCCCTACTTTGATGAAGTTATGTAAAAAGAAATCAAAGAATAAAAATGTGCTGATAGATGACCTCAGAGAAATTGTATTTCAAGCTTAAGGAAGAGAAAACTGCTTTCTTGTGGGTGCAAAATGTAAGATGTTGACAAAAATCTATAAAGAATTCGAGGCAGAAGGAAGAGTTACATTCCTTTGGAAAATAGAATGGTTGGCATGTAATGTTTCTTTAGATGCTTCCCTTTGTCTCAATTCCTGCTATTTAAAGTTTCCATGTGCTGTTAGACAAAAATCTTAGATCAGTTTATTGTCAGTGTGTACAGCTTTCCCCAAAATATAATAGGAAATCAAACCACACATAATGTTTGCAAGCAATTTAGTGTTGCTCTGTGTGTATTCAGTGCCTTACAAGATGCAGTTAAATTTGTTTTAATCATTTATTTACCATTACCTGATTAAACAGGCAGACATATCACCATAATTAAACTGGTTCTGCTTTTAACTTGACTCAGATCAGCAGTTTTTACCACGCTTATAGGAACCTATCACTGGCATAAAATGGTGTGAAAACCAGTCGGTGGTTCCTTGAGAGAACTCTCAAACTAAGAATGTTTCCTTTCTTTTTCTTTTCTTCCCTCTTCTCTAGGTGAGGTGCAAAATTTTAGCCAGAGCCTCTTTGTTCTGGAGATCATACCTTTAAAATACACAAGACAGGCAAAGCGTGGCAGAAGGGAAGAACTGTTACAATTAATTTAAGAGAAACTGGAGCTTAAAGATGTTAACTGTTCCCAAGATCAGACAGGAGGCTGGAACCATGAATCAAGGAATGGACCTTAAGGGCAAGATGTTCCTTCTGGATCTGTTTCCTTAGATACTGGAAGGAAAATGTTTGTGATCTCCAGATCTGACATAGCAGGGATAGTTCTTCCTTCACAAGTCTCCACGGAAACTCGCAGTACAGGTTGGAATGGAGCCTGCAAAACAAAGTAGTGCAGCTCTGGGCTGTCTCACCATGGCAAAGAATTTTCTGTGTGGTAACGTTTCCTTAAAAGCAGATTAGGAGCTGTGAGTAGAGGAAGTGTTTTTGTCAAGGAGCAAAACCAGAACTTAGGTTGTTAGTGAAATGTTGAAGCAGCATGGCACCTCTGGTCTAGGGTTATCAGATTGTAAAGGTGAAAAGTAGGACAAACACGGAAGAAAAATCACTCCCAGAGTAAACCAAATTTGCTTACCTCACCTACTGAGTAGAACTGCTGTTGCATATGTCATTTATTCTGTATTTTGTGTAGAAAAAGCAGAGGAAATAACTTTTCAAATGGGTACAGCATTTCCTACACAGACAGAAAATTTTGAATGATGAAGGGGGTCTGGCAAATTTTCAAATTCCTTCCGGAGTTCTGGGATGTAAGGAACAGACTCGGCCTGTTCTGGGTGCAGTGACACAGGGAAGAAATGTAGCTCTTTTATGTCTAAGATTTCAAGAAAGCATGAAGCATTGTGGTCCTTTTTCATTAGAGACTGATGTTGGTTTTGTCTGCCCATGCATATCCTGATTTAAGTCATAATTTTAGGTCACAGGAAATACGGATTTGGGCCTTATCTGTTCAAAACTGAGTGCTGAAACTTAATTTGGTTTGAGTTGATGGTGCTGTATTGTCAGCTCTACTGTGACTCAAAGAAATACATATTTATTTTACTCATATAAGCTGCATTTTTCATCTTCATTGTTATGCTATTGCCCTTGTATTCTGACCATAAAATAATAATAAAGTTTCACTTTATTTAGTAAATTTTGATTTAATGTTTTGCAGCTAATTTAAGATACTCAGATTTCCTATTTGCTTATGTTCATTTGCTTTCTACAAACTTACAGTTATTTTCTTAGTGAGAAACAACATTAGCTGTAAATGATAATTTACTTTTGAATAGAATCTTTTGTATTTTAAGTTATGCTTAAGAGTGCTCAGAGTAGCAGTTCTGAATTGCCCCTCAAAGACAGGCTTGATATTTATGCAGTGGTCCCGATTCTGCCATTATCTGTGTGTTATGTGCTTAATATTCCTGAATTTAAAATCCATACCTTCAAGTGGTGTTTTATGGAGGAACGGTGTCTTTGTACAAAACTAAGCATGCACAAAATTTGACCTCTTATATAGGAAAGGTTTATTTAAGAAGTCAAGAGATGTGAAATTTTCAGGTGGAAATTGTGATTTGCTTTTCTTGGGAACGCTTTTGAGAACACAGTATTACGCAGTGAGAATTATGTCAGAAAAAAAAGCAGGATCTTGACTCTTCTTAATGGCCAAACCTTTATACCAGAAGACATGTTTTCTATCCTGTACATAAACTTTCCCCTGTCTCCTCTCTCTGGTCTTCCTGTCTCTTGAGACCTCTTATTCTACAGTTACTCATTTCCAACAGAGAAGATTCCATTCGGAGCAGCTTCTTATTTTACTCCATGGACTTCACAGTCCCCTTTGTGAAAGTCTTCTCCTTTTCTTTACAGCTGGGTTAGTGTGGTTTTGTCTAGCATTGCAGCTGTTCATATTTCTCTTTATGGGACATTTCTTTGACTTTGTTTTTCTGTCTCACATTGTTTTAGTGGTAACTTGCCCAGAGTGGGAGTTGAGGCAAATTAACTTTCCTGAAATGCAGTTCTGGGAGGGCTGCACCAGATGAGAGAGAATATGAGAGGGCCTCCAGTACTGTGTTTATAGCTACCTGTCGCTATTGATCATTAACTAATCTTCTTAGAAGTATCATTTCAATTTTCCTTTTTCAGTGTGGACTAAGCAGTGTTGCCAACACACATTTTTCTCTGTCAGACATCAGAGTAAGCACGTGGCACACAAGTTTGAAAGCCATCTCCTCAGATTGCTGTTTAAAAAAGACTTTTGAATGACTCAATTGGAGGTGTCAAGCTTACTGGCATTGAAAAATTAGAATTTTTGAAAGCAAGGGAGTTGGATATTTTTTACCAACCTGTGCTAAGCACCTACACATACTGAAGGGAAAACAGGTGAAAATTAAGTCAGAAAAATTACACAAATGTATAGAGACATGTGAGATTTGTAAGTGGCATGTGAGCAGACTGTATTAAATGCCTGAAAGCGAAAGGCAACATCTTAAAAATCAGTGTGAGAAATAGTGTGGGTCCATGTTTTGCCTGGGACAGTTGTGGGGCTTTCTGTACTCTGAATGTCTCTTCCACTTTTGGTCCATGGGATGTTTATTTCCATATTTCTAGTGCTAGAGGAAATACTGTCTGAGCATTATTGGTGGAAGTTCATTGGCCTCCTTGGTAGGACTGTCCCTCCCAATCCTCATGGGAACTGGAGGAAATCACTGGGACATGGTTTATCACTAGCAGAGAGAGCTGAGCTTTCAAGTCCTGGGGTGTTCACAGCCAGTTTGTTTGCACTGATTTATCAGGATTTTAGCAGATCTGGCTGAGTGGTATTCCAGAGATGAGTTATGGCACATAAAATTCTGTAGGAAGTATGGGAAGGAAAAGATGCTTCATCCAAGAAGCAGCTTGGGAGGGACTTCAAGAGCTATGGGAGCAAGAGCTGGCACTGAAGTCCGTCTTGGAGGTTGCAGCAGGCTCCAGACAGGACAGCTCTCTGTTTTTAGCATGCTGCAGTTCACATGTGAAAATCACAGAAAATCCTCAGTCCTTCCTCATGTTCCCCCTGCTGTTAGGGCTTTCTGTAATTAGTTTCTCTGGGATCACCGACTTGGATTTGTGAGGCTCTGTGGGGAAAGACTAAAGGTGTCAGGTAGGCATGCAAGAGGCACAACCAACCCACAGGGCTTCCTAGAGAAAGAGCTGCCCCATCTGCTCTGCTCTCTTTGTAAGTAAAATAAAATGTAATCAGGAACTTTGATGACACTGAAAGCCTCCAGGCAGTGAAATGAGAATTATTTGGTAAATAGCAGTAAATGCTACTTCAGTAATAGCATTTCAAGAGGATGATGCATGTTCTCCACTCACAGTAAGAACATTTGGTTAACTCAGGTGTCTGCCACTCCTGCACCTTCTTTCAGCTGGTGTTTAGGTGAGAAGTGCATGTGCAGCACCTGTGGTCCAGCTGAGAGATGTCAGGTTCCAAACCAAATGGCCCAACTGCCTTCCAATAAATGAGAATTAATGTATAGAGGTAAAAGGAGTGCTAGCAATCTTTCCAGATTTCTCATATAAACATACCTCTATATATCTCTCAGGGTAGCATATGTAAGAGAAATGCAAGTCATAGGTTGAAAAACATACAAAGGAAGATTAAACCTGCCCTCACAAAGGAAATAATGCTACAGGTGCAAGAAAATAAACTCAAGCTTGTGGAGACAAAACAAATAACTTCTCAAACTATTAGAAGTTATAGTAGATGCAGAGGTTATTTCAAAAGGAGAGGTCCACCTGTAAATTTGGAAATAAGAATTTGGAATAGGCAGTTTCTTTCCTAGTGCAAGAATGAAAGAGGGAAATGAGTGGCAAGAGATCAAAGGGCACTTACAGGATGTACAGAACAGATGAGGGAGAGGCAGGCAAGACAGAAAGCAGGATCAAAGGACACTAATGATGAAGCAGCTCTGCTTGCTATCTCCTATAAAGAAACACAGTGAATCAGCAGAAGTTCAGAGGGTATTAAAAGGAAAAATCTAAAAGGAGATCACATTAGAAGCAAGCTCCATGTATTTCTTGCCCATCAGGGGATGTAATAATAAAGGGACATAGGCAACATTCAGGCACAAGTTTTTTAAAGTGCAGGGGCCTTTGGCTTTCAAACTATGGATTAAAAAGCCTTGAAGAGAGCAGTCTGAAAAAAGCTAAAGCAGCCAGCACATTAATTGACAGTCCCAGTACAGGGCTTGGTGGAGCCTTGTCTGGAGTGCTTTGAGTTCAATTCTGTTCCCAGCTAATGCCCCGTTGTCATTAAATACAAATGGTGCATGTGTTTATTTTCTGTTCTTTTGTTTTCCTCTGAGGCAATGACAGAAATATTTCTCTTGTCTACTTATGGATAGTAAAGCGACTTCCCACAAGTCTATTGATGAGCGAGGGGATGTGCCAGTGATGAGGAGCTTCAAACTGTACTCTGGAAACACATGTAATTAAGGATATCAAATACTCTATTAGAATAATTAGGAAATTGCTCGGTACAATATTTAGCACTGAAGCAATTAATGATTGTCATCCATTGGCCTCAGAGGACTTCATGCATAGTATAGGCAGTCTCCTTATTGCTGTTTGTGAGAGGCCTGTTTGTGTTCGAGTCAGTGAGTGACATGTGCAGGGCTGTGCCACAAGTCCAGCAAAAAGCTGGGAGTCCAACCCACACCTGAGACTGGAAAGAGAGGAGGGAAATGAGCCATTTCTGACACATCACAGTAGAACCTTATGTGTAGTCTAGAAGAAGCATTGTAGGGAAGTATTAATGATTACCTCTGGAATAGGGAAAAGGGAAAAACAACATGGCAATTCTTCCCTGAAACACAGATTCCAGTATCTTTACATCTGTCCCCACCTCCATCCACAGGCCCCTCAAGCAGTATGGTGTGGCAGGAGAGAGGAAACTGCAGGAAATTAATTGCACTGTTCCTTGAAATAAAATCTGATTTCTAAAGCCTTGAGAGATCGACGGGAGAGGTGCTTCTGCAAACATATGTAAAAACCCCTGTACAGGGTTTTCTCTTTTCAGAGTGTGTATGCCACAAATCGTCACGGAGCAGGCAGTAAGGGCAATTTGGGGAACTCACATTGCAAGGTGCAGGGTCAGTCTGTGTAGCGGAGGATCTGCTTGTCTCTCTTGTACTAAATCCCCCTAAATCTTTTTAGATTTGCTGAAATGATGAAACTTGCTCCTTGTCTGCTATCTGTGGAATAGGTGTGGTTGATCAAGAGTGCTTTCTTCAGAGTCCCATGTCTTTGTGCTGCTGTTTCTCTGTGTATGCCCTGAGGAATTTTTCCAATATGCTGAATATAATCATTGAATCTTGTGTCTTTGTTGCTTTCTGTCCAATTTCTCATAGCTGGCTTGATTTTTGCTACTACCCCAGACTTTTGCTTGCTCTCTATTTCTTGTTGAAGACAATATGGAATGAAAACAGTTTAAACTAGACCTAGAAATACAGAACCTCCTTAGCAATTATTCTGCTCTTTTATCTCTCTCAATTTTAATGCAATTGGGCTCCATCCTTTTATCCCTGATCAGTGTTCTGCTGCTCTTACATCTCATTTTCCACATCTGCTTAAATAAATTACTTTCTGATTTCCTGATTGTACTGTGTCTTTACTCTAGTAAGTTCTGCAACTATTTCAGTGAACTTTTCTGTTAGATTGTATTCCATTTCGCCATCTCTTTCCATAGTCATGAGAGAAACTTTCTCCTGTGTTTTCTATATCAGGCCTAAGACTATATCTCTATCACCCAAGTCTCCCATATCTCCTAGGATTTTTTGGAGAAGGTTGAAAGTACCAGAACTGCCAAATTGCACAGAACCATTTTTATTTAATGATACAGATTTATAAAAGCACGTGCTAAAACTGAGAAATTTTTAGTAACTTAAGAACGTAATTTATTTTTGTGTTGAATCATGTTGTCCTGTTTGTTGATCCAAGTTGTGTGGTGATCCTTGAAAGATGGCAGGATGCACTTTGCATGTTTATGGTTCCACATTTTTAAGTGAATTACACCTTCTGAATTAAAGGTTTTAGTTTGGATGGAAATTTAATTGCAAGGTCTTGAAATTTTAGCCCACTTTTGGCACCGTCAGACATGGCAGTAATGAGAACGAAGACAAAAACTTGAAAGATATTAACATGTCCAATCTAATCACTGATGATGCCCTCGGTTCATTTCTGCTGGTCAGAACCATGTGTGGAAGGAAAACCAGTCAAGTAATAGAAAATCACTCCAGATGTTTTAACAGAGAAATATTTATTGCTACTATGAAATGAATAGAAGTTGACACATGTTCTGGTGAAATTGGGAAAAATACATTTCGCCAGGTTCTGTGCTGGAAGGCCAAAAGGAAATGGGGATAGGCCAGTTGACACTGCCTGAGGATCCAGCCTTGGGATAAGGCAACATAAAGGAAAAAAAATGTACACACTGCAGATAAAGCAGTGGTTGATAAAGTGAAAACAGAGGGAAAGTAATAGTGCCAGCACTACGAAAGAGAATTAATAGGGGTTTGAAACTGAACTGCACAGAGTTATTGATAGCACATCATCAGCCCAAGGTACTTTTTCATTATGGCCCAGCTGGTTAGAGGAAAGAGCATAAAGAGATTGAGGAAGGCATTTTTAGCAATGGCCAGTATAAAATAGGGATAATGCAGCAATCCCTAAACAAAGAATGGCTTTTGAGACACAAAGAAATGAGGTGGAAGGCAAGAAACTCCATCCTAATAAGAAGCATTTCAAACCAAACCAAACACTGCCAAATACTGATGATAAGCCACACATTTTTCCAAGGTATAGATCTGAACCTTTTGGGACAGTTTTGCTCCTTTCCTTTTATGTTCAATTTCCCTCTTTAGTCTTTACTCCTGCATTTTTACTTAGATCAAAAACAGCTAGTGTAGAAAACGTATATTCCAATATTTCTACAAACAGCTAAGGCCATAAAAATTATTTAAAATTTAGGAAAAAAATCCAACCACATACGTCTTGAAACTGGAGAAAAGCTGATGTCTTAGCCAGTTGCTGCTTCTTTTCTATTTGTAAGAGCTATTAAACCATGTGACTCCCAGGGCAGAAAGAAAAAATGGATTTATCTCAGTGGAAGCCTCACAGATTGATATTTTAGAGCTCTAGTGACTGAGCACAGGAGTATTTATTTACAATATCATGTTTTTTATCTTTTCCAGAGCTTCTCCTAGAGAAACAAACCTCTTAGCAACCAACAGACTTATGCCATTTTTAAATCATTGGGAGGGGAGGGGGGAGGAGGATTTTCCTCCCTTCTTGGTTTAAGTCCTAAAGTTAAATGTTTAAGAGTTCACAGCTTTAGGAAGTGATATTGCAAACTGGATTATTTTAAATCCTTGGAGCTGGATGATGTCAAAGTGCACTGATAGACCATACCACTTCCACCTGCTGGTCCAGTTTGAATGGGCTTTGTAAGGTCCTAGATTACATTTAAAAACAGCACAGATACTCTAATTAAACCTGCCCAAGTTAGCTTGGGGACCAGAAGCAGTGGGAAGCATCTTTTTCTACCTGGTTTCCAAAATGCTGATCGGTTTACAGCTGATTCTGGTACCTTAATATAATATTGCAATTTGTAAGATGGGTCACTGAGAAATCAAGCAGAACTGTTTGCGTTCATAGCATTATTTGAATGAGAAATTTCAGACTCTTATTCTCCATCCTCGGAAAATTTTCAGTCTTGCATCTCAACAGTATGGAAAGTAGAACTGCTAAAGCATAAAAAGATTCCAAAACCAAACCACCCCAAAACTAATCAGTCAGAGTTCAATTTAAAGTGGCTTATTAAGTATTTATGGAGCAAAAGCAAACAGAGATGTTTAAGAAATTTTGAGAGGCCGGTTTGCTAATCTGGTAGGAAATTTCATTCCTAAAGCTCCACTCTTTTGGAGAAAAATAGGATTGTATGCCTCATTTTCAGATAATTTGGATGCAACCCTAACTCTGGAGTATCTGTGAGTTGCTAATAACCTCTGTACCCATCTACTAGGTCTGTGTGCAGAGAGTAGAATTTTGTATTTCCAGTAATTTGTCATTACCTAGTGAGGAAAGAGAGACCTCTGTAGAGACTGTAGTAACTGCAATGGTTGTAATTATGCTAAAGCCCAAAATATATCAAATGAACTGCCTGATGTTCCAACTTTGCATTGTATTCAGTGAAAAAAGGAACATGAAATGACCTTCTGGTGGTTAGAGTAACAAATAACAACCCCAATATGTGCTTAATGTATCATGTAAACTTTGTGATGATGTATATTCTGGAATTGGATGAAAATTGTATGAAACAATATGGGAAGGAGCTATGTTTTAAATCAGATGAAAGGAAATTATAAAAGGAAAGAAAAAAGTCTGGCATTTTATAGCTACCTGGCTTTGGAGTGCATGATTGCTTGTTATTCTTACCACTGAATCATCTCATCACTGAATGACCTGTTTCAGGTCGCAACAAAATGTCCACTTGACAGTATCTAACATCAGTTTTGTCCTTGTAGTGTGTAATTTACAAGTTAGAAGTGTAATTTCAGTGAATACCAGACAAGTCCTCTTTTGTTTTTGGGATACAAGTTTAAAAACTTGCCGGGCACCTATAGCAATGTCTGATTCTGTGGAAAGGTTCACCCTGACCTGAGTAACTCCTGTCTTGATTAACACTCTGCCTGTCTCATGCTGTCTGTAAGTGGATGTTTTTGGCTTGTCATGTTCTTCTGCTGGGCTATTGTTGTAAATAATCTCCTTTTTAGCAAGGGACTAGTAATCATTCAGGGCTTTATGAAATCCAGTGCTTTTTACTGTAACATATTTAAAGCTATTTCAGAATATCTATTCATGCCAATGAAAATTTTAGTACTTTAGAACAGTTATGCCAGTAATATATTAATTGTTAA
The DNA here is from genome assembly GCA_013397865.1 of Struthidea cinerea. Classification (NCBI taxonomy): domain Eukaryota; kingdom Metazoa; phylum Chordata; class Aves; order Passeriformes; family Corcoracidae; genus Struthidea; species Struthidea cinerea. The sequence continues at coordinate 1,380,903 of VZTI01003051.1, read as the reverse complement.
TGTCATTTACTAGAACATAGTTGTTGTTCTGCAGATGACTCTGCTCATTGAAGTGCTAGAATATACTGACTTTCTTTAAAATAGTAGATATTGCCAAGAATTCCCTTTTTTCTTGACTATTCCTACTTCCCTGCACTGTGAGCCCATCAATCTTGTGCTTCACCCACTCAAATTACTGGTAGATCTATTGTTAAAACCACCACTGTAAATCCAGTGGGGTTTAAATATTTTTTCATATACTCAGGTAGGTGTTGCTGATGACCATGGGGATGACAGAAATTCATTGTCTTGCACTTAACGTGGGTGGAGTCCCTCACATTTTATCTTTGTATGCAATTGTTTGAGGCCTTAGGACAGCTTTGTGCAGTTTCTTTTCTTTTCTATTGCCTATTATAGGCCCTTTCTCTGCTCTTGCAAGCACAGATTTAGCTGTCACATTCCCTTCTTCTGATGTCCTTCCTCGGAGAGAAGAAGTGACTTTCAGAAGACAAGCCAGCTGAAAAGACATGGGATTTTAAAACAGTCACAGGCAAAGCTGTTGGAAAGAAGAGTGCCTTGGTGAGGGCAGAGGGAGTGATAACTGATCTTTGTGGGAATCCAGTGCACTTTGTAGTGGCTCTGGATAAGAGCAGCCAAATCTCTCCTCGTTCTCATGATACCTGTGCTCCGCTGCCTGAGGAATACTCCGCTATTAACTGTCTTGCACATAGACCAACCAAACTGCAAATCAGCTCTTTTCCTCTAAAGTAACACCAGAAATGACACATAATGACAGGACAGCACAGCAGAACCAAAATTCGATGCTTGTCCAGTTTGCCTGAATCTGTGCTCTGCTGTTCTTCATATGGTTTGGGTGCTCTTTCCTTCTGCTCTGCACATCCACTTTTGCAAATGGGCAGCTTCTCCCTTCAGGGACATGCAGAGAAGGGCTGGCAAGTCTTGTCTGCCTCTTCTGTCACCCAGCAAGGCCTCTGTTGTACCGAACCCCTGTGCAGTTTGAGAGGAATAAGTGAAAGACAGCCTCTTTTCTCTAAGAGAGGAAAGAAGTCATACTGTGTTTCAGTCGTTGCATTCTGTTATCAAGGTGTGGGAAGAAAGCAAGCATGCTAATGGACTTCTCATGGAAAATCTTTATTGGAAAGAAATGGGTACAATCAGAGAAGCTCTCATGGACACCTCTCAGGGTGATTACTGGCCAGACTCATCAATATTGAAGGATATCTGTAAGTGGAAGGAGTTGTTACAAATTATGTGTGGAGGCAGGAGCTTCACAGGAAATGAAAGTACTTGAGAATCAGGATGAATGAGTGTATAAAGCCATTTCCCCAAGTCGCTGCCACCAAAGCACTCTGTTTTACTTCACGTCCACTGATGGGACTGTGTGTAACATTCTCCTCTGCTCCCGAGTCTGTATAAGGTGGTGCGAGGCCTTGCACTGTTTCTTGGATCAGACAAATATCACATGTCTTTATCCTGTGCTGTCAGTGTAGTGGGACAGTCAGACCCCACCCATCTGTCAGTTCACTGTGAATTTTGTTTTGGTTTTGGCTGCTAGGATCACTTATAGGACTCCCATTGGCAGCACAGCAGAGCTACTTCCAAATTAAAAAGAATTTCACATGTTCCTGAAGGACATAGCAAGAAGTAACATCTCTTATAATCCAATAAACAGCTCTTTCCCCACTGATGCTCCTCATTTCTCATGTGGGGAAAGTATGAAAGAAGAACATTTTTCTTATTTTAGGAATTTGTCAATTATTGTGGAATCACAGAAAAGAGGTGTGGAAGAGAATAGTGAAATCTGATGAAGAATGAAATGCATGACAGCATCATTGCAGGAGGCCAGTAAGGGATCATGTGATCATTTCAGCTAGCTGGTGCATCCTGGTGAAATGGAGTTATTGCTTTCTCTGTCATTTGTTTCACAGCTCTTCCTATCTCCTCACCTGTAATTATCATTCTGTCAGGGTTCTGCCTAAGAAAGCAGAGCCATCTGGGGAAATCAGCATTGCTTCACTCAGTCTCGGCTGGAATTAAAATGATCTGCTGTGAAAACCAAGAAGAAGGAAAAAAAATCCAAAATATCTTGTCTAGGGAATTAACCAGAACTGTTGACCACCATCTCCAGTTCAGTATAAGAAAGAAATGTTATTTAATTAGATACTGGAATGTACTCTAGCATTACAAAAAAAAAAAAGGAAGGTGAAAGTTTGTTCCTATTTTTATGTAGCAGACATGCTGTCACAAAATTGCAGTGCATGTGTACTTTAATGAAAGCCAATGACTCGTTCCTACTGATAAAGATGACAGGATGAGGCCAGCATCTGTTAAAATCAGCGAAATGTATTAATTCTCATTCTTAAATCATGACCTCGTATTCCCAGGCCTGCAGAAATGGAGGATGTGCAGTAAATTAGTCCAACAGCCTTTTACCTCTGAGCCTGGAGCCCACTTGGGCCACCAGCTGAAATGAATCTGTGTCTCCATCAGCAAGTCCCCTCAGAGTATTTATTGGCATCACAAAGTGCTTTGGCATTGGCACAATTTGACCTGATTAATTGTCACTGTTCAAAGAGAGCAGGGGACAGCCAGAGCAGAGAGCTCTTGTAGTGTCTGGGAGTCTGCGCAGCGGCTGCTCAACTCTTGTTGCTGCTGTCAGGTCTAGACTTCCAAAGCACAGGGGAAGTTAATTTTAACAAAAAAGTTTGTGTGGGTGGAGGAGAAGGATGAACAACAAATAGCAACACTCAGTCCTTCTAAGCAGCCATCTATCAAACACTGGTGTCTTCAGTGAGGCTTGCTGCTTATCCTTTTAATTTGTCTCATAAAATAATCAGTTCAAGAATACACTGGCTAAATTATTGAGTAATGTGAGAATTGAAGTCATTGCAGGAAACAGTGTTAAATGAATAATTCTCTGAGCACTGGAGCAAACGAGGCCTGATGTTTTATGAATTTGTCTCCACTGTTTTGACAGGATAGGATTTATTAAAATGGGAATTTTTCCTGTTGGGATATTTCTGTCATTTCCCTGCTGTGCAGATCCTGTGGTACTTGGTAATGACTTAGTTCCTGTCTGACCCTTGGTGAGGAGTACACAGTGTCTCTCTTCTAGCCAGGCTCAGCCATGGCTAGTGCAATATTGCCGGCACAGCTGGGGTAAATAGGAATCAGAGTCTTTACTCAGTCCTACTTTTTTTATTTTTAATTTTTTTTAATGACCTGCATTGCCCACATGCTTCTTGTTCTGGCTGCAGTGAGGCAGACAAGTAAAGACCTGGGTGGGAGAAAACCCCAAGTCCTCCACCATAAAAGCAGAGCAGGTGCAACTTGCAGATCATTTAGCCACGAGAACTTGAGTACTGCCCTTCTGTCGAATTTAGGTGAACATGCTCAAAAGATGGTAACTGACAGGTTTTGTAACTTCATAAGATAAATAACCAATAAAAGCAGATCAGCCTTTGTGCAGGAGCTGGAGGAAGGTCATATAATCTGGCTTATATCCATTTTAGTGAGTTGGGGAATAGCAAGGAAAATCTGCCAGTTTTTGGAAAACGAATATAAGACTCATTAAATCAGTCTCATTAAATCTTACAGTCATTGCTTCTATACAGGGCTAGCAAGGAAAGTGTTTTAACTGATGAAAACTCTCAAAGGTAGTATTAGCAGTACCATAAGGTTAGACTTTTTATTTGTTTCTTTCTTGCCTGTTACTTGATGAAGAGCTGGAATGAGACTGCAGTGTTTCACCGCACAAGGAGGTCAGAAAAAATGTCTGAAGTTGTCAGGAAATGTATGAATGTGAAAAGAGTGTTTCCACCCATCAGATTTTGTAGCAGCTGAGCAGAACTCCTGAGAGAGGAGTAGCTTTCCTCTGCCAAAACCACTGGCTAGCTGGCTACCCTCAGTAGGAGTTCCTGGCAGGTGAAAACAACAGGGGGAAGAAAAATCCACTGAAATGACATTCCTAAAATTTGACAGCAACACAAGAATGTTCTGTTCAAATGCATGCAGGCATTTTTCCTTTTCTACATTCACTTGTCTGACTGTTCTGATGTGGTTTGGTTTAAGTTTCAAAGTTATTTTGTATTTTATGAAAGTATGCACTTATAAAAAGACATGTATTTTTTTTTCATAATTAAATAGCTATTTATTACATTTATTATTGGAAATGAGGCAGCATATAGCAGTGAGTTCACTGAGCTCAGGCACCCTGAGGACTTAGATGTTTAGGAAAGATACTCCATTCCCTGAGCAGCTCAAAATCCATGGAAGTGCCCCACATCAGATATAGCCTGGGCTGAGTGGAGGAAGGGCAGTGTACAGAAGTCAGGCAGGGGGGGTACAATTATGGGTCAATGAAGAAACATAAAGGTTTGTGATTAAGAAGCTGAAGAACGAATGAATGTTATTAGAGCTTGTGATTGCAGCTTTCCTGAGTTTGCTTTGCCAGTCACACAGGTATTTTCTTGCCCAGAGAAGCTGTGGATGCCCCATCCCTGGAAGTGTTCAAGGCCAGGCTGGATGGAGCCCTGAGCAACCTGGTCTAGCCAGAACTGACGGCTCTGGCTGGCCTTGGAAGAAGAGAGGCTTTAAACCCTGAAACTCAGTTCCTTGGGGGTAGTTTCTAGGAGGTCTCCAGGAGTCCAAGGCCAGCCAGAGCCATCACTCCTGGCAGCTTTGGTCTGGGAGAAATCCTGCGACATTTGAAATTTTCGAGGGCAGAATCCCACTTAGGGATCGCATGTGTGCCTGACCACCAATATCAGCCCTTTTCCGTAGGAAGGAAAAGCCAAAACCACAATTTCTTGGGGGCAGTTTAGAGGAGCCTCCTGGGAGTCCAAGGCCAGCCAGAGCTGTTGGTCCTGGCAGATTTGGTGTTGGAGCAATCCTCCGCTGTTCGCAGTTTCAGGAGGCGGAATCCCACTTCTGGCAATGTGCACCTGACTGCAAATACCAGTCCTTTTCCATAGCAAGGAAAGCCCAGCAACCCAGCATCTTGAGGGTAGTTAAGATGCAGGCCCCGGGAGTCCAAGGCAGGCCACAGCCATGGCTCCTGGCAGCTTTGGTCTGGGAGGAATCCTCTGATATTCAGAATTTTAGGAGGAGGAATCCCCCTTTCGGTCCTCGATGCCTGGCCGTGAATATCGGCCCTTTTCCATAGGAAGGTGATATGGGTTTGGGCTTCTCAGTGAATTGTTCCCTTCATCATTGCTTAGATGCTGGGAGTGTGAGGGGCTGTCTCGTGAGGGGGCTGGTTTTCTTCCCTACTTGTTGGAGCAGGACTCCCAGAGATGGATAGCAGGGGTGAAGCCACACTAAGGAGTAGGAAACAGCCCTCCCATACCAACTGAATCGCTGGGGGAGGAGGCTCATCCCCGACGTGGCCTTGGCTGGGGCACCAGCCTCAGAGGGAGGGATCTGGGGGAAGGGGAGGCACATAAGGGGCTTAGCAGTTGTGTCTTAGGTTGTTCCCTTCGGTGGACCGGGGGCTGCCTGGGGTCGTGCCGACTCACCCTGGGCTTCTGCTACCTGCCCCTGCCTGTGCCCGCTGCTCGCCAGAGCATCCCAGCCCACTCCCCCTTCCCTCGGGGAAAACCTCGGCCAGCACTGAGCCCGGCTACCGCCTGCACGAGTTTGCAGAAGCCTTGTGGAAGGGGGAGAACCCACGGCAGCCCGAACCACGCGGGGATGTTCCGAGCCGGCATCGGAGCTTTTCCAGCCGGCTGCGAGTGAGTCGCTGCAGCCTCCGCCTCCCGCAGCGTGCCAGGGCCCCCTGCTGCCTGTGGCCACAGCTACACCGAGAGGGAAAAACACTGCCAGGCTGGCCGAAAGCGTCCGTAATTGTGCTGGTTTTGTTCTTTTCTGTCGTGTATGTGTGTGTGTGTGTATATCTCTCTCTCTCTATATATCTCTCTCTCTCTATATATATATCTGTATGTATATATATATATGTCCGTATATATATACACCCATACATATTTGTGTGTATATATATATTTTCTAGTAAAGATCTGTTATTCCTTTTTCTGTGTTTTCGCCTGAAAGCCCTGTAAGTTCGCAGTTAGTAAAAATGTGGAGGGAGGAGTCTTCTTTCTATTCCAGCAAGGTTCCCACCTGCCTCGGCAGACATTTGTCTTTCAAACCAAAGCAGAAGGAACCCCCTGCCCTAGGGGCAGTTGAGAGGCAGCACCCGGGACTCCGAGGCCATCCAGAGCCATCAGTGCTGGCAGCTTTGGTCTGGGAGCAATCCTGTGACATTCCCAATTTTCGGAGGCGGAATCCCACTTTTGCCCCCTGTCCTGCTGTCAGATCATGAAAGCCTTTCACACTGCTTTCACACTTTGGAGCCACAGTGAACCAGGTGGATAAGAAATCATCCATTAAAAACTGTGTGTATGCTTAAAGCATCAAACTCTGTTGGGGAAGTTAAATAGCGCATGGGCCTTGCTGGATTTTTTTCTTTTTGTTTGGTTGGATTTTTGTGAGATTTTGGATTTTTGGTGTGTAATAGTTTTGTTTGGTTTTGGTTCTGGATTTTTTTTTCTTTTTTTACACAACCCATAAATTCTGTTAAACAGAGTCACTCCCAAACCATTTGTTGGTTTAGCAAGAGATAGAGTTGACAAGCTAAATTTTTCTTGACTATTTTCACAGAGTGCTCAACCAAAATGCTTAAATGTTTGTTTATTTGGTTGTTTCAAAGTGACATGTGATAGAAAGCAAAGTCTATATGCAACCATTTACCAATTCTACCATTGGATTTAATGAATGCTGCTTTAGCTTTTATTCCCTTGCTGCCTGATTTTTGGGAATTGCCCACCACTGTGAAATTGCAAAGTTCAAGAGAAGAAACTATGAAAGGGAATATCTAATTTCTTTACTCTAGCTGCTGTTTCATGGCCTCAATTAATCTACACTTCCAAGTCCTTCAATTTATGGAAAATTATTGGAATGGCTATGTGGGCTCAGCATAGCCAAAAGCTGGATTTTAATAAATGTGGGCTATTTAGTACATACACACAGGATGGCCTTTGAAATCCATCAAGGCACGTCCAAAATGCTCTGAATAATTTTAAGAAATCAGTGCAAAATAAATGAAAAATGCTATCAGATCTTTTTCCTGTGGGCTATCATCCTTACTTACAGCAAATGTGAGGTTGGTGTGACAGCCTGGGTTAAAGTTTCTCCTCCTCCTTTAGACTGGCTCTGCTTGCACACTAGTGGGATTTATCGCTGCAAAATATAAATGGATAAAAGAAAAACAGATGCTCAATAGTACATCTGAACTAAAAATACAATTATTTATATAGTGTGTGTAATGGTAGGAAGCATCAAGAAGGTATTTTGAGCACTGTGCCTTGGCTCACATTCTGGTTTCTGTTTGCTGAATCAAAACTGCAGCCTAAAAAAAAAACCTGTCTGAAAGATTTTATCCAGGATATTGTCCTTACATAGATATATATGTAAAGAAATGCATCCATTTGTCATAGCGAAGCAGAAAACCTTATTTACTGACATTTATTTTAAAAAGGCAGCTATTTTAGCCACAATTCCATGCTTAAAGCCTCTGCCTGTGGAACAGCTTGTACCAATGTCAGCAGGCCAACTCAACACCTGACAGTCTTTCACTTCCTTATCTTTTTTTTTTGCCCACTGTTTTGATGTGCAGTTCTGGTTGTTAGTCTTGCTGAGTCACTTCTCAGTTACTGAAAAGAGTGTACCTAATTGTGGAAAATCTGGAAGTGAGACAAAGGGAACTCTGATACTGGTGAGTACTGCCATTCCTGGTGCTGTGAGAGCCTGGCTGGGTGTGCCCCTTGCTGACAGGTCTGGCACCCAGCTTTCCCCTGCCTGCACTTAAGTGCCCACATAATTACTGGAGAAAGGCTTCTGCTCTGCTCCTCAGACTCAGTGGGAAGTGACTACGCTCAAGTAAAAGCACTCAGATATTTTTATCTCCTTAAACTCCTTTTAATTCTTCTACCTCAGTGCCCAGCCCCTGTTCAGCATTGTTTTAACCCCCATTTCTCCTGTTCTGGTGCCTCAGGACATCAGTGGCTGAGGATCTTTTCTAGATTCATGACGTACAGCTCTTAGTGAGTGGTTTTATGTGCCAAAACTTGATGTTTTCTTCTGGTTTAATCTGGCTTTTTCCAATGTCTGTAAGTGACAGAGGGAAAGGCAGACTCTGCTTCCACATTGGTGAAAATCTGGAGTCTGCCTTTTTGTCTGTTTGAGGTCATCTCCAGATGATTAAATAAGGAATGCCCCACATGAAGCTGCTCTCCAAATTGTAAAATTGTTTGTTTTCAATTTGCCAGGTATCTGCAAAACCTCTTTACCTTTAATAACCATATTAACCATATTTTGGAAGTGGGACAGGGAGTTTTGTGCCTCTGGTCTTGACCAAGAACTGTGATTTGACTTAAATATTTGAGTTTTCTTTCTCTCCAGCTTCTCCCGTGCTTTGTTCAGCCTGCATTGCTTTTCTTGCTGGTGATAAACCCTGATCCATATTAAGCCCGATACCAACACTGGCAGAGTGTATCACGTCAGCTGCACCACTAAATAAAATAAACCTTACTATTTTATGTTTTCAGTTAAAATTTAGTGGTTGAAAAGTCAGCCTTGTAGCTCGTTAAACTCTTGAAGAATTCAGAGATTATAGGAAAAAGTTTATAACTTTCTTCTTGATTAAAAATGAACTGTTTCAGCCTTGGAAACTACTCCTTAATTAAAAAGTAAATCACATTATATGTTTGCCATGATGAATTGATAATTGGAAATTATTATTTTATTGCTTTGAATATCAATAAAATGGCATAGTATTTGTGAGTAGGAAATAAAAAGCAACCTTAAAATTCTTCTCAATGATAAGCTCTGCAATGCCTATAAGCATAGGAATTACTTCTGTGTCTATTGTGGCTTAATGCTTTTATTACCTTGCATATCATATAGACATAAAAAATTATTGTCCATCACATTTTAAATATTATTCTGCAATAAACCTTGTCTGTGCCATTAAATCTTCGGGAGCTATTAACTGCTTTTACAGTACCAGAATTTACATTTGGCCATACTGCAGCTGTTAGGTCAGGTCCAGGACATTTGCGGGTTTGTCTGAACTCCAGAATGGAATGGATTTGTCTCTTTCCTCAGGATTAGATATTGTCCAGCCTGCAAATGAGGAGACAGTGCCGAGCTGTATCAGTGCAATGCACACAGTTGGGGTAGGACTCATAGAATTCCAGCAGTTACTCATTCCAAAGCAATTTCAAGAGCTGTTCCAAAGCATTTAGCCTTGGGTGTCTGAGCTTGTGGGCATTTCTTTTTATGCTCTCTGCTGTGTTCTGTTGGGATGTTGTTGTGATCAAAACTTATGAGGGGTTACAGGTGGTTTTGGGAGAAAGAGTAAAGTCCTGCTAAAAGTCCCACCCTGCATCCTAATTTCATTTTGGAATAAAGAGCAAGGTAAACCATTGTCTATGAGACACAAGTTGGTGTTTGTAAAACTTTCTGTAATTAACAAACACCAAAAGGATAAAGGAATTGGACACAATAAATTGGTTTTTATTTCAACTTTCTCCTTATTCAAGCTTGCCCAGGTGGGTTATCCATTTTCTCAGTGTGAATTTTGCCATGAGATTTCAACAGAGCTAAAAGGAAAGTTTTAGTGTCTCTTAAATTCAAACAAGCTTCTTAGTCTTGTGAATTTGGTCAAAATAATCCCTTCCAGAAGCTCCTCTGGGCTCATGAACGAAAAAAACCCCTGACTACTGCCCTATAAGGGAGGGATTATTACGATATTTATTATTAAATTATTATTATTATTATTTCACTGTTGGCAAGGCTGATGAAACATATTTGGAAGCCAAAAACTGAACTCACAGGTGTTGGCCAGCTGATAATATTCCTTGACACTTCTTGTGCCAATTATAAAAATAATTTTGTTATTGTTTAGAAATAAAGAAAATCCAGCATCGCTCCTGTCTGGCTGTGAGATTTCACTCCCTGGCTACCCTGATTTTATTACTAAATTATTTAGTGCCACTGTCCCTTTCACTGGTCACATAACTCTGCACAAGGGACACCTGGCATTTCTCCACTTGTTACTCAAAAATTCTGCTGCAGCATTTTTGATCTAGTTGCTGTATTTCATATGCTTCCTTGTTATCAAATTTGAGCACTCTTTGAGAAAGTGAATTGATGGGTTTAGGTGCTAATTATAACGTGGGTGCTTTGATCTCATCATTTAAATATTCACAGCCTTTTCATGCTTGGAGTTTTAATCCCAGGTCAGCAGTGATATAGTTGCTGATATTTGATTAAGAATGCAGCCAATTCTGAATTTAAATTCATTTCTATACAGACACTTCTAAAATAATCCCCTTAAAACTACTGGGTTTGCTGTTGCAAGACACCCAAGTGCTTGTAGGGTGTTTTATGTGTGCACAACACTCTCTTCATACAGAAACTTCCCACATAATAGAAGCAAATCTTGTGGCAGCTGTGGTCTTTTAGGAGCGAAGACAGTTTCTAGCATAAAGCATAAATTTTAAAAGCTGAGTAGTTTTTTATGTGGTTTATTTGTGGAGTTTTTACCAGCTAAAATTGTAAGCTGCTGCATAAATATTTGTTCAGGCTTCGTTGCAAAGAGACAGAGCAATGTTTCAGGTACAGTATTTTATTGATGGAACAATTTGATTGAGGCCTATAGGGAAACTCAGATGATGGAAGGAATTATTGGAATGCTGGCATCGTTTTCAAAGGGATTTCAAGCACTTCCAGCCATGGCTATACGACATGGGATGTGCATAACAGTTGACTCTGGCGATGATTTCTCTTTCAGTTTGGGTATTCTTGGTGGTATTTCTGCCCTCTTGTGAGATGTTCAGGAATGTGCAAAATTTCCAGGTTCTCTTTTCAGCAAATCTGGAAGTCTGGGAGATCCACGTGTGTTTCAACTGTAAGGAGTAGGAGTTTAATCTCTGACATGAGCTTTCTGCTTGGTTTAACACTTTCACATTTCATTCTGCCATAAACACAGTGGATCCGTGTCTGATGTTTAAACCAAAAAATATCTCACTGGGGGAAGTAAAAGGAGCATGACTGTTTTGTGATTGCTCTGTACAAACCCACATCTGTGATGGCTCTGTTACTTTCTTCAGCCATTTCCTTAAAGACAGCTTCATAAACATAGGCCAAGGTTAATCTTTTCTGGTGTAAAGCTGAGGTAATGGCCTCCAGTATTTCAAGTGTTCTCTGCCTTGTTAAAAAAGTGATTTTGTAAAGCAGTAGTTCATTATATCTCTATTTTCTGATTAACATTGTAGCACAGTTTTTTCTTTGCAAATAGTATGGAAGTCCAAAGAAGCACCAACTGCAGAGAATCTGAAATAGAGTATTCCAAACCCGTAGTGTTTCACTATGTCAGTCATGCCAAGATATCTGGTGGAGTAGTCTGGACTGTTAAAATGACAAATACAGCTCTGAGTTAAGAGGTTCACTGCTTTTTGGAATTATCCAGTGACAAATAACTTTGGGAAAAAATGAGTATGAAGGAATGGTAGTACTGAAGGTCTCTAGGCCACAGGCATATAGGAGAATTCCTTACACGTATACTTCCTATTTAGGAGTATCTTAATTATCTCAAAGGAGCAGTTGCATGCCTGAGTCTGTGTACTCTGAATTATTTTCTCTCATGCAAGTCAATTTTATGCTCAACTGTCTTATCTCAAAGTAGATGGCATGATAAGAGAGGATTTTACACGTAATCCAAAGTCTTCCATCTGGGTCATGGGATTTCTGATAATTGCATCTTTTCTGGGCTGGAAATCACTGCCACTGACGAGATAAAATAGTGCTGGGAAATCTTGCACCAATTATGAAAGTTTTTTCTGACATCAGACATGTTTTTTGTTCTTCCCTACAGAAAAATGCACCCTTAATAGATGAGATTATTTACAGAATCTTCAGCTCTCCTTCTGGATTCTGCTCACTGAGTGAAAACATGGAGAAACTGTACAATAAAGAGCCCATTTCACACTTCAGAGCTCTCCTGCTGGTTTAGGGGAAAGCCTGATGGATGGATAAAGCTTGCAGGAAGAAATAATCAGCTCTTGGCTAGGTGGGAAGGAGTCTTTAACCACAGAGTCCCAGGAGAAATTTCTGAGCCAGCTTCCCTTAGCCTTGTAACAATAGCACGGAGAGTTGAACCTCTCATCCTGCAGCTTCAACTCTGTGTCTTGGTTTAAGACAGTTTAAGAGGTGGACACTCTAAAATGAGTTACCTCCCCTTAGTTACAACCAATCCCTTTCCACCAATAAGAAGAAATGAAATACGAGTAGATGTGAGTGAAAAAATAAGAGTTTACTAACAAGTGAAACACCAACAGGGAAAAAAATCACAGTGAATAGAGTAGATACAAAATTGATAAATCTCATTAACAGTTTGAGGTCTTTAGGGAAACATGAACACTCTCAGCCTTTCTTCATGGGACAAAACTGACTTTTGGCCTTGGAAATGCCTGGGGATTCTGGACTTCTTTGATTGTGGCAAAATCGTGAAATAAAAATTAGCCTTTGTTTGATAGACTGGTGTGCCAGTCCAGCCTTTTAAAGATCACCTTGGAAAAACCAGTTAAACAAATCAGCTGGTCTGGAAGAAGAAAATGCTAAAAATCTGCAAGAAGAGACCTTTTACATAAACTTCTTTTAAAAAAAAGTTTTATGACATAAAACTTGCAGGTGATCTGAAATAGCTGGAAGCAAATGAAAGAGAAGGCTGCTGTAAGGTGAGAGAACTTCTGAACCTGCCCAGTGTGAATTCCTTTCCTGTTGACTCACATGAGATACGTTTTTCCTTCCATCTTATTCTTTTCTATTTTAGAAGATATTGTTCCTAAAACGGGTAAATTTGCTTTTCTTCATTCCCAATCAGTGACAGTTCATGAGAATTTAAGAAGTATGGTAGTGGTCATTGGTGAGGTTTGGTTTTCTTTTTCCCTTAATATTTGGGGTTAAGTCTTTATAAAAACTGTGCTTACACTGCAAGTTTTCAGAAGTTTATGGGTGTCCTGATCGATGCTTCCTTGAGATATGTAACAGCAAATAATCACAAAGAGCATGTGCTGGGTATTTCCACCCTGGGAATTTAAATTTTTCTGAGTTCATTTATGATGCTGCAGTGTAACCACCTGGTGGAGTGAGTGATTGCAAGCCCTGATTAATGGCACAGACTTTTAGACTAGAATTTGTTACTTCTGTATCTTGCACGCTGTTCTGTGGTGGAAATATTTCACAGCTTTTGCCAGCTATGTTTTTTGAAAAATCACCACCTGCTGGAGCCTTGATTCTGCTTTTGCTGGTGGATGTCCCACAGTTCAGGTCTGTTTAGATGTTCCAAGTCCAATGAAAATACTCTAATGAGAGTAGTTCTCTCTAATGAGAGGTGGATAATCTGGAGTCTTCTGTTTGGTAAAACCCTCAAAGCAAAGTAAATGTGGTACGTTTGTAGCAAAACACGAGTGAAATCACATGGTGGCTCTTTCACAGCTTCATTTAGAAAGAAACCCCTTTTGCTGAATATGTGAATGCAGATGTCAAAGTTTTCTTCCAAGGCTTGGGGGATTCAACAGATGAGATGGGAATTGTCTTCCTCTTCCCTCCTTTTTAAAACTAGATAATTTTAATGGGGCAGACAAACTTGTGCCACTAAACCTGACATGATGAATCTTGGGGAGAGGGATGCTTTGTTGCAAGCAGTGTTTCATTATAAAAAGGTTAATTTCTTGGATACAAAAAACAAAGCTTCCTGAAAGAAATGTGCTGTTGATTCGACTCCAGTACTTTCAAGGTTTTGGTGCCTGCTGAAGTGTAGTAATGCCTCAGAAGCAAAATAAGGGATTTTTTTCCACAGATTTTAAAGAAGTTGTGACTTTTCTCAGTTTTGTAAGAGCTTCTCAGGAGTTCCAGGATATTAATTCTTTTATGTTATCATACATCCAAACTGAAAAACCCCTTTGTTCCCTATGCCAGTTATCTTTTTAGGGTTGAAGAGTTGCTACAGTTCATGTATACCACAAGCTCTTGATTCATGGGAATATGTTTAGCTTTGCTATGCTCAGTCTGTGCAAAAACTTCCTCTCAGCCTTTCAGAGTTTTAATTATTGTCTTTTGATTGAATTGAATGGACTTTGCACTAGCATAGCTGATATGAATGCATTTAAACACGTAAGTCTGGAGGATCCGATATTCCAGAAGATGTTTGAGTAAGCTGAGAAGTGAGGCTGATGTTTTACTCTTCTATTTCATGGCAGGTTTGGTAGTAATTATTTACACTGATGAATAGAGAAATGGAGCAAAACCTTCTGCCCCAGGCTTTTACTGTAACTTTGAGGCTGAGCAAATAACTACTGTTTCTTTGTCAGGAAGAGCAATGCAGGGGATATGACAAAATGTGCCTGAGGAATAAGGTGGTGACAAGATCCTACATGTGAGGAAACCAGCAGGAACCAGGGTAGGGTGTTCCCCAGGGGGCCAATCAGTGCAGCTCTGCTGACTCCCAAAAGCACGAGCTGGTTCAGGAAGCCTGATAATCTGGCCCTACCTACTGAAATGTCTGCTCAAAAGAATTTTCTTTTTTTTCATGAGAAGGTCATCTACCAGAATGCTCCCAATAAACCCCCACCAATAACCAAGCAACAACTCCAAGAAGTACCCTTTGTACAGATTGTAATGTGGTGATGCCCAGAGGCTGCTGTAACTGAATACTCCAGTAAGGGAGGCGATACCTGACGAATGAACATTTGCGTGCTTCCCATGTAAGCCAACTCCCCAAATGCTGGGGTTTAGGTGAAATATTCCTTGAACAAGCTATTCCCATTTATCCACTGCGAGGTTCCTGAAGGGGAAGTGGCCTGTCGGGTCACGTGAAGGATTTGTGCCATGCTCACATTGTACTGCCCTAAGTAGTTACAGCATCATTAAAGGAAGCAGAACTTACCAGATCCAGGGTCTTCAAATGTCGCCGAGGAGCTGCTCTGTTTGGTCTTCTCTGAAACAGCTGGCATTGCTCTTGGGATGCCTGTCTGGGTGTAACCCTGCTGACAGGTTATGGCAACTGATAAAATCCTTGTTCTGTTTCCTTTGATCTATCCTCAAAAAGTACAGCTTGCTCAAAACAACTGAAAGAAACAGAAGCCGTCAGTTTTCTCGAAATTATTTTTTAGGCAAATCTCTACATTGGCTTTGGAGGTTGCTTGTGGAAATAAACCCAGGATTGCTTTAAAATTTGATACACCTCAAGAACTGTTTTGAAATTTGATTCATTTCTAATTAAAGTGAAATCTGAAGTCATGTGAGGGTTTTGATAAGTTCAGCTTTTGTTGCAAGAGCAGTTCTACACAAATTCTTTTGTCTCGGGCTGGCTGCTATTGTACTATTTTATGTTACAGTTTCTAAATTCACCCCACACAGTCTCATTGACTTCAGTGGGAATTTTCCTAGAACAAGGAATTAAATAGTCTTCAGAATTAGCTCCCCCATGAATTCAGAATATTAGATATCTGCTCAAGTTATGTTGTACGCTGTCAATTTTTCACCTGTTAAAATTCTTGGAGCAGACGCAATAAAACTCCTTCAAGCTTGATAAGAAAAGTTACAGATAGTTTGAATTCTCTGCAGAAGTCTGGGAGTTTGTCTGGAGTTTGGGAAAGCTGCTCTGAGGTTCTCTTTCAGAAAGGAATTTTCTGTGCTAAGCTCCATATTTCACTGCTGTCAATTCTGCGTGACTCTGGTGTTATGCATTTAAATAAAGAGAAATAACACTTTTTTTTTTTTTTTTGGTGAATTGTAAGTAAATAAGAAAGTTCAGAGAAAAACAATAACAGAAGACCCACAATAATTTACTGACATGTTTGGTTTTGCGTATGTGGTGAAAAATAAAATGTAAGAAGTGTACAGGAAAATTGAGGATGGGATTGTCATTAGCTGTACAAAAATGCAGGAACACATCTTATAATGCCCAGGTTCCTTCATACGCGAGCAAACTTTAAGATTGAAACATTTTTAGTCTTTCTTGGCTTTTCTAGATGTGCTCATCTGTCATGTAAGTGAAATCCTAAAGCCAGCAGGGGGGACATGATAACAGACTTCACGTGTGCCCACTGGACCTTTTTCTTTCATTTTTCTAACTTGCAGATAAACTGATTGATTAGAAATTATTGTCATTCTCCTTGATCCTGCCTGTGAAGGCTGCTTCCAAGTATTTTCTTTTCAGGTTTTTTTATCCTATGATTTCTTTGAAAAGGCACCTTTTCTCTAATCAAATATTTTTGACAAGCCATGGATGATTTTGATATTAATTCACAGATTTATCCATCAAATATATTTAATAAATAGTTACTTTTGAGACTGTATTAGCAAATAAGCTAGAGGTCCACATGTATCTGTATTTGATGCATAAGCTTCCCAAGTTCTGATGATTAAGTCAAGGAAAGAGGAGTTTATTAGAATTTTCTGCAGTGAAGTTAAGTTTATTTGACATTTTCTAGCTGAGTGCTGTGTATATATACTATACTCTAGTGAACTGGCATTCTTTTAGCCAACTAGAAATGCATCTTTGGGGTATAGTTGGTTTCTAGAAAGCATAAATTCTATGGATGTGTTTTGGTTTTCTGTTTCAAACTGTGTGGTGCCAAATACGTGCCTGTTTTGTTCAAGAAATAAGTCAGGCACTCTGAAAGCATCATAACCACATCACCTTTAAAACGCTTTAAGTACTTCATCTTAATGGATTGAATCTTGGCTTCCAGCACAGTAAAAACCCTTTATTTATTTATTTGTTTGTTTGTTTGTTTGTTTTAGCTCTCTTTCCTTTCCCCGCTACCCTTCCTGGGCAAGATGGACATTTTTTTCTCTTTCTCTAAACCAGGCGTACAGCACATCCTTGTTTTGTCAAGGGGAAGCCCAAGGTATTAACACAGCAGTGAGGCTGAAGTTTCACCCGTGGGATTCCCCCAGTGGGCAGGGAGGCAGTAGAATTTTAGCTTGGAAATCCTCTAGAAGATAATTTGGCAGTATACACTACAAGAGTTCATAATTTTATTTTGAAGTAAGCACTCCAGATCATGACTTTAGTTCTTCATTGGTTGAGCTGCTATAGACGAGTTTGTTCAAGTGATTCTGAATACAAATGTGCAAACCTTGGTTTTAGCATAATTTGTCTAATACATTGTCAGTGAAAATCCTTATTTTTATTGTAATAGGTAGAACACTGAAGTTAGAGGCATTTTTGTGACGCAATATTGTGACAGAGCATGTGATGAACTCGGCGGTGTGTGGTGCAAACAAGCGGGGAAAGTGTAGTGCTACACTGATACTCAAAATATATTTTTAGTCTTGACTGAGTATCTCCTCTTCCTCAGCAGGATGAAATGACATAATTTATCATCTCAAGCTCTCCTGTGCAGGCCTGGGGAACAGATAATGCCCCATGGAAGCGAAGGTTACAGATAAAAACCTGATCTCAGCAGCCAGCACATAATGAAAAATACTAAATATTGCGGAAGCTTTCAGCCAGGAATTCTGCAGGGCAACTTTTGGTCATTTGGGATGTTGCTTCCCCAGGACCTTACTGTCCACATATGGTGCTTCTCGTGATGGAGAAAAGATTGAAGACGGACAAAATGTCAAGATTTGTTATGTGTAGTACCTAGCTTGCTGTTTCCAGCATTTTTAAAATAAATGCTGTTATTGTTCAAGGTCAGCATAAATCCTCCATGTACTTAATTGATTCTGGAGTGAAATAGTAAATTCAGGATGTGTGTGTGCATGGAAAAAATGGATTGCCGATATTTGTTGCTGAGACATATCAAGCAAGGTTGGTTTTTGTCATGCTCTGTTTTGACTATTGTTCTGTAAACCTACCTCAAGGAAGATATTTCTGTGACAGATTCATGATGAGCAGGCCTCAGCTGGGCTAACTCATTGAATGTGAGCTAGGAAAGTGAATGTGAATGTGCCTTTGGTTACTCCATCAGGGCAGAGAAAACAAGAGACAGCGTTGCAGTCTCAGAGCACAGCAGAACTTTTTTCTAATAAAATGACTCGATGGAGAAGTTGGGGAATTGGAGCTGTGGGTTATAGCAGGATTCAATATTTGCATTGGAATAATCTTGGAGCACTGTCATGAAAGCACGGGATGAATGCATGACTTTGTTTCTGAATGAGAGCTGATGGTTTTCTGAACAAATCAAGTAAAAATAAGTTTATGTGCTGCTTGGAGTCAGAGGCTGCTAGAAAGCATCCAAAACAAGGGGGAAATAGTGTGGCTCTCTACCTGTGGGATTAAGGCTCCTCTTAATAATGTTCACTTAAACCTACTGCCTGTCGGATGTGTCAGAGTTCATCAGTTCACTCCTCACAGCTTTGTCAGGCTTTGACGGTGAGATAACAAAACCAGTTCAGATATTAAAAAAGCATCCTAGATATGGTTTAATAAGCACAGATATTTGTCATTTGGTCAAAAAAAAAAAAAAAGGCTTCCAGTGCAACAGAAGAAAGCCTATATTTGGTAGTATACGAAAATTTATCTCTTGTAATCCCATTTGTGACTGCTGTTTTTTTTTTCCCCCAGCACAGGTGTGATGCATCCCAAAGGAAAGTGTTATTGAATGTTTTCTGGCTATTGAACACTTCTAAATTGAGGCTGTGCACGTTGTTTGACCTGCAGAGTCAATTGTACAAATTATGGCATGGCTGTGGAGCTGAAGGCCTCATGGTGCCAGATGTTCAGGAGGCTTTTCACCTTTGTAAGAATTTGGTGCACCCTTCAAGAACAAGAGCATAATGGGCCATCTCTTCTGATTAAATGTGATTTTATTGTGAACAAGTGGCAGCTGACATGAACAGCTTTGGCCGCTTCAGCTTTGCAGTGGGAAGTGCTGGTGCTTGCAGTGTCATTGCCATGTTGGTGAGGATGGTTGAGAAATTTAGACCTTGTACTTTTTGTGCTCCCTGGAGACACCTCCATTCACTGGGCTGTGGTAGAAATTAAACGGTACCAATTTAAAAAAAAACTAGGTTTGGGGTTTTTTTGGCTTTTTCAGTTTTCAGCAGCCTTGATATTTGATCTCATTTGTAATCAAAGAATAGCAGAGAACATTGTTAACTTCTTTTTCAGAAGACATTTGGCTAAAAGGAGGCTTTGACTTACTGGTGCAGTGGATTTTGCCAAGCAACAAAAGCCTGAACCAGACAAAACAAACTCCTGCATCCCAGCTGTACCTGTGAGTGGATCACTTCAGCAGGGACTCTTTCATGTGGCTACAAGCAGTGTCCCTCTGTCAC
This sequence comes from Struthidea cinerea, assembly GCA_013397865.1. Taxonomy (NCBI): domain Eukaryota; kingdom Metazoa; phylum Chordata; class Aves; order Passeriformes; family Corcoracidae; genus Struthidea; species Struthidea cinerea. Next base: position 1,361,550 of record VZTI01003051.1, on the reverse strand, counting down.
AGCACACACTGGCATGGAGATCTTGCACATTAAAAGCCTTTGAAGGCACCAAGAAAATGGTGTTGAAAAAAGAAAATTATGTCAGTGTTTTGGGCTGTGGAGCCTTCTTTTTGCTTTCTAAGTTCTTTCTGATGCTCCTGTAATTGGAGGAGGCAGGGAATAGGGTGTCTGTGATCTTTTCTCTGGTCAATACTGCTAATGCTGACTACAAGGATGGTGAAACATTTAGTCCTTGCTCTGATTTCCCTTTTCTCTTTGTTGTCCTTCCTACGCTGGGGGAAAAAATGCTAAACCCTCACCCAGTTTTCTAAGAGCATCTGATCATTTGTGCAGAACTGGTTACTGTTAGAATCCAGCCTTCATTAGGTGAAAAACACGTTAAAACTTTTTAGTATGGGACGCAAATGGCTTAATAGTGAGAACTGCGTGTCTCCTAAAGTGCCTTGGGTTTGTCTTTGAAAATACCCTTGAAGGAAGAGAAAAAAAATATCCATTAAGAAAATAAAAAGAAAAAAAGGAAAAAACCCATAAGATGAATGAGTGTGTGGTGCTGGTGAGCACAGCTGCTCTTTCTCTCTATATGTGTACGTAACTTGGGGTAGAAAGTGGGTCTGGGCTGTGGGAAATTATGATTAAATGAAGTGCCCTTCTTGTTATTTCCAATGCAAGATTTCATTACTCTATTGATTTACAGTGATTAATGTTTTCTTTCTCTCTCTCTGGTTTTTTTTCCCCTTTCTTATTTTTATTTTAGGCTGTATTGTCAGAAGAGTGGCCATTCACAGCTGCTTATTGATCCTAACCAGGGCTGAAAGATGATTGAGTGCTGTGACTTTTTGGATCCCATTGTTTCTCCTTGTGCTCTGGTGGAAAAATGATTAAAAGTATTCCCAATAACATCATCTCTGGATGTTCTTTTGGTCTCTGAATATACAGGGATGGAGATGGAAATGCCAATGACTGCCTGACAGCCAGTCTAAGATGAATGCTCATCATTTTATGAGATAACAATCAGCTATAAACATGCAAGCTGCTTCTTTAGGACAAGACAGAAGTATTTAATCTGTAAAACTGCAGACATAGAGTAATAAGGAATTATTAACAAAGAAAAGATTTAAGGATTTGGCCGTACTGTAGTTTGTTTATGGTAACCAAACTCCCAGAAACATGTTTGATTAGCTGATCAATGAGAAGCCATTACTGGATTTTATATTGTCCGGTCACTGGGATAATGGCATTGGGGATGTAATTGGCTCTTTAGTTTGCTTGATACTATACATATTTGAATCCATAAATAGGATTTAGCTTTGCTAAATATAGGTTGGGATTATGGAGCAGTGCCAAGACTGTCTTAATGTTTTGCTGCAGTGTTTTAATGAACAAGAACGGTTTTGTTTCATGCAAGTGTTTCTTCTCCCACTGGTGGAAAATGTGGACAAGTGAAAGCACGGCTAATAGGCTGCTGAAGGAACTAAAGAGGATGCTGGAAGAAATTGTGAAATTTTCATCATTGTCGAAATAGTAGATTTTATATCATTGTGAACTGCTGTTGTAATTCAGTTGCCCTGGCCTGCACGGCTCATGCATACAGCTGACACCACTCTTGGGTCACAGGCACCCAAGTTTTCTATCTGCTCCCACCTCTGGTTCCAAAGCCTACTCCTCTCCCCTAAAGGATGTTTTTTTCACTGGATACCTGTGGATTTGGGGGTGTTAAGCACTACTTTCTTCCTGCTGAGATACACTGTGAAGTGACAAGTGGACGTTCTCCTGGTTGGTGGCCATGTTGTTGTTGGGGGATATTTAGGAGTGATGATCTGTGGCTGATCACAGGCATTGCTTTGGACTTGGCTCATGGGAGCTGTGTAAACCTTTTGCAGGGAAGAAATCGAAGAATAAGGTTTCCCTCTCCTTTTTCCTAACCCAAAAGTAAACAGCAGCCAGAACTCAAATAGTTAAGACGTAATGTGTTTATGTGCTTCATGCTACAGCTTCATTGTAACTGGAATGATCTTTCCATGTAGGAGTCAGACAGTGGAGGCTGCTGCTTTTCCAGGCAAATCTAGAGTTCTGGAAAAACTCTTCAATTGCCCCTAACCTGTGTGCAGAAAATGTTCTTCTCCCCTGCTGACAGTCTGTTAGGCATTGGATGTTAATTTAAAAACCTCTGTGTGGTTACTGCAGTGTGAAGGGAGTTAGCAGAAACTCTGTGGGTCTGTTACTCAGTAGCTTCCTCCAAGCACAGGAAAACCTTCCTTAGGAATTTTCTCTGTAGGTGCAGTGGAAGGATCAGCAAAGAGCTGCAAGGAGAAGGCCATGCAGGGGTAGAGGTGTGTGGGACCTGTAAGTAGCCCAGGGGTGCAAGCCATGTAGACAATCCTGGCATTTGGGCTTAGTTTTACAGGAAAGAAAGCCCTGTTGTTCCAGTTAGATGATAAAAAAATAGTTGCTATCTTCCTTCTGTGTGCTTTTTGTGCTTGTGGGTTCTTTTTTCTCCCCACCCCCCAATTAGATGTGTTTGCCCTGTCACTGATATTTTTACTCTGGCAGAGAATATTTGGAGCTCAGGGTTACCTGAGCACAGATGCTGACAGTTGTGTTGCAATAAAACTCTGCAAGTGCCCTCGTCATAAATCACAGGTCCTAATTTGGAGGCTTAAATTTCAGGTATGCCTTCTGAATTACCCTCTGCAATTAAAGTGCAATAAAAATACCTGCCATGGATTTTAATAAGCAGCCTTGTCATAGTAATGCCAACAGTCTGCTGGCTGCTGTTGGGATGTTAAATTTTTTACTGCTATTAAATATAGTGAGCAGCATGGCTGCTGCCAGTTGTTAGGAGAAACACCAGCGTTGCCACCAGCACAGCTGTTTAGCTGGAAGTGTAGTGTTGTCTCCCCTGAGGGAAGGAGGCATTTATGAGAAGGAAAGGTGTGCTGGAGACAGCAATAGAATTCCTCTGGCTGTCAGGGGCTGGCACGTCCTAGAACAGTCACAACAGCAGCAGAGCTCAGTGCTAAATAAAAATTCAGTAAACCAAAGAGAAATTCTGCCTGGAAAATAGCCATGAAGATCATGTCCTGCCATTAAGTAATAATGGTGACAACCCCCTGGGTGAGGGTCAAGGGGAAGATGTGGGTGAAGCAGGAAATACCAGACTTCTGCATTTTATTAAAGAGAAAAGATGCCAGGGTTTCCAGGCACAGAGCATGGAAGTTAAGAATCAAAAATGCATTCACAGCTAGAAAGATCTGGCAAATCCCAAGTCTGATACTGGCAGGAAGAGGGGCTGCTCGTGAAAATGTAAAGATGCTGGCTTTCAATCCATCCCTTTAGGACAGATTTAACCAACTGGTTCTGAAGTTTGCTGTTTTCTGTGGAATTACTGAGTCCATCCAAGAGATATCTTGGATATCTTTCATTGCCTTTAACTGGATGGCCCAAATTAGTGGCTTTCTTCATAAAGGACTGAAAACCATCAAAGCAACATCCCTGAAGTACAGAAAGCTGAGCCATGTTTGTAATGACATGGTTTTGATCCTTTTAAAATCTAATTCAATCAAATTGTTGTTTCTTTCAGATTTTGTGTCTTGAATGGAAGTAATCTGTTTGCTCTTCCAATAAATCTTTCAAATCTCAGCACGGCGGGGAGGTCTCCACATTATCTGACTCACGCGTCTAGCAGAGATGCTCTGAATTGTCCCATTGACTTCTCACCATTGCTCACATAAAGAATTCAGTCTCCTAAATTGCAAGGAGGTAAGCAAAGTAAACAAAGAGAGTCTAATGCTGGAGTTGGTGAAACTCCTATTCAGAATTTTAAATGGATGCAGCTGAGTATTTAATGGAAAAACAGTCATATTTTTAAGGAAGCAAACAAATATTTTTTTACCACTAGAAACTGTAAGTCTTAAAAATTAGTGGCATATTGTGGGAAAACCACCAAACTACTCTTATCAATGTCTCATTATTCCTTACAGTTCAGAGAAAAATGGTAAAAATAACACTTGGGTCAATATGCTGCTGATATATTTGCATGTTATGCCTCAGATCACGTGTAATGACTTGTCAAAAATTTAGTTATTTGTCTTGAGTGAGTTTTATAAAAGATACACATCGATAATGTGTCCTAATATTGAAATATTTTTGCTTTTTCATTAAATCCATGCATCATGCTATTGAGGTATTAAGTTTCTATCTCCTGGCTGATTTGATTTATTACTAACTTTAATCTGAAGGATATAAATGAGGCTGGAATTGCATTAAGCCTTCTTCTGAACTGCACATTTATTTGATATAGGATAATGAAGAAGCCAAGCATTTTCCCATGGCACTTCCTTATTGTTTTGTCCAGTGGAGATGCATGATTTTTTCCTTTTGTACACACACATGCACCTGCTGTTCTACAAGATTGCACGAAATATTTACAAGTGTCTTTTAATTAAAAGAAAGGGTTGTCAGGGCACAGCATATGCAAAGAATATTTGATTTTCTGCATGTGTTACCTGTGGTACACTGATACTACAAATATTTTATTGTAATTAATGCTATATCTGGCTTAACTTTCATCCCTCATGCCCTGGAATTTGTGACAGTTTTCTGCCATGATAAAGTGAAATTTTAATTACAAAGTACAAAGCCAGAAGGGATTGGAGGTAAGTGATATATGGTCCAGATTTCCAATGGAATAGCTTTCCCTGCAGATGGAGTCAAGCGAGCATTTCAATGTTGTGCATAAATCTGATGATCACTGTTTTTCTTCAAAGGATCAGATTGTTGGGATGTACCCTCACAGATATTTCATAGCCCGTGGACAATTCAAGATGGGCAGCAGAGATGGTTGGCTGCCCTGAGGGAGGCAGAAGGCCAGTTCTTGCTGGGTCTGATTGAAGAACCTTAAACTGTTGTCTGACAAAATCTTCACTAAAAATGAACATTTTGATACTTTGGCTTCTCGATGGAAGATTTTTTTCCCACCGACATTACTTTGCCCCATTTCATATATTACATTTTTCCCAGGGTAGAGGGAAATGAGGGAAAGATTTCTTGGTGAGCAGAATAATAATTTCCTAGAGCAGCAGCAAAATCAAGAAAAGTGTGAAAACCTTATTGTGCAAACCTTAGGGAATAAAGGACGTAGGGATGTGTTTGTGGAACAAGCGTCAGTTTTTGCTTCCTCACATGATGCCATAGCACTGGTACCTTTTAGATTGTTACAAAATGGTCCCTTCTCACAAGTAACAAGCAGCAGGATGGGAAGAAATAGCCTTAAGTTGCACCAGGGGAGGTTTAGATTGGATGTTAGGGAAGACTTCTTCACTGGAAGGGCTGTCAAGAATTGGAACAGGCTGTCTGGGGACGTAGTTTGGGTCATTATCTCTCAAGTTAATTAGAAGATGTGTAGTTGAGGCTATCAGGTTTAGTGGTGGACTTGGCAGTGCTGGGTTAGTGGTTGGACTTGATCTTCAAAGTCTTTTTCAACCTAAATTATTCTATGCTCCTATGACAAAAAAAAAAAAAAAGAAAAAGAAAGAAAACGACTTTCATTTTCTGACTAGAAAATTTAGACTGGCTCGGAATAAAATTGTGGAGGAGGAGGCACCGTGATGTCCTGCCTTTCAAGACCAGGCTTTTCGTAGCCCAGGCAGTTTATTCTTGCCATTGTGAGTGAGATTTGCATAAATGACGTAACTTAAAAGTTAGATCCAGCTTCTTAGCAAAGTGCTTAGAGTATAAATAATGAATGAACTTCAGATGCTGCAGTTTGACTACTGACAGGTCAGTAGGACTGGAAGGGGGGAACCAGCTTTTGAACTTGCAGGATGTGTAGCTGCCAGTGTGTATTTATGTTGTATAGGCATGGTGGCTGCAAAATAACTGTCTTAAGTTATTTTTTAAGAACTTGCCCAATGTATAGGATGTGACAAAAAAAAGTCCATTTGAAACTGGATTTGAAATTCTGATAAATGTTGGAGCTGGGTTTGGATGCTGAATTTTTGTATTTAGCTGAGTCAGTCAGATAAAGTCCCTCTGGTGCCTGATCACCACATCACCATGCAGCTCCCTGGTGGGCACAGGTGAAGCAACTTCAGATTGGTTATTGAACTGTATAGTACAGCCTAATACCCTCAGCTCAGCTTGGGGCTGGGCGGGATGTCCTCCTTCTCTGTGTGTGGGTCACCAGAAACTGTCCCAGCCTCTCAAAGGTCATTTATCCAGTTTGTGTTGATGCTGACTCCAGGTCAGTCTGCATCCACCTCTGCATGGGGCAGGTACCTTCCTGGAAGGGAGTAGCTCTAAACATTCACTGAACCACACGCTCAGCAATTAACATTTTTTGAGCCAAAACCAGTTTGTTGAAAAGGTCTTAAGCTTCTCCAGTGTTCTCTAATCTAAGCTAGAGGTTGTTGGCTTCCCAACTTGATTTCCCAGTGGGTTTGTCCTCAAGAAAAGCCAATGCCAAACAGCAAAAGATTTTTGATCTGAAACTTTGGAGTTTGGAAGCTCCTTTCACATCTGTTTATATATCAGCAAAGGGAGCTCACAATATGGAAGAAAAACTGCTTTTGTACTTTGCCAGAAGTAATCTTGGCATCTGAAACCAATGTGGCTTTAGTCTTAGCTTGGATGGAATTAATTCCTGCTTCTGGTAAAAAAAAAAAAAAAAGGATGCAATAAACATTTACACTGCAACAAGATGATAAAATGCAAATGCCGAGATCCATATCCTCCCTCTTTGCCAGTTGAAAGATCTCGTCACCTTCCTTTGCACAGAACGCCATTCACCCTCTTCTTTTACTTCTTGTACAGTGTGGGCACATATATATATAAAGTTTAGTAGTATTTGAAATCTTTTTTCATTTCATAAGTTTGTTCTTTTTTTGTTCACTGCTAAGCAGACAGAATTTGGTCATGGTACTGCTGATGTGTTCCTGCCTTTTGTGTTTTCTGACTGGTTAACACAGCCAGGCAATGCCATGTGAGCTCTAAAACGTTTACAGAGAAGAGAGAAAAACCCACATTGGTGAGGGAAAGGTGGGGATCAATCCAACCTACTGGCCTGTGCTTTATTTTGCTTTTTCATTGGTCACAGTGATATTGTGTCACTGTTGCAATAGGATTCTCTTCAGTGCAAAACATTTTTTTCACAGCATCCCTCAAGCTCCCCTAAACTGTGGCGAAAGAGGAAGTATTTCTTCCTGGCTGGTTACTGTGGCTCCTCTGCCTTCTGTGCTTCCATTAGGCTGCTTTGCTGTTATTTTACGCCAGGGGCATTAAAGCACCTCCAGTTCTCACATGTTTGTATTGCAAGTTTGTGTCAAGGATTCTCTGTGCCTTTTTGTCCCTCTCTTTTTGTCCCAAAGCTGTAAAACCTGTCTTTGTGTCAGGCATTGTGCTAATTTTCCACAGGAAGAGGTACATCTGGAAATCACAGCACCAAATCATACTGAATTCTAACCTGTAATCCCTAGCACCATCTGGGGCGTTGTTTTGGGAAAAGGGTTTGGTTTGAGTCAGGTCAGTTTTCTTTTTGCAGGGTGGTGGTGATATTTTGAAGTGCTGCTCTCCTTTGGGAAGGTAAAAAATGGTTCCTGAGTTTGCCAAAGAAGCAAAAAGAAGAAACAACTGCCTAGTTGGTGATACTTTCATGAGAGTTTCGTACCTGGTGCCTGTCCTTGCAGCTTCCTGTCCAGAATTTAAAAGCAACTTCTGCAGTAGTTGCTTCTGCCTTCAGCTCTGTTTTTGCTTTTCCACAATATAATTAAGGTGGCTGATGTGCAACTCCCATTTCTCCCCATCTCTGCTTTTATAAGATGGAAGCTGATTTTCATTTGCCAGTAGCTTGTGACTCTTTGTACTAAACTTTTTAATTCTGAAATTTATGCAAGCTTTTTTTTAAGGAGTCAGATGAAGTTTATGAAGCCTGGCTGGTACAAAGAAATGTCACTAGTAATTTCTAGTAACTTCCTCTGACTGTCTTCTATTAGGGTATTTTGTGCTTTTCCTGATGGTATTAATTCCACTAGGAACTCAGAGTTGTGTCAATGGCAACTGACATAATTGGCATTTTACAACCTGTGGACTTCCAAATGTAATTTGCTGAAGCTTTTGCTCTCCTTTGTGCAGCAGATTTACTTTATCCTGCACTCGATTTGCTCTTCCTCCTCCGGCTCACCTGCTTGCAAGTGAGACTTGTTTGTTGGGAGCTGCATCTCATTTCCCAGCGCAGCTTTTCTCACTAACAAGCATTGTTTCTGTTCTTCCTGCGTGCTTTCTTCCCGGGAAAGTTTGGGAAAGAAGGTCTGATTGGGTTGACAAAGCAGGCTGTGTGCGACCCAGCTACCAGAACGCCTATGGGTGCAGTGTTTGATGTCTGAGGCTGTATTTTTGCATTGTGTCTGGGTGGGTTGGAAACTTTTAAGTGCAGCCTCTAGCAGAAGAAAGGTGGTTTCAAAGCTGTTGGATAATTGGGATGGAAATTCTGGATTATATCCTCACGGCAGTAGATATTTCACATGCTGGACATATTGATTAAATCTTGGGGCAATATGATTTAATCCTGAACAGATTCTGAAAAATGCAAATACATGAATTTTTACTCTCCTTTGCGTCTCATTTTCTATATTGTTATATGGTTTAAACAACTATTACCAGTTCTTTGATTTCAAGGCAAATAAATCTTTATTTTGGATTAAAAATGCATTGAAATGAGGATTTCTTGCATCTGAACTTTTTTTCTTCACAACCATGGTAAGTTTTTAAACCATAGCACAGTAAATAGGCTCATTGCAATATGCTTTGTTGTAGACTTACTTAAGTTCCTCACATAGGGATCTAATTTTGTATTTGATGGCAGAGAAGGAGGATATATAAAAAAGGGTTACACTTTTTCACTGCTCTGTTATTGGAAGATGGTGAAATAAAAATCAAACCACCCCGAGTGCAAGGATGACGTGTAATGGGTAATATTCCCTTTGGCCTCAAAGATTTTATACAGGGATTTTTTGGATGTTGTTGACAGTGATGCACAGTAATTAAAATGTAATGATTTTTCCCTTCCAAATAAGCATATACATTCTATCAAAAGGCAACTGGATGATCGTAGGTAAATTAATTTTCTGCATTCAGATGCGTTATCTTCTCCCTGATTCATATGTTGCTATAGCAACAATTGACTTCACAAGGCCTGACTTGGCTCCCAAAGAAATATGAACCGCCCTGGTTTATATTTTTCTGGTGTAAGTCATGGAGATGACTTCAGCAGCAGCAGCTGATCCTTATACCATGATTTTTCATTTTTAACTTGAAGATAAAACAGTTTGTTCCCTAAGCTGAATATATTCCCTTTCTTCCGTGTTTACGATTTTACAGTATTTTTATAAGTGTGACCAATTGAGATTGTTACAGAATGCAAAATACAGATGTGATTTCTAAAAGGTGATTCTAAAAAGGGCAATTAATAGTTTTTAAATAATTTTTTTGTGATTTTAAGATATGTATTCACTTTGTCAGTCTCAAAACCAGATATCAAATGGCAAAAAAAATACCATGAAAGGTATCAGAAAAAATAGTTTTAATATGAATTAAAGGAAGGGACAACTTCCACTAGACCAGGCTGCTCAAAGCCCCATCCAATCTGGTCTTACACACTCCCAGGGATGGGGCACCCGCAACTCTGGAACACCTGTTTCAGTGCCTCACCGCTCTCACAGTGAAGAATTTTTCCTAATATCTAATCTAAACCTACCCTTTTTCAGTTTAAGGTAATTCCCCCTTGTCCTATCACTGCATGTTCTTGTAGAAAGTCCCTCTCCCCCAAAAAAGCAAGCAGGTCACAACACTGGGGCAAAGAGCACAGAAATTAAAATAAAATTAGTATTCTTGATTGAGGTGGTTAAAACTTACTCTAGTGCATTTTTGGATTAAAAAAAACATGTTAAGGGACATCTAATGTTGTACTAAAAGCACAAATTAAATTTCATATATGTATATACATGTTCTTTCAATAATTTAACTATGTGGTGGATTTACAAAACAAGGATTGGACTCTCACTGTCGTTTAAAGAAGGTGTCCAATGTGTCAGTGTAAGTTCTGACCTTTAAATGTGAACAAAACGTGATCTCAAGGAAAGACCTTTTGAAGGTCAAGAGTAAAATACTTATCCCACTAAAATGTAATATTTTCATTTGGAATGCATGCAATGAGGTAATATTTTTTTGCTCTTTTTAGGCCTACAGGAAGCCCTTACTGAACTGTGTAAATAAGATAACCTAAGGTGTCACATACTCTGAAAAATCACAAGGTAATACATACTTTAAGGGTTTGATATTTTGCGTTCTTTATGTGTGCATTAAATTTACCAACTTTATAGAATTTTTTTCCCCCTCCTCCTCCAGTAAGTGAACAGTGAATCACATGATTGACCTTGATTCTTCCTGGACTGCACTACAGCAACAGGATTTTCTTGTTAAAACATATTTAACCACCAAGTGATACAGGAGCCAAGTGGAAATGTACCTCAGATTACTTAGTTGATGGTTACATGTCCATGTTCACAGAAAATGGCACTGTCTAGGAGTTATGTCCAGATCCTTTACATCCCTCACAGAAATAGGCTGAACCTGTCATATATGATGAGGCAGTGACCTTGTATGGAGTTTTAAGCGTGCATTAACAGGGTTGTCTTGGTTTTTTTTACAGCTTTTCACCAATTATTAACAGAAATAATTTAATTGAGTTCTAGAGGAGATTTTTTCCATTAACTTGTCATTATGGAATTATAATGGATACTTTAATTAGGCAGTGCTTTGAGTGGGAATATTTAACTAAATGAAAATTGGGACAAATATGTTCACCATGCTCAGGAGCACTTACTAGAGGCTTATTGTGCATCCCTAAACTGCTCAGGAAACAAAAGTAAGTGAGGAAATTTGGCTGAAATATTGAGTATGGCTTTCCTAAGTTTCTTCTGAGATAAGACATTGGATAATTTGCTGGCTTTTGAATTCTGAAACCCCTCTGGTCTGCTCACACACATACCTCTTCTGTGCTCCCAGCTGGAAGAAAATGTTTCACTGCTTTCCAGTCAAAATTCCCAGATGGTTTTTTGGCCATGAAAAGCTCTCAGGCTGATGTTTACTCCCAACTTGTGAAGGAAAAGAGTGTGTGAGTATTGGAATTCCAATGAAATTAAAACTTTGAGTTTGGGTCAGGGGTCTTTTCACTTGATATTACAGCTTTCCAATAAAGAACATGAAAAAGCTTATTGTTGTTTTAATTTTTTCATTTTATCTGTGCCTGGAATAATTTTGAAGTATCTTTTAAAATTCCTAATTGGGTTTATGTCTTTTTTGCTTAAAAAGTACTTTGAAACCTTGAGCAGTAAATTTATAGCTGGACTAAAATCAATTTTTCTCAAAAGATTTTTTTAATTTGTCAATATCTTGTAATATTCTTAGTATCCCATGCCTCTCTGTGAGGCTGTGAATGATAAAAATCTTTCTTCACCTATTCTTGAGGGTTCTGCCTCCGGGTACCTTTTACCTTTTCTATTTACTCTGTCATCCACTACAACAAAATAAGATGGGACCCATATGGGCAAGGCTTAATATACCTGCAGGAGGCCAAAATAAAGAAGTGATATCAGATTGCAGAGTTATCCAGCTGTGGGACAGAGGTGACCTCTGGGATGAATCTGCTGGTCTGTACAGCAGCTTTTGTCCTCCAGTGGCCCTTCAGCTAACGGTAGAGAGTGGATTTTGGAAGCAGGAAAGTTTTTCTGGACTCAAACTTTTCTCCCTGCTGCTTTCTTTCCTATGGGCACTGTGAGTGTTCTCCTGTTTTCGTGGAGGGATAATTTATTACCCATGAAGCAGATGCATAAGGATGGCAAATTAAAATCACACAGGTAATCCCAGTTCTGGAATTGCATACTTTTTCAGAGCCCAAATCTGCCAAGGCAGTATTCTGCTGAAGTAACATTTTGGTGTTTTATATACAAACCAATACATTTACTTTGGTAAGTATTTGTATTCGATGCAAGATTTGAGGTGTTGGCACTGCACTGATGATGTATTTTCTTCAGCTGGAAATTCCCAGAGGGCCACTTTCCATGTGATGAGGGGAGAAAGGGCAGGCAGCAGAACTGGGACAGACCAAGCCTCCCAGGATATTATAATAGTCCCATTTGCTTAGCAGTTATGTGTCCACTCATGGTTCATTAATTTTGATGGTACCTGGCCTGCTTCTTTCTCCTGTCAGCTTCCCAAGAAAAGAAATTGATTCATTCAGGGTATTGGACTACGAGCTGTGTATTGAAAGTTTATTGAAACAATTCTGTGTCACCTCCCTCCCTCCCCCTTGGACTGCATTATTTTTAGGGTATCTGTAAAGCATGAATTTCCCGTCACAATTTTGTTTACAAAGATTTTGTGGTATCAGGTTATAGAGGTGTTTTGTGTTTGTTTGTTTTTTTTCCTGCTGGCATATTTGCCCAGAAAAAAGATGAAGTTTGCATGCCGTTCTCAGTAGGATTCGTGAACAGGAATCATTAAAAAGAAAAAACTTAAACTAGTGTTCAATTTCAGTTTAATTACCAGCCATAGGCTTTAGACAGGAAAAAGGACTGTTCAAGTCTCCTTTGCTTCTGGCAATGGCAGCATTTTTGCTTATTGTACTTTTTCAATGGCTTTGTCCAGTTTAATTATAAACCTCTTATTAGCAGTACAAGGTAAGTAAATTTTTCTAACAGTATATGTTCTCCAGTGGGATCTTAAAGACATTTTGGAAAGTCAATCTGCATAGAAAAAAATTCTCTCTGCTGTAGTTATTCTTTTCAGTGCATCATAAATAACATTCATATACAGACCTGGACTCAGGGGAAGAATATTTATGTCCTAGGCTTGAAACAGAACCTGTGAGAGAGAATGCCTGGATTCTGAGGGGTGTCCCAAGAATTGTATCTGAAGGGGGCCTGTCTAGGGTAGTTCCTGTCTCCCTCCCAGGATCCAGGCTGTGCCCAGAGAGTTTCTGGTCTGAGAACCTCAATTCCAGCACTCCCGTTTGGGCTGTGGCAGCACAGCCAAGGTGACTCACTGTGGTAGTTCATTTCTGGAGTCTCTTTGACTCCATGAATGGCACAACTGGGGAATAAAGAAAGGTCAATGGCCAAACTGTGATATCAGGATGCACGACAACAGGATCTTTTCTCTCTCTCTCAAATGTAAAATACACATGAAATAAAGTCTTGGGCTCTTTTGGAGAATGACTGTTTGATTTCATTCAGCTGGGACTCATCCGTCACAAACCCATGAAAATACATTATCCATGCTTCTATTTTAAGTATGTCACAGTTCAGTGCTGCTAAAAATGCAGGGGTTTCATTTCGGTTTCTTTTTTCCAAGTTGTTTTACTGACATTTTTTTCTTCCTTCTTTTCTTCTCTGTCTGCTGTGTATCCTGTCATCATATTCCCCTCTCCCCCTCCCATTACCTATCTTTAAAAAGTTTTCCAAACTGGATGATGAAGGTGGGTTGAGGATTTTTCCAGTTACAGGTTTTAATAATAATCTAGGTGGTACCAACCATGACCCAGGGACTGTGTTACCATCAACTATGGGAAAAAAAGATGCTTAGGCTTAATGTTGGTAAATGATTATGCGGCCTGATATGTGCATCAGTTTTACATAAGAGTTGCTTGAACATAAAAGTTTTGAGGGAAAGCTTTTTTATCGCTTGCATCTTTTTGCAGTGCCAACATTATTGGTGTAAATACAAGGGGAGAATCTCTTACCTGGAGAGGTTCTGTGTTTTGCAGTTGTGAAGGAATAAGCATTCCAGGACATCAGTGCTTTCCAGAATAAAGCTATATATTTGCTTGCGAGGATAATTTTAGTGATTAGAATGTAATTAGTGACTAAATAGGTAAGAGTGAAACGGAAATCCCCATGGCATGAGAGGTTTCTGACTCTTGGAAGGATGTTAGTCCCATTGGGGAGTTTGGGGGAATAGAAAAACAGCAATAGTAATTATCTAATTAATAGGCATCAGGGTCTGCTTTCTGTAACTGCTTTTCAACTGATATGTTGCAGTTATTGGAGGCAGAAGCATGAGGGTAAACTTGCAAGTAGAGCAAGGCACAATTAAAATTGAAAATTGAGACCTGCAACATTAATTAGAAGATCATTAACTACCACTCACGATAATGTGCCTTCACGTCTTTCCTTCCTCCTGTTCTTCCCCCTCTTGAAAAAAGTATGAATTCCAATTTATCATCACTTCATGGAGGAAAGTGCAATTATATTTTGCTTCCATGTGATCTTGTAATGATCTGGGGATAGAAAACCCTGTTTCATTTCACTCTTAAGAAGTCCAGTGTGTCCTTACGGCTAAAGGGGGATGAGAAATCAAGAAGATGGGGACTACCTAAAAGGAAATGTTTGAGGAGATGTTTTGGATAAGGAAGAAAATACTGAGTCTCTGTCAAGATAAAGATTAGACTGGGGCTGTGTTCTCAGTAAGCATGATTTAAACATGGTTAATTTAATTTGAAAAAGGCTGAAAGAGGCAGGTGGGTATGGCCTCAGAATATACAACCAGCTGTCTTGAATTCACTGAAAATGCACTCTACAAGATGGGATGTGAAAATTGAGGCATTTGCAAGACTTGGGAAATATAAGAAATATAAGAGGGGAGATTTATTACCAGGAACTACAAATCAAAGTAATTTCTGATTCATCCACAGCTGGCAGGCACAGCACCTCTTATTTCTGATAATATGTGCTTTCATTTAATGGACAATGTGAGTATTTAGCTTTCACATTTTCAAGACACTTCATTAACAGCAATGAAGGTAAAATTGAGTAAAAAAATCACCTAATTTGTTGCTTTTCATTTGGTTGGCAAAAAGACAAACAAAGCACTACTCCTGCTTAGAATAACAAGAAGCTTTCTCCAGTCTCTGTATTGTTGATAATTAAGGGAATAAATGTTCTGAGGGTGATCATGATTCTGTGTATGTTACTGTGATTGGGGTTTGAAAATATTTTGACTTCTAAAGAAGTTTTCAAGTAAAGGGTTTTTTTTTGGTTTTGTGGGGTTTTTTTTCCTTAAGATGGGAAGAAGTTGCACATCTTATTTTGTGTGGAAGCTACTGGTGCTTTTTTTGTTTGTTTTGGTTTTTCATTTGTTTGTTTGCTTGGGTTTCTTTAATGTTAGAAGGCTGGTGAAATTGAAAATGTTCCCCATCTATTGCTGAATCATTATCAGATACAGAATATTCTGCCTCTGACATGACCAGTTGCCACCACAAAAAATAAATTTAGGGGTCATATGGCTTCCAGTTGGATGGCACTTTGTCACTCCAAAAAGGGTTTTGATCCCCTTCAAGAAGGGATCCTCCCTTAAGGTACTTCTGAGTTGTTGCTTAGATGGCAAAATGTGTTGCTGCGTGGTGAGCCCTCCGTTGCTGCTGAAAGTCCAAGTGATATTTGTGTTTCAGAAGGATCAGGGTTTGCCAATGCCTATTCACATCTTTGAGGACTGGGGACACCAGATGCATAAGTGGATTAGGAAATTCCACCGCTGACACAGAGCAAGCTCATTGCTGGACCTTGTAACTGTTGTCTTTGCCATCTAAATGAAATGCTACAAGCTGCCAGCTACCAAAGATGGCCATCAGTTGTCATTTCTGTTAATATGTGATTTGTGCAGACAGAAGCCATTACATTGATTCAAAGCTCTAATCATCATGATAATGGAGCGTAATTGCTAGGCTCCTTAAAAACTTTAAGACAAAAATCCTAATAACAACTGAAAGCTGGCAGCAATTTATTATTTCTCTTTTGATCAAACTTGTTTTTTGCAGGGGGTAAAAAAGGTGTTTTAATTACGTACTTGAAAAATAATCTCAGTATTATAGATTCAGGTAGACAATAGAGACATTAAGTTTATTACTTTTCCCCTTTAGTAAGTAAAGACCACATGCAATCTAATAGATGAACATGCTTTTATTAAAAATAGATAATCAAGCTCTTGGAAGAATTTAATTAAATTCATTTTGTCTTTTTTTTTTTTTTTTCCCTTAAGGCTACTAAAATATAAAGGGGAAAAAATCCGCAAATATTCCAGATTTTAATGATCTGCTTTCAGTGCTGATCTCAGTTCTTGGAATGCTCCGAAGATGTGTATCCTGCACATCTGTTTCTGCACAAGAAATACGTCTTATGGAGAGGTAGTCAACAGTTACATTTCCTCTCAGGGCAAAAGCCCCAAAGTAAGGGTGGCATTTCACATTAGCCCATCACCGGCCCCACAAGCATTCATCTGGATAATGCGAGCACTCTGCCACATCAAGGCCCTTTCTTAGCACACTTTCATTTTTATAGTTTGCTTTCTATGCATGCATTAGAACAGAAAAAACTCCCCAGCAATGTCTTGTCCCGCCCACAAAGGCAATTTTTTTTATTATGGGACAGTAAGTCTGTTTGAGCTGAAGAACCAGTGCTTTTAGCACCTTTTTTGTGTTAGCTAGACAGCACTCTGAAATTGCTGCTGGTTTCCTTGCAAATATCACTTAGCACTTTTCATGAATAGCACCAGGATCTTGGCTCTGCTTGCTCTGTATGATGCCGGGAGCTGCTGGCTGTCATTTAGTAAAGCACTTGTGCCTTGAATAGCACATGAATTTCTAGGTAATTCACACCCATGATGATTTCCTTCTTTCTCTCCCTCCCCTGATTTTTTTTTCTTTTTCCTCCTGGTTTGTGTTTTTTTTTTTTTTTTTTTTTTTTTTTTTTTTTTTTTTTTTTTTTTTTTTTTTTTTTTTTTTTTTTTTTTTTTTTTTTTTTTTTTTTTCTCTGTCTCTTTTTTGTTNTTTTTTTTTTTTTTTTCCTGCCACGGGCCTTCTCTGAGGGCATGTGCAACCTTTGGAAAAAGAGGTCCTTCCCCACATTTGTCAGCTGTGCCTTAGGCTTTGATCTGTACCATTTGTTCTCTTTCATGCAGCTTTTCCGAGTGTGCTCAGATCTCCCTGGGTATTATTTTTAGCTCCCTGTTTGCTGCAGCCCAAAGAGTGTAAGCAGGTAAATATTTCCCTACCTCATAAAAATGATCTCTTGTTCATTTGTTTACTTGAGATTTGCATCTCTAGTAAACAGCTGACTTCACCTCTGCCAGGTAAGCTGGCACACACAGTTCCTTGGTTTCTGCAAGGTTCCATAAACACTATTAAGAATTTCTCAAGTTTTTTACAGGTATTGCCAGTAACACTGATCCAAATTACTTTGCTGCGTGTTTGATGGAAGCAGCATTTTAATAAACAGTTTAAAAAAGAGGCAATTGCCTGCAGCAGGCTGTAGCCATTCTGCTGGGCTTAATAAGCAAAGTTATGTTTGTCTGGGGGACTTTTTCAGGAAACGTAATTGACGAAGACAGCTTGGCTATGAGATGCTTGGTGTATACATCAGTTTAAAAGCTTGTCACCTACTTGATGCATTAATTCAAGTCCTCTGTGCAAGCCAAAGTTCCTATTCTAGGCAGAGCATATGGTCTGTCACTTAGCACATGACATGTTTTTAGATCACTGTGAGTGCGAAGGTGCTGGCCCTGAATGCGAATGCACAGGCTTGCCCTGCAAAAGCTGGCACCAATTTATTGCCCATTCAAATAGTTCTGCTGTATTGCTGGGCCCCTTTACAACTTAAATATGAGGAAAGATGTTCAGGGTTTAGCCCACAGTTCTCCTTTACTATCCTTTAAATGTTCCCTGTGAGAAATGACTTCCATTCATCCACCAGCTGAAATCATATTCATAGGAGCATAAATGTATACAGTTGTATTTCTCTGTAATAGTCATGTTGACAAGTCTCATAACTTCCTAGACAATTCACTTGCCTTACTGCTACTGAACTTGATTTTATAAAGATTAATTCATCAGGGTTAACTAGGCTTTAGCCAGATAAACTGAAATAAAAACCCAAACTGCAATCAAGCACTAGGGAAAGAGTTATTCATCTAAACTTTTGATCAGCAGCTGTGAGTAACAGGATAGAAGTAGAATTTGGGATCAAGGTCATACATGTAGGAATGATTTACTCTTCAGTACATCAGAATAAGGTTCAAAGCCCACTCATCTGTTGTGCAAAAAAATAAAAATAGTAATAGCTGGATACTTGTACTCTGAAATTTGATGCAGTTGCCAAAGTATAGGTACATTAGGTTAAATGCCTTTGTATAAAATTAGGTAGGCTACAGACCTAATGGGAAAAACTAAAATCTGTGAATATCTGTAGTCATACATGTCCTGGAGCAATTGCTATGCATGTTTTACTATTATTCACTTTATTTTATTTTTTTTCCAGTGGTTGTCACCATTCACATGGGAAGCAGAAAAGGTACTTTATGACTTGGGTGAAAAATTGCACACCAGCCTGCTGAATGGTAAATCTTGGGATAAGAAGTTGTGAAAAAACACAGGATATGTTTTATCCAGCTGTGGGATCAAGTGTGTTCCCAAACTGCTTGAAAGGGCAAGCTGTGGGCAGCATTGATGGAGCTTTTCTACAGCAATGTTCCCTGTTCTAATTTTTCTGGCTCCTTTCGGGCCTCAAAGAAAGTAGTCAAGTGTAAAGTAGAGAAGGATTCTGTGTGATGAGTGGTAATAATTTAGATGGCTGATAAAAATTGTACTGGCACCTGAATATTGGTATCTATACTGTTAACATTTCCATACTTCCCCTCTGTTTTTGTTCCTCGCAGCATGTAAAGGAGAGAAAGCATCCTTCCAAATCTGAGCACAGATGATGCAATGATTGAGAAGTGTGGGACCTTAACATAAGGAAAGATGATGGTGTATCATTGCTTTTGTATCTCTGAAAGAGGTCACAGCAAGGTTACACAACGGTGTTTAAAAATGGACTTGCAGGAAGGCATAGAATCATCCCTGAAAAAAACACGCCTAGGCCTGGATTGAGGCACAACGTGAAAGTATCAGTTGCTCTTTCATATGTATTTACAGCAGGAAGGCTTGTGTGAGTCTTGGAAAACAGGGGTTTGCGTGCTGAGGGAGGTGAGCGGGGTGCGATGAGCATGTTTCCAGTTTTATGAGGAATGTATCTCATTTCTTCAGTTTCCTGATGACAAAATTAGCAGCCTTGTTAGCTGTATCATTTACAGTGAGCAGTTCAACATATGTTCTGATTCATGTTCACTTTGCTCAAGGTTTTCTCTCGTCTCTATTTCAAACAAAGTACCAAATCAGCCTGAGGTTAGTAGGTGTTAGCTTTGCAGGCTGTTGCACTGAAAATCCTTGCACTTGAAATTCTCCTGGAACCTCTGGGAGACAAGCACATTCCTGAATTCAGAAGAGGAGGTGAGTACAGAATTGAGGGAGTGGACTGATCAATCAAAGGAAAACTAAACAGTCCTCTTCTAGCTCCTAAAGTAAGAACCAGTCTGCCTGGCTTGGACTTTACCTGCTTTTTTTTAAGTCACTGAGTTTATTGTCAAGATTAGAAGGGATAGATTTAGCTTGGCACAACGCACTGCAGAAAATAGCTTTCCTGTCTCACTAATTCTGCACTTGCATGGGACACCGAGAAGGTGACTTGTACTGTCAACGACTCTGCTCAGCTGCAGCTTAAAAAAAAATAAAACTTTCCAGTATTTAAATATACATGTTAATCACTGATTTCTGACAGTGTTCATTTCATTATCACCCGAGCTAGGCACACTTATGAAGGCCACACTTCCTAATTTATCTCAGCAAACAAACTGTGCTCCAGGGGCAAGGAAATGTGGGAGATGCTCATTGTGTCCTAATTTACAGTGTCAGATGACACCTATCAGGGTGCAGAGTGTAAGCATTGGGAATGGGATTTGAGGGTTTGTGTATCTCTGCTGTTTTAGAGGATTCGCTGCATATGAATTTAATTTTGTATTAGTTGGAGACTGTTCTGAAGGGTTTGAATGGTGGATGGAAGCTCTCCCAAGCTCCACAGGCACCTCTCTGAGAAGCTGAACTTATTCACTGACAAAAGGAGTAGGAATTTTAGGATGGAAAGAGGAGGCAACCTCGTAGAAATAGAAGTGTAAGGCTTGGGTTTAATTTAGGCCTAGTTAATTATATTCATAGTAAACACTATCTTGTATTGCTCATGATTGTGGGGGTTTCTTTGAACAGGGAGAGGAGGAAGTTTTTAAAGTCTTTGGCAGCTAATGTATCTAGACATTATTATAAGCTTAGAATAAATAAGAAGAAATACTCTCAGAGAAACTGGTCTGCCTTCACAGCGGTGCAGTTTCACCGATTACAATAAGCTTTGTGAGAGAGAAATCAATTTAAAATTAAAGTACTTATATTTATAAAGTGCTCTTTGATCAAGGGCCTCTGCATTGAATGATTCTTACAATGTCTAAAATATCATAAAAAAATTTCCCTGTTGAAAACCTTATACAGGGCTGTTGCAATAATTTGCTCAAGGCTGCAGATCAGAGGAATTGAGCGACAATATTCAGTCCACTTTTTTGAAGTGTTCTGGCTGCAATTGTCTCTAACATGCTTGACTGATACTGCTGGAGTTGGGGAAAAATAAGTGTGAGAAGAAAACCATTGTGAGAAAATCAGTGAGCTGCTTCCATTATTGTATCCTTATACAAAAATGCAAATATAAAGTAACCATTACTTTTAGGATGCTATATTGGATTAAAACCGTAGTAAAGAAAAATAGAAGTC
The DNA here is from genome assembly GCA_013397865.1 of Struthidea cinerea. NCBI lineage: Eukaryota > Metazoa > Chordata > Aves > Passeriformes > Corcoracidae > Struthidea > Struthidea cinerea. The sequence continues at coordinate 1,340,819 of VZTI01003051.1, read as the reverse complement.
CAGCAGTCTGTTGGCAAAAACTGAGCAAACAGTGAACTACTGCTCCTTGCATCTTTTAAAAGGAAAAAAACCAGTTGTGCCAGTGGTATCTTTGTGTATAGAGTCATGTGTAGGCACTGTTGATTCAACATCAGTAGAGCTGCTGAAGAACTGCAGTTTCCATTCTGCAGAATGGGTTTGACAATATTTCAAGGCTTGCTTTTAACCTAGATGGGATAAAAATCTTTCCACAGGATGGAAAGCCTGCTGCTTCAAGATAGCTTGATGTAATTCCCTACTGCCATCAGCTTTAGTAGCAGGACCATTTGAGAGTTATAATGCATCAGATGCTGCACCACCATCCACCTTTATGGGCTGAGATCTTCAGACCAGTGTTATCTCCCATCCTAGGACTTGTTGGTTCAGCCAGGGAGATAAGTTTGGTGCCAGACAGGGAATCTCCTTCCCAGTGGGGACGGTCTATGGAATGAGATAAGGGTTGCTTTAGCATTTCTAGCAGAGGTAGATTGATCTTGCCTATCTGGGAGATAAAATGGCAGATGAAATTCAATCTAGATGATGTACTCTGGAGGCAAAAGTATCTTAAATAAAATGATGGGCTTTGAACAGGCTACAGCTTCTCAAGAACAAGATCCTGGTGTTGTCCTAAATGAAAGCATTGACTTTACTATCTTGTTTCAGTCAAGAAAAGTGAATTGAGGCTTGGAATGACTAAAAAAGGAATGCATACAAACCAGAGATCATTATTAGGCCACTATGTAAATCTGTGGTTCAGCTGCATCTTGAATACTACATGGAATTCTGAGTCTTCCATCTCAAGCTGGACATTGTAGAATCATGGAAGAGTCAAAAAGAGTGTCAAATGTGGTCAGAAGGCTGAAAAAAGGCTTCCATAGGATGAAAAATGAGGTGGGAAGGTGTTGTAGAGGCACGTGTGATGCAATAAAAGGTTCAAGGAGTTATGGGGGGATCAAAGGGGCTAAATAACAAAGAATTGTTTGGTTGTCCCTGTTTATAAGAAACAATAGGAGTCATTTAATAGATGGTTGGTTCTTCATAAAATATGTAATTGGATTGTGGAACTCCTTGCCACGGGATTTTAGAGTGATAAAGAGGTTAATAAAAACCAAAACCGAAAAAGCAAACAAACATACATCGTACTGGACAGTGCAAGGGCAGAAAAAAATTTAAAAAAGAAATCACTTAAGGGATATTAAAGTGTCACTGCTGGACCCAGAAGATTATTTTGGGATAAGATACGAGCTGTTTGCACTACCCTCATGCAGTCACTATTGGTCATGCTGAGCTAGTTGTACATCTACTATTTAAGCAGTGCACTCTTATAAAAGACCCTCTATTTTTAAATGGATAAATAAACTCAGCTTTTTATACAGCTTCACTTCTGCTTCTTTGATTTCAGCAGTATTAACGGCTGCTCTCTGTAATCTCGAATATACTGATAATAAGACCAACAGTGGAAGCAACTGATATTCCTTGACCTGTTGGTTCACTGAGGAATTAAAGCAGATGCCATAAATATGCAGGAGTAAAAAGGTGAGCAGCAGCATTATAAAAACATCATACAGGGTTTTGCAATAATTTGCTTAAGACTGCAGATCAGAGAAATCAAGAAACAATATCCAGTCCACTTCTTTTAAGCACAGTTGTCTCTAACGTGCTTCACTGACACTGCTGGAGTAGAGGGAAAATGAGTGTGAGAAGAAAACCATTGTGAGAAAATCAGTGAAAATTCATTATTGGGTGATTATTATTATTCCATTTCATTGGTGCTTTTTGCACGAGTTTTGATGGTTTGTTTTGTTCTGAAGACAAGGCTTTTGGGGCTTGTGCAAGGACTTTGTCAACAAGGACATCTCTGGTCCTCATGCCAGAGAGAGGCAGCAATTTCTTTCTGTTGGAGTTACTGGACTACCCACTAATTGGGAAGACTCATCCTTGTCATAGAGGGAGCAGTTATGGAATTTCTATCAAAGGGTGCTTATCCCAGCCTCAGATCCATGGGGAAGAAGGTTGGTTTGCCAGTGCTGTGGGGCACAGAAGCCAAACAGGAATAGCTTTGAATATATTCCTTAAGAAAACAGTGTTAATATAAAATGGAAGTGGAGACGACTACAAGATGGATTTCTCTGGGAGTTAGGACGGATTTATTTAATGCATCAAGGATAAATATGTGACTGTTTCTTTGAGTAAATGGCTAGATTATCTTTCTCTCTGTTCCCAGAGTGTGTGTGCTCTCTAGAAATTATCTGCTTAATAAATTAAACAGCAGCAATGTTCATAGAAGAAAAAGTGAAATTAAGCTGGCTATTGAACTGCCACAGAAAGGGAATTATTTCTCTGTAAACTAAGCACATTTAAATAGAGCTACATAAAAGTAAAGGGAATTTTTTTCTTTCTCCAAAAAGTCATTTTCTTTGACATTATACTGTTTCTATTCTTATTTTTTTGGATAAAACAACTCTGTTTGCAAGTGTTTTGCCACCAAGTGATATGGATGCTTTTTTTCCTGAGCAGATACTCGACTGAAAATGGATTTCCAGAATGGCAATGGATTCTCAATTCATTCTGGTGCAATATGGTAACTAAATACTTGCTAAACAATACAAGACCCACAAAATGTGAGGGGCAGCTGAGGGCACTTGGTCTGTTCAGGCTGGAGGAGAGGAGACTGAGGGGAGACCTCACTGCAGTTACAATTTCCCCATGAGGGGCAGAGGAGGGGCAGGCACTGATCTCTTCTCTCTGGTGACCAGTGACAGCACCCGAGAGAACAGCTCTGAAGCTGTGCCAGGGGAGGTTCAGGTTGGATATTAGGAAAAGGTTCTTCACCCAGAGGGTGGTTGGGCACTGGAACGGGCTGCCCAGGGAAGTGGTCACAGCACCAGCCTGACAGAGTCCCAGAGTGTTTGGACAACGCTCTCAGGCACATGGTGTGACTGTTGGGGATGTCGTGTGCAGGGCCAGGAGTTGGCCTCAATGATCCTTGTGGGTCCCTTCCAACTCAGGATATTCTGTGATGCTATGGCGTTTAAAGATTTCATCCCTTGTAGGTTTGAAACAAGGCTTTGTAAGGAAAAATCTTCTTTACATAATCCTAAAATTTAATTCTATCTTGGATGCTTTTAATTTATTTTAGAAGCAAAGTGATCTGCTGAGACAAAATGAACATGTGTGTGTATTTTGGAATTATATTTCAGCATACCAACCTATATTTATTGATTCTGTTGCTAAATGGATAAAACATCCCTTTTTTCCTAGTTCCAGTATTATTATTGCCACAGAATATGTGTTCAGTTATCAGAACGACTAAATAGGCCTAGATGTTTAATATTTTCTCAAAAATTTTGTTAGCTAAGAGTTAGATCCAAAAACATTGAGAATAATTTCAAGTATTGTTTCTTTCTTGGAAAGTCCTAAGACTGTGCAAAGCATTTGAAATGAGGAAAATGTTAAAAACCCACATTTTTACATGCTGTGGTTGGTTCTTTAGCATTACAGTTGTCTGTAGTCAGTTGAAGGTAGTGGTGTCAAGAGTATGGGCATGTTATGGTCAGGAATTCATTTCAGGAAAATTAATATATCTTAACTTGATAGAGGAGGGTAATGATCATCCTTATCTGTCAACTAGCAATGTTTGCTAGTTTTTGAAAAAATGAGTGCCTGAAGGTAACTATAGAAAATGCATACACTATATATCTGTGATTATAGTTCTTTGGCAAATTTTAGTGGTTGTTTTGTTTTATTTAGAATACAATTGTCTGTAAATCTGTGTGGTGGTGAAGGCGTGTGATGTCATCCTGAAACTCTTTGATTTTTAATGCTGTAGTTTTTACCACTGCCTTTAATGGAAAGAAAGATACATTTTTGATAGGCAATGCACAGTTGGTAACAAAATTCTATTCAGTATTACAAGAATCCCTATGAATTGCAGAGGTTTCAGATAGATTTTGGCAGTTTTTTGTTGATGATTGAATGATGTGGAGGAGCATTTCACCATGGCAGAGAAGATTAATGAACAACTTTTTTCCCATAATTTGGGCATGGCCTAAAGCAAGTCCAGCTCAGCTTGGCTCTTCTAGGCCCAGAAGTTGGCGGCAGCTGTGGAAATTCACTCTCCCTACCATCACTTGACATTGTTGGGGCAATAGTTGGAGTCGACAATCTCAAGGGTTTTTTCCACCCTAAATGATTCTGATTCCGTGTCAACACAATCTTGGTTTGCAATTTTCACAGTGTTATTTCTCTTCAGTTTAACAAGGTTTCCCTGGACTATTTGGGCACACTGGTTGTGAACACAGCAATCTTTTATCTTTTGGCAGTCACGGTAGAAAGCAGTTGCACTTTTGTAGCTTTCAGTTTAACGCAGATTCCATTTTGGACAGCATGTGGTGCATAGACTGTCAAAAATTCTGATCATGGGGATGTCTTGCCAACCTCTTGATTATGGCCTCTTATTTGTTCAAGGTCAATTATCACATTGGCAACATCAAAGAAGTGGCAAATATATACAGATGTCTTGCTTTGCACGTCATCCAGAAATGTTGTTTCATAATAATTCTTAAGAAAGATAATATTTATAAAACATAATCCAGAAAGGAAAAAAGACCCACACTTTTAAAAGTTGTTGGTTCAAAGCACTGTAAACTTCTGATCAGGACAAATGCAAGGATAAATAAGGCAGGTGTCCAACCAAAAATAAGTTTATGGGTGTATACCATAATTCAGTTAAAGAGTGATTCTTTGGTTTTAGAAGTCTATTTGATTTTATTTTACAGGGAAAGGCAGAAACCAGTTTTGTAGCTGTGGTGTTTCCCTCTTCCAGGAAATCTTTAACATGATTGTGAAAGAGATGACAGTTCTGCTTCTTCTAGGATATTGGGAGTTGACTTACAGGTACAGCAACCTGACAATGACAAATTTTCAGCATGAAATATTTACATCAGAGCTTTATCCAAGGTTTAACAGTAGCATTGAAGCTGCACTTTTTAATGGTGACAACCGGGACAAGTATAAAAAGATAGAGATGGAAAGTGTTTCTAATCTGCTGCTCCATCAAACACCACCGCATGAAAAAGAAGCTGGGGGAGGGGGGGGTAGGAGAGGAATGTTGAGCGGAGGAGGAAGGGAGAGAAGAGACTTAGAGAGGCCTCGGTGATTTAAGTTGCATCTTTCATTTCTCTTGGTTCCAGCAGCTACTTCTGTACACTGAGGGATAGACCCAAGAAGCAGAAGGTAATTTCTTTTATGATAATAAAACCCTGGAGAAAAAGCTCTGTTTGTGAACAGTAGTCTCTGCTTTTATACACAGACCATAAAATTTAAAATAAATGTTAGTGAGGAGTCAGTCTTTCCTTTTATTTTTTTCTGACAGAAGATATACATGCATCCTATTTCAAGGATCATAAAATAATTAATTGTTTTGTCCCTTTTGTGGTCCTTTTTATAATAACATCAGTTGAATTGGGAATGTAATTCCTGACCTGTGGATAAACCAGCTATGGAGATAGCAAAAAACACCTGAGAAGTAAGAATAGAATAAACTTCTTTTCACTGAAATGGTGATTTAATTGTCGCCAGTAATTTTTACCTGCACCTTCTGATGCCAATGTGCTGTGTTGACTCAGGATGAGGCGCAGTGATGTAATGAAAAGATGTTAGAGCATAAACTTGTTACTCTGGACTGCTCCTAAAGATCTGGCTTCTAAATCTGCAGGTGAATGAATGAAAAATAAAACATGACATTGATAATGGGGTCCAAAAACAGTGCGACAAACGAAATGCAAGAAAGAATTGGTGCAGAATTCAGCCTGGAATGAGCTGATGAAAATTACTAATTTTTATCCAAACTCTGTGCCAAGTTCTAAGGAAGGAAGGATGGTTCTTCGCTGTGTGAAAGCTGCTAGAAAATAAATGGGTAAAGAACAGATTTTTAAGCGGTAAAAAAAATGGAATGGGAAAAATAGAATTGGAAACTATAATGATGTTTCTCTTGGCATTGTTCCAGGATGATTTATTTTTTTTAAATCTTTTTTTTGGAACAGTATCACACTGTGAGCCAGTATTCAGTTTGCAGCTTGTGTGACATGACATTCTTTTTAGTATTGTTTTCAAGCTATTTCTCTATCAAAATCACTTAGAATTCTGAACCAGTGGTGCAAGTGCTTGCAACGATCTTGTTGACCTGCACAGAGGCTCCTTGTTTTGACATCCAAGTTTGTAATGGAAGTTTTGAACAGGCGTAAGCCTCAAACACACTCCTAGGTTGAAATAACCCCTTGATTTGACATTAAATTGTTGATACTCAGACTTGCACTGACAACTCTGTCATCACACACTTGTGTTCTGTGGGGTCCTGGGCAGAGGCAGCATCCATTGCTTCTAAATAGTTTGCAACAGGCTTTGTAAATTCTTCATTTTATATATGGAAAGTTTACAGAGTGCTCATACCTCTTTTGCAAAATAGTTGTTGATCCCTAAGTGAGAAAAGGTTGAAAAGTCATTGGCTATGTTTATTTTAGCTGGTTTGGTTTATGTCATGTGATTTCTGCTGTCTTTAAAAATGCAGTATATTTAGGAAATGGTGCAACTATTTCCTGTAGCCCTGTCAGATAATAAAATGGATTGATACAGATCATTCTTGATAAACCCATCTTTTTATAGAATGTTGTATGATGTTTCAGATGGCTAAAACACCACTTCCTCAATTATTTCTTTGAGTATCTTTGTAGCTTCAGTCTTCTAACCTCTTATTTCAGGAAGACATATTTGATGTTTTTCTTCTTAATATTGTATGGATGTATGCCCCAGTCTTTAATTGTAAGACCAGTTGTTCTCCAGGTACCCAGCCCCCTGAGCTGAAAGACAGGGATGAGGAGCAGAATGAAGCCCCCATGATCCAAGGGGAAATGGTCAGGGACCTGCTACACCACTAAGACATGTGGAAGTCAACGGGGCTGGATGGGATTCACCCAGGGCTTCTGAGAGATTTGGCAGAAGAGCTCACCAAGCCACTTCCAATCATTTGCCAGCAGGCCTGTGCAGTAATGACACATGGGCAAGGACTTTGCTTATCAGGTGGAAGAATGCAAAGCCGTTTATTGCACAGTCAGAACTCCTTAAATACCAGCACCCAACAGGATATAACATCATATAAACAGGAAAGATGTTCACCACAGTGTCCCCCAATCACCTGGGGTATTACACAGATTTTACCTAGTATGGTAATAGGTAAACAATATGAGGCTACAAACTACTANGCAGGCCATCTCTGGGGACCTGGATGCACTCCCAGGATCACCGCGGGGCCCAGGACAGAGGCCCTCTCTCTGATCCTCAGGGCCCATCGCTCGTCGAGCACACAGTGCACCCCAACAGGCCTGGATAGCCAGGGAGGCCCAGGGGGCTGGAACTCAGCAAATGTCACACCCATTTACAAGAAGGGCTGGAAGGAGGACCTGGGGAACTACAGGCCTGTCAGTCTGAACGTGGTGCCAGGGAAGGTCATGGATCAGATCATCTTGAGTGCCATCCCACAGCACATGCAGGACAACCCTGGGGATGAGGCCCAGCCTTCGTGAGTTTGTAATAGGCAGTTCCTGCTTGACCATCCTANAGCACACAGTGCACCCCAACAGGCCTGGATAGCCAGGGAGGCCCAGGGGGCTGGAACTCAGCAAATGTCACACCCATTTACAAGAAGGGCTGGAAGGAGGACCTGGGAAACTACAGGACTGTCAGTCTGAACCTGGTGCCAGGGAAGGTCATGGATCAGATCATCTTGAGTGCCATCCCACAGCACATGCAGGACAACCCTGGGGATGAGGCCCAGCCTTCGTGAGTTTGTAATAGGCAGTTCCTGCTTGACCATCCTATGACAAGGTGACCCTCTCAGTGCATGAAGGAAAGGCTGTGGATGTTGTCTACCTGTAGCAGACTGTAGTAAAGCCTTTGACACAGTTTCCCACAGCATTCTCCTGGAGGAACTGGCTTCACGTGGCTTGGGATGGGTGTACTGTTAATGGGTAGCAAACTGCACGGATGGCTGGGCCCAGGGAATGTTGGAGAATGGAGTTAAATCCAGCTGGCGGCCAGTCATGAGTGGAGTTCCCTGGGGCTCAGCATTGGTGTCAGTTCAGCTTAATAACTTCATCAACAACCTGGACAAGGGGAGCGAGGGCACCCTCAGTCAGTTTGCAGATGACACCAAGCAGGGCCAGGGTGTTGATCTGCTGGAGGGCAGGAAGGCTCCGCAGAGGGATCTGGACAGGCTGGATCATGGGTTGAGACCTGCTGTATGAGGTTCAACGAGGCCAGGTGCTGGGTCCTGCACTTGGAGAAAAGGAGACATTACCCTGTGGAGTAGGAGTGTGAGATCTTTAAAAGATCCATGGATGTGTGCTTAGGGACAGGGTATAGTGGGGGCTTAGCAGTGTCATGTTAATGGTTACTGATATTAAAGATCTATTCCAGCCTAAATGATTCCACGATTCAATGGCTATATTTTTACCGTGCCTAGCTGGAGAGATTTTATAGAGAAAGGACTTTCCTTCCCTATTTTATGAAAGGTGGGACACATTCACCTCCCACTCAGCAGCACTTCTAGCCCTCTTGTGGCAGCCTGCAACTGCTTTTTATTCGCAGCATGCTTCTGGTGTCATTACCTCTCAATTTCTGTCTGCTGCTAACAGTAGTGATCCTCCCAAGACGTGTCATCTCTATCACTGCAAGTCGATATTCATTTACTTCCTTCAAGGTCCACAGCTCTGCCCCACACAACACCAGGGAGAGCCTCGTGGAAGCAGCTGAGAGGGAGCATGGGCTCGCATTGGGAGAATTTGTAGGTCCTAAAGACAGTGAGTGGTAATTTACCCAACTGATTATCCACTGCTTTAAAACCCAATCAGCTGTTTACAATGAGCTCTTTTTGGTCACGCACTATGAATCTAATCAAATCATACTGGAAAAACAGCATGGCAGGATGAGGGCATTTCCCTCCATGTGTGTCCTTTTATAGCTCACTCAGGATAAGGAGGGTAGTTGAAATAAGAGCAGGGAAATGAGAAATCCCACCGTCTTTTTTTTTTTTTTTTTTTAATCCACATAGGTGAATAATGCAGAATCAAATGCTAGAAGTGTTTTCCTCCTAAATTTTTATTCAGTTTACTCAGTGTGATTTATATTATATTACTGTTGGTCATTTCCAGCTATGTTCTTTCTACAGCTGTTAGTTTTGAATTTGGTCCTTCCCTGAAACCTGTTCACAGGAGGATTTTCACTTCAGATAACTTGGAAAGGAAGTATTTTTATGGAAAAGGAAATGCATTTCACCAAGGTTCACATGATTTTTTCCCCTCCAGATCAACTCCTTAAGTCTCCAGGGGGGAGTGATAAGTAGGAATAAATAGGAAAAAGTGTTTCAGGAGCTAACTAACAGAAGACCATGAAGGCCCAGCTGAACAATTAATTCACTCTGTTGGCAGCTTCAATTAGGAATCATTGTTAGGAATTTTCTGAGTCCTTGAAAGATACGGTTGATGGGCTACTGGCTGAAATTCATTTTCTTTTTGGCTGTAGAAAACCCTAGGCTCTCAGTAGACTCTCTCACCTTGGTGGGTTTGATAAGACTGCTGATAAAAACCATCATCTGGCTTTCAGATGCAAGATAGACTTGCCCATCATTCATAGATATATAGTGCAGCTGCTTCCCAGGGACTGTAGCCAAAAGGCTTGTGTCTGCTGAATAAATAGTGCTGAGCAGTCTAAATTTGAAGATATGACTTTTATGTGGGTGCTGACAGAAGGGGTAGACATCTCTTGAATTTTCTGTATCTTTTAAGAGCCCATTGTATATTCAAAATGCTTGTGTAGTTGATTTTAAACCACACTACCCAAGAGGCACATGTTAAGAAACAGAAACTGTAGGTTTGTGATTTCCATCAATAGGTATCTGATTTCCATCACTTTGTTATTGTACATCTTTGCTTATTATAAGGTAGCAGTTCGTGTTTGTGCAGCTTTGCATTTAAATTGGCAGGGGGGTGTTAAAGACAGGACCTTTTCACAATGAGCATGAGGTGCAGAGGTTTCTTATCACTGGGGATTCATGGCACACTGGAAAGGTAGAGGAAGTTAACCGCTCATAGCAGAAATTCCAGCATTCAACACAGAGCTGCCATTCGTAAAACCCTCTCATTTGCTCCGTGTCCTCATCCTCATTTTTCAAATTCTCATCTGTTGATACTTTAAAGGCACTGAGGTTGACTGAAACTCACTGTGCTTCCTGAAAGGGCCTTGTGTGTGCAAAGCATTAATGTTATCCTGTTCTGGGATTATCTTACTTTTAAAAGAATATTTGAGCCCTAGGGTGGGATTGAATACTGGTCCCTTAAGGAATTAGTGAAGGACTATTTTGACATCAGTGCTGGAGTATGGGCTGGTTTTGGCCACCTGAATAAATTTTAAGCTTTCTGTTCTAGGCAGTGAAAATCCTGTTTGGCCTTGTGCTAGAACTGAATTGATTTATTATTCTGAGGTCTGCATCCACCTGCAAGCAATTCTTACAAATGAAGATGAGATTTAAATACTTCAGATTATTCCTATTGGTTTCTGCTCAAGCAGAAAAACATGCATTTGGTTGTTGACCTGCTGGGCTGCAAGACAATATAAGGGAATCTGGGAGTGGGTCTGAAGGCTGCTGGCAACACGTGAAGCTCTAAATTTTAAATGAGAGTTTTCATCACCAGCTTTAGAGAAACCTTTCTGCTTTCAGGTTCTGCTTGCAGAGGTTAAGCCTGCACACCTACATCCCCATCCAAGTGGGAAGATGGTTGTGATCCTGTAACTGCCTGTCTGGTAAGAATAATAAGGTCATTACCCATTACTGACAGTACTAAAAGAGCAGCTGTAATTTGTACTGATTGTGAATTTTTGTTGGTTGTTGAATGGCTGGTGGTGAGATACTTCATCCAAGGTGTTTATCTGAGCTGTGGCATTGCATGTGTAGTGGGTTTATGAGCCAGATAAAGTTCTTCTGTAATGTTTATGAATTTTAGGACTTTAGATTATTTTCATAGTGTCATAAACCAATAATGTTCATGATACAAACCAGTTTTCAGTATAGGGTTGAAAGAATTGGTGCTCTTTAGGAATCGATGCCTCCTGGCAGCAATAACCTGAACAGAGGCACTTGCAGAGTTTGGGGATATTTCTTGAACCTGACCGGTTGGGCATTTTAGTAAATACAAATATCCAGGAGAAGGCTACATAGTCTTGAATTTTGGTTTTACCTGCTTGCAAAGGAGGTTGTTCCAGAATAATTAATGCAGAAAAGTTTCTGCAGCATTAACTCCAATTACTGAGGCAGGTTCTGCAAAAATAACACCTGGCCAGTGATGCAAACATCCTTTATTTCCCCCTCTCTTTTTTTTTCGGTTAAGTTAGACAACTCCTAGTCTTTTTTTTAGTTAGTTTTAAGATATGAAAGTGAGTCTTTAAGATGTCTTAATATGAGAGTGTAAGAAATAGACATGTAATGGAATTCAGTATTCTGCTAGATATACTTTATTTGGAAGTCTGCTTAAAAGACAGTGTAATTTCTGATTAAAAAAAAAAGTGGTTACAGCTCAGCTTAGTACAAAGAATCATGATACAAGGGGTAGAAGATAAGAAAGACATGGATGATCAAAGAGTGGAAGTCTAAGTAAAGAGTGTTATGGATGACATTCTCTTTGCCAAAAAAAAGAGGAATTTTCCTGTTTAATGTTGGTCAAAATAGATTGGACTGATAAAACTCCTTAGTCATTAATCACAACTAAAATGGCAAAAGTATATCAGTTTTTCAAATGTTCAAATTCTCCTTCATTAGTAAGAACATGGTTATATTGGGCTTCTAATTTATCTTCTCTTAGCATGTAAGATGAAAATGGGACCTGACTTTTGATGGTACCACTAAGGAGAGAAGGGTGGCTCCCCCACTTTGGGGCAGCAGTCCCCAGCTGGTGATCTTCAGGAGTGTGATCGGTTTCCAGGCTGGAATGGGAGAGTTTCCAAGGGTGCTCAGACTTCAGTGGTGTCTCACGGCCTCGGCTGCCACTGCTCACAAGGCCGACCGTCTTTTTGACACCTGCTTTTGTCAGAAACACTGTCTGCATAATCTCCTTACAGCTTGTGTGATCAAGGAACATATGTCTGATAAGCATGGTAATAAACAAACCTGTCATCAGTATTCCTGCCTCCCCAGCCCACCTCGGAAGAGCTTGTGGTGTCAGGTTGGATATAACAAGTTGATGTCAGTGCAGAACGGCAGAAAAGCAGATGTGCTTGTGCCCACATCCAGCACGCTCTTGGTTAACACACACACCTGCAACCTGAAAAGCCCAGCTGATGGTTTAACGACCTGCATCATCCCTAAAGCCAGTAAGGATTACAGACATCCATAACTCTGTTTCCAGGTGGAGTTTTTGCCGCTAAAGGCAGCTGTTCATAGAGCTGAGTGCCTTCCCCCGAAGGGACAAAGTTCAATTCTCTGTGTCTAGTCTGATACCTGCAAGTTATAATTTGAATTTTGCTTTCTGTAAACAAAAAGTTATCTCTTTGTATTAGACTATTCTTTTCTGAATGCATTTTTAAAAGTAAAATGTGGTATTTATTGCACAGTATGCACAAGAAACAGTCAGTACAGTGTAGGAGCATATTTCAAACCCTGATGAAATCGACTATAAAACTCCCATTGATTTCACTAGGCCTTGGACCAGGTTTTAATGGACGACATTAGGCAGAGCACCTGCTTGGACATTAACCATTGTGCATAAACAGGTGCTCGTCCTTGCTTCTAGCTGGTATTTAAGTTCTGGAGAAAGCATATTTTTGTTGACAAAAGCTTTATTCTTTAAGAGACTGGTTCATTTTCAAGTTTGGACGTTGCACTTGTCAAATACAGATAACAATGATTATTGCTGTTGAGATATATTATTATACTCTTCCTACACAGAACCACATAATCATCCCCTTTCTAAATTGGTATTTTATTGGCAGTGACAATGATGGGTTGATAGAGTGTAGAAATGTTATTGAGCAGAGAATTGCTGCACTGGCTTAAAGATCTGGATCTAAAGAATATTGGTGGGGGAGAAGAAGAGTATCCTGATTTTGGATTATCAGCTTTTAGACCAAAGGAAGCAAAAGGTTGCTGCATCTCACCTGCTGCCATGTATGATAGGAGAACTCCTGTGATTTATGCTTCCTATAGTACTTAAATGAATATTTACATTGGACCAGAGTTATCTTCAGTTCTCCCATTCCTAATTTAAGCTGATTACTTCTGGTCCTTCCTTGATAAGGGTGAGATGGAGTCTGCATCGTGCAGCCTTGGGCTTCCTTGAGCAAGGGGGACAGTACAACGTACTCCATCATACTGTACCAGGGCTTGTTGGACTGGTTTTGTGCAGATGACTACCTGGAAGGGCTGTGCAGCTCAGCACACAGCGTTGATGTGCTTCTTTGCCCGCTGCCATGAAAAGGGCTAGTAAAAATCTGTGGGGTTTTTTGTTCGGTTTTTCCCCCGCTCCTTTAATGACCTCCATTCTCTGGGGCCCTGCTCTACTGAGAGCACCGTGCTTCATCTTGCAGCCTCCAAGGCTAAACCCATAGTTTAGCACCATTTTTGATTTTACTAAACCGTTGCCGAGTAGTGTAAGTAGACATCAGGTGGCACTTTCTCTGAACTCTATCCAATTGTACAAAATACAGTACTTAGGAGCCCTGTAATGGACAGCTGCCAGGAAGCAGACATTGATACGTGTCTGATGAGCTCTCTCCTGAAAATGGTGCTGTTTTCACATTGCCTCTTCTTCCCCTCTGGTCCCTTACAATGCCAGCAGAATGCTGTGCTCACAGAGACAGAAGCACTTCAGGCTTAAAGGGGATTACTTTAAGATTGAATGCAATGACTCCTTCTGCTACTTTTAAAATAGATCTGGGGGAAAAAAAAAAAACAAAACCCCGTTGTTTAAAATGCTCCCTGCCCCTCCCATGCTCACTGTTGAGGACCTGTGACCTACTGGTTTGCCTTGGCAGCATTTCCCTTCCCCTGCTGCTTCTCCCCCTGCAGCTGCTCATTTTGGAGCCTGTGTGGCTGTACTCATTGTTAAAAAACACAGCTGCTCTGCATCCATTGTATGCTCCAGCTATTGATTTAGATCCTCCAATTTTTATGTCCTGAAAGACAAAATGGTTGTTTAGAGAGGCATTTGTGTGGAACCTGGAGTCAGCCAGGGCCTTGAGGCAGAACAGCCTCAACTTCTCTGCATGGCTGATGTGCCAGAGTGCTCAAAGTAGCTCCCAGTCTCTTGTCCTTGTTTTATTATAACAAACACAAACTAATACGCTGGAACAAGATAACTACTTTTAGAAAGAAGACACAGTTCTGTTGGGTCAGGCAGGTTTAAATCAAAAGGTCTGAAAACAAATCTTCCCCCATCTCCAGGGGGTCCTTGAAATGCTGAACCTTTCTTCTGACTTTGCAGGGAGAGATCAGTCACCAGTTACTGCCATGGACAAACCTGATGTGACTGGAGGAAATGAATTTGTTACCAATCAAATCAGAGTAGGGCCATGAGAAAAACCCCCAATTCTTAAAAACATCTTCCGCCCACCCTTTCCTTATTCCCAGGCTTGATTTCACTCCTGAATTTTCTCTCTCTTCCTCTCCAGGGGTGCAGAGGAATGGGGGAAAAGAGTTGTGGTCAGTTCATTGATGTTTTTGCTGCTCCTTCCTTCACAGAGACAGGACTGCTCCAGAGTGGGGTTCCTTTCATGGGAGACAGTCCTCCACAAACTTTTCCAAAGTGAGTCCTTCCCACAGGCTACAGTTCCTCATGAACTGCTCCAGCATGAGTCCCTTTCCATGGGATGCAGTCCTTCTGGAACAGACTGCTCCAGCATGTGTGATTACAAGTCCTGCCACCATGTGCTTCACCACGGTCTACAGGAGAATCTCAGCTCTGGCACCTGGAGCACCTCCTACCCTGATTTCTTTGACCTCGGTGCCTTCAGAGCTGTTCCTCTTACATATTCTCACTCCTCTCATCTCTGGCTGCAACTGCTTTTGCACAGTAACTCTTTCCCCTTCTTAAATATGTTATCAGAGAGGCACTATCACCATCCCTGATGGGCTCAGCCTTGGCCAGTGGTGGGTCTGTCTTGGAGCCAGCTGACATTGGTTCTGTCAGACACAGGGAAACTTTCTTGCAGCTTCTTGCAGAAACCACCCTTGTAGTGCCTTGCCTCTCTCCTAATTCCCAAAACTTTTCTATGCAAATCTGGCTGAGAGGGCTTGGGATCACTTTCATTGGGATTCTTCATTTTTGGGGAACTGTTTTGGACGTGCAGTGTTTGCTCAGGATGATTTGAATGATGTTTTCTGGAAACATCTGCCTGGGTTTATTGTGTGTGCTTTATTTACTTTGCTTGTACCATTACGGCCCTGCATTCCAAAAGTCCCATGCTGATTTGTCCAGTGGTTTAGTGGAGTGGAGCAGGACATGGATGCCTGACATGAAGAATGCTACTGCTCTATCTCAACAGCTGCAATGCCACGTTTTCTAATCTATCTGATTGTGCCGCTGAAAGGACTGACAGGTAGAGGTGCAGCATTTTGAATTTATTTGAAAATTTCAGCAGCACACAATAAATATCGGTGCTACAAGAGATGGAATGAGATGCTGTTATCATACTAGAAATGGTATTTTGAAATTAATCTTGCCAAATCAATTTTACTGTGACTTTTATTACAGTAGCTCAAATAATGAGCCTGGTAATAAATGGCAAGATACATTTGATTTGTTTTAAATCTACAAGCAAAAAGAAAGAAGTGCCAATTTATATAAAAATAAGTTTTTGAGATGTAACAGTTTTTAATGAAGGGAGCTATTTGTCACAAATTATTTGCTCTGTTTAGAGGTAGAATTAGAGTTACCTCTCTAAAGGTGGAGTAGGTTTTGGTGTGCATATTGCCTACCATAGAAATGCAAATAGAACACTGTACTGACTCGGAGGATGCGATGAAGGACGGCTCAGAAGCCTTGGATTAAGTTAGGGAGTGAGGAAAGGAACTGATATCTCCATTGATATCTCCATTTCTGTATGCTGAATGTAATTGTTTTGTACTTTGGGAGAGCTGCTGTCTTGTCATGGCATGTGTGTTGTGCATTAGCAGCCTAATGCATGCCCAGGATGCAATCTGTGTTGCATCCATGCTGGAATCCTGTTGTGCCCAGTAGCTGGGAGTTTATGGTGTGCAGGTTTAGCAGCTGAGGTTATGTGTGCAATGTGAGACTGAGGGTGTGTGTTTGTCCCAAGTGGGATTTGTATGCACTGCTGAATTCACAGCTGGCTTTTATGCTGTGGAAATTATGGTGAAAGCACATTTTGGGGAATTTATGGCACGAAAAAGGAAGCTTGTCTCATGTTTGGAAGTTTGGCACTTCAGTGTCAGTACTAAAGGGCCAGCTTTTTGGATTTGGGATGGAACACGCGTTCTGCAACTCCCTGTGCTCTCAAGTTCTACATTTGATCTGTCATAAATTCCGTCGCAGTGCACTCACTTGACAGTCTCTGTTTTGAGCTGTAGCCCAATATTAGTGAAATGCAGTCAAAGTCTCCTTGGGGAGGCTGTTTGTAAATCACTGCTTGTGCAAACAGCACTACTGGTAACTGGAAAAAGGAATTCCAGAAAGCTGAAAGGGGTCATCATTTAGAAGATGGTATCTCCTGTGTAGCTAGAGCACTATAGTCAATTCCTTCCTTTTCTACCCCATGTATTACTCTTTACCTGGAACAAAGAAGACTCATGAATAGCTCCCTTCACCTCCTGCTTTCCCAATGTAAGATATTAATTAGAAAAATGTGGTTCTTTGCAGAAAAGAAATTCTGCTGTTTATAAAAATTTATCTTAGCAATGTGAAATAACATCATGCATGAACAAAAGATGTATCCAGCTGTTAATGGGAGAACAATTACTGCTCAGAGATTTCCAGTATGGTCTCTTTAGATGTGCATTTTCACTGAATGCAGCTTGTATGGGATTTATTTTACTTTTGTGTAGCCCATTGTTTCACTGTAACCCTGGAGCTGAGGTGTCACAATGACTGACATTTGCTGTTTCACCCCTTTTTTTTCTTGAAAAGCTTCTAACTCTGTGAATGCCTGGGTTTCTGTAACTTGCAGACAAAGTGACTTCTAATCCTGTCACAGAGCAGCTCCTTTTCAATAGGGAGGAAACAACTGAAACCAGGGTTTGGCTATCAGTCACTCGCAGATTTTCAGAACACCTGAGAAACAGTGTGGAGTACGGGTGCTTCAAAAGTAATTAGTATGTATTCAGTTAATGACTTGTCACTCCAGCTTTATTTTGGAAAAAGAAATAAAACCCCTGTTTCACATTCACTTCTCAGCTCTAGTCAATCAAGAATTATAAGCAAGCACATTTGAACTCGTAATGAACAAGATATGTACTCGCTTCGTTTTTAATTAGGAAAGGCACGTTGAGTGCACAAGTATAATTACAGCTTTTTTTTTTCTTAATAGACCAGCAATTACCAGGGAAAAAAGGTTACTGACACACTGGAGCCTTATTTATAAATGTAAATTTCCAGTGATGCCAATACAAATACAAAACTATGCATCCTCAGTAACCAGCTTTATCAGCAGGCAGATATGAACTTCTGAAGATGATTTGAGGGGTGGAGCTGTGTTGGAAATTCCCGGGAGAGAGAGAGGACTGGGAGGATTTGAGAAACACCATCTGAATAAGGTATGCTGAAATTACTGAAAGATAAGCCACCCAAGATGCACACGCTGCTGGTGCAACAGTGTTTTGGTTTTTTTCCTGAATGACAGTAAAGATGTCAGAAAACCACAGATTCTGTAGAAAAATATACAGATGCGTGCCTGTGATCCCAGCTACTAAGCAAAAGCTTGGAATATTGTGTTAGATACAGGAATTTCCGTGGCTCTTCTCTGTGACCTCCTTGCCCACTTCCACTGAATTGCTGAAGAGACTCACTTTTAACTGTGGTGTCTGCGAGAGACAGGCTCTTTCCACTGTGGGGGAAAAAAAAAAAAAATTAGTTCCCTACCTCTGGAAACCTGATAGNCTGTGGGGGAAAAAAAAAAAAAAAAAAATTAGTTCCCTGCCTCTGGAAAGCTGATAGTCTGCAGCTTATGTCTAAGTTGTCTTAATGGGTTTTAGGCTGCAAGATAGCAGGTGTTCTGCTCTATGACAACTCCACTTTGGAAACTTGCTGCACAGACCTAATGGAAATGGATGTAAAGTTCAGTGATTGTTAAACTGTGACGCTGAGAGACAGCACCCTTGAGGTAAAGTCCTCCAAATGAACTGCAACTGCACAACAGTTGCAGGATAAGGAAATTTGTCATCCAACCACTAGGATCTGACATTGCTTCTGACTGGCAGAAGAGAAGATAAAAACACTTTATGGATTCCTGCAGTCAGAAGTAGAATTTCCCGGTTTAGAGTGAATGTAAAGTCCTTTGTGTGTGTACATGTTTTATCTTTGAAAATACCTGATTCTACTGATGTGCAAAGAGCCATGTCAGAAAGGTCACGTGAAACACCCATAACCATTGTAGTAAAGAGTGACAAACCCTTTCTTAAAATTTCTAGTATTTTTTTGTTCTTTGAGAGAAAATGACAGTGTATTTCCTTCATTCCCCTGCTGTTTGAGAACTTCAGCAAGAACATCACAGATGCTCCCTGCCCTCGTTGCAATGTTGTCCTTCACTTTGGGGTGCATTATGTAAGGTGTGATAGGGTGCAGATTTCAGGAGACTAAAGCCATAAACAGGGATATTTTTTACTATCCAAGTTTATACTAAGCTTAGCTGAGTACCAAGCCAGGCTTATGAACTTGAGCTGCACTGCCACTGAGATTAGCTCAGATGATTAAAGCATGGTGTTAATTTTGTCAGGGTTGTGGGGCCATTCACGTGAGTTGGACCTGATGATCCTTGTGGGTCCCTTTCGACTCAGAATATTCTGTGATTGCTAAAAACATTGGCTTGACAGGCAGATAGGAACTGCTTGCTTTGTTCAGCAGCTCCTTTTAGAGCTGAGCAGGAACTTCACCAGCCTCAAAATTAACAACTCATGAACTGGCATGCTACAGGTGTCACAGCATGCCCTAAAATGTGGAAATCTGTGTGAGAAGTTACGCATTTCAGTGGCTTACTGGTGAACTCTCATATGAAGACCCTTTCATAAAACTCCTTTCCTTTAGACTGCTCTGAAATCTGTAAAACTGAAGTTAGATTTCAGTGTCTCTGCTCCGTATGGAAGTATAATCCATGACGTTACTGGGAAGATGAAAAAGGAGTACGTCTGGGCTTTTTTGAGAGTTTTACAGTCCTAATAGTTTTCAAAGATGAGTCGCACGACACTGGGAGCGCTGTCTCTGAGATACCACCATGATAAATAACTAAATAAGATGTTTTTGGGAGCAGAGTCCTTTGTAATGCAGTCCCTTTAAAAAGCAATAGATCAGACTCCTGGCTGATGTTCTCCAATATCCTTCCACGGCTTGAATATAAATATATGCATATATATATATATTTCATACCTTCTGAGCTTTTGCTCTGAATTTCTAGGAGGTTCTTCACTCAACTACATCAAGATGATCTGGGAGCATTTCTGTAGAGCAGGTTGCTGGCTTAAAGGATCTTTCTGCCCTTCACGCTGCCCTTCAGGTTATAGAATAGTCCTTTTTCTTTTACATTTGCAGGCATTTGGGGGGTTTTTTTCTGTTTGAGAAGAGGTCTAAAAAATTGGGTGCTTTATCTCAAATTGAAACTATCCTAGATGAAATTTCAACACTTACTTTTATATGCTCTACATACTTTAATATGTTTCTAACTATGAAATAAAATGCATCATCTCAACAAAATAGCTTCTTTTTTACTGCTGTTTCACTCTGCAAAGCGTCTCCTGTAATATGTTTAACTTCCCAGTAGCAATTCAGCTCAGTTAATATACTGCAAGTGTAGAACTTGTATTAAATCTGCGAAATGACTGCTCCCCCAAAAATCACAGAATCATTGAAAACACTGAGTTGGAAGGGACCCACAAGGATAATTGAGTCCAACTCAATTGGTTCTGCACAGCATCATTTCCAAGAGTCACACCATGTGCCTGAGAGCATTGTCCAAATACTTCATGGATTCTCTCAGGCTTGGTGTTGTGACCACCGCCTTGGGTACCACTGCACTGTTCTAGTGCCCAACCACCCTCTGGGGGAGGAATCTTTTCCTGATATCCAACCTAAACCTCCCCTGACACAACTTCAGGCCTTTCCCTGGGGTCCTGTCACTGGTCACACAGAGAAGAGATCAGTGTCTGCCCCTCCTCTTCCCCTCACAAGGAAGTTGTAACTGCAGTGAGGTCTCCCCTCAGTCTCCTCCAGGCTGAACAGACCAAGTGACCTCAGCCACTCCTCACATGGCTTCCCCTCGAGGCCCTTCACCATCCTCATTGCCTTCCTTTGGACACTCCCTAACAGGTTTATATATTTTTTCCATTACAGTGCCAAAGCTGCCCCCAGCACTCGAGGTGAGGCCGCCCCAGTGCAGAGCAGAGCAGGACAATCCCCTCCCTTGCCTGGCTGGTGATGCTGTGCCTGATGCCCCCCAGGACACGGGTGGCCCTCCTGGCTGCCAGGGCACTGCTGACTCATGTTCAACTTGCCATCAATCAGGACCCCCAGGTCCCTTTCCTGGCACTGCTCTCCAGCCTCTCATTCCCCAATCTGTCTGTATATCCAAGGTTGCCCCATCTCAGCTGCAGAATCTGGCACTTCCCCTTGTTGAAATTCACATGGTTGGTGGCTGCCCAGCCCTCTCATTTGTCCAGGACTCTCTGCAGGGCCTTGCTGCCCTTGAGGGAGTCAATATCTCCTCCCAGTTTTGTATCATCTATGAACTTGCTCAGTATGCCCTCCAGTCCTGTGTCCAGGTCATTGATGAAGCTGTTGAAGAGCACAGGGCTGAGGATGGAGCCCTGCAGAACCTCTCTAGTGCCAGGTCACCTGTCTGATGTCACCCCATTCACTGTAACCCATTGCACCTGACCTGTCGGACAGCTGCTCACCCATGGCACAATGTGTTTATCTATCTCACTGAAGAAACTCTGCTAAAATCTTTTAACATGATCTAATAAAATAATGTAGTGGCTTTAGAAAGTTTCAAAGAAATGCTATGGAACTGCAAACTATTTACTAGAATTTACTTCACTGCACTTCTTAGGTGAGCAAGGTATGAGGACAGCTGCTGTCAGGTTGTAGCTGCAGGAGGCACAGCTTGAGGAGAGCACAGCCTGGTGGTACAGCAGCTGAACTGAACTTTTCCCAGACCTCATCCACAGCATAACTGTCCCATCCAGGGCTGCCACCACTGTCCCTCACATGTCTGCTGGAACATCCCTCAGGCCTCTGGCTCTCCCACACCACCAGGCAGGCAGGAGAAGTTAAGCGCAAGCTTGCTCTCGTGCTGTTCCCCAGGCAGTGTGTTTTAGGGTTCTGTGTAGACAGACTGCAGTGCCATAGTTTTGGGGACTGCAGCTTCCATGGAAACGACACAGTTTCTTTGCTCTTGCTCTGAGGAAGCTCCTTCATGAAGCACGATTAAAAGAATGCACTTAAAAGCACAGATCTGCAGCACTAAAGCAGTAAAAAAGGCGAAAACCATAGAATTCATGAAGATTATATTTAATAAGGGTTCCTCTCGGCTTGTAAGGCTGTTGTGTCCTGAGGAAATTAGAACTACAGCCTTCCTGCTTCTTTTCTGCCTAAAAAGCTGTATGTAGAAAAATCTCACTGGATCATCTACCACTCTTTAGTCCCAGATAAAAAGGCTTCACTCGTCTCATTTCTCTGCCTCCCCTTCCTGCAGCCTGGCACTGGAGCATGGTTTGGTATTGCTGGGGTTTAAGTTGTTTTCCTTCTCAAGGTCCTTTGAAACATGTATGCCTTAATTTGTATCTTTCCAGCTTCAGCATGCTAACTGTTTGGGATTTTTTTTTCTATTTTTTTGAGGCCTTTTATAGATATGGCAATAAGATTCTTATAGATTATGTTGAAGTCTTTGTTAATTACACACTTTTATTACGCACTGCTGAAATTTGTTTATTTTCTGCAGTATGTCTGTTTAGATTACACCTGGCATTTTCAGTTAATGAAGAAGAAAAAAACCCAACCTTCTCCATTTTAGGGAACTCTCAAGAGACTTGTCAGATGGGGTGGTGTCTTATACTGGGATGCTCGTGGGTTTGTTTCCTGAAGGAGAAACACCCCACACTGACAAGGTTGGCTCCCTCCATCAAGATGAAGACATAGAACAAGAAGGAAGAGATGGGTAATAATTAGTAGACCAAAAACTGTGCATGTCTAATATTTTCATGGACATGAATGTAAAATAAAGTCAGAATTAACACAGTCCTAAGACTGCTGGGCATGGAGGAACAGCAGCAACACAGCATTCCAGGTTTCCTGATTTTCCCAGTGCACTGAGCCCTTTCAGTGCAAAGCCAGACTACTGAAGCTAGACCCCCAAAACCAGACTTTGCTGGCAAAGCATGCAAAGGATGGAGTTTATCCATACCATGGTGAGAGGAGCAAGAGCAATGGGCAAGATTATGAGTAGGATCATCTTTTTAAGTCTGGAAAGTCTGATTGCTTGGCAGTAGCATCAGTGACAGTCAGCAGCTGGCTGACACTTGTGCAAACTTGCACTGCTTCCTATTTGAATATGGAAGAATTTCTCTACATTTTTAGTAGCACTACTTAGCAGATCATTATGAATGAAGAAAGAGTATTTTTTATCACCATCTTGGCTTCACTGAAATTTTGGGTGAATAGAAAATACATTATATTTTCTTCAGTTCACTTTGCTGTGATTCATTTATTTAGCTGCTATATATATATTTTTTTTTTTCCTAGATGCCTGTTGTGAAATTCTGGATGTGTGACATCTGCAAGGCTTGCTGTTACAATAATTAGCATGAAATGATGCAGAACACTTTTGACCAGACTTAAAATAACTTTACAAAATCTTAGGATAACTGAGTTACCAATAACTCTTTCCTTATGGAGGGATTTCAGTTTTAGTTAGCATCACTTAATCCAAATAAGGTTGTAAAGGCAGGTGAAATAAAGTGTGCATATTAATGATTTATTTAAAAATCACACACACTGTGTATGCTTTCTGAATATAAAACTGGATGATGGAGAAAAGAATCTTTTCAGCATTGGCCAGTCTGAATCACACAAGTTTTTTAAAAGACTGGGATCTCTCAGTTGCTTTTAGCATCTGTGGTGTTCTATAAATCTTCCAGGCACACCGAGGACACTCACTGCTCCCTCACTGGAAATTTTATAATCCTAGATTACTGTGACAGGCAAGGATTTAGATTACTACAAGAGGCAAGGATTAAGAAATTAGTTTGGCAGAATGATCTTTTTGCCTCTTTCCTAACCCCACTTGAGAGAACACAGAAGCACATGAACTTAGAGGTCTACTTTCATTTTAGTGCCAAAGGATTTAAACATTTTCTGGAGAGTGTTGCAGAGTTCTGGCTCAGGAAAGAAGCCTCAGTGATGGAGCCTTGTAAAAAATGAGAAAGAAGCTTGTTGAACATGGTTTGGTGGTTTTTTTTTGTTGTTGTTGTTTTTTTTTTTTTTAATCTTCTACTTCCAAGTATACTGTTGGTTCATTCAACCCTCCATCTGTAAACTGCTTGGCAGGGGGGGATTTGCATAAACGTAGACCTGAGAGGAAGGAAAAGACAGATTTGATTCTCCCACACAGAGTGGTAAGCTCTGCCCTAAGGCAATGCTCACCCCCGCCCCAGGCGCTGTGCGAAAGGATGGAAGGCAAGATGCTGGTGTGTTTGTGGAGTGGAGGTGGTGATATTTGAGTTGGTGGTCTGGTTATTAACACCTACCTCTAAGTAGCTGCTGATCTTCGAATGTGTTGTTCACTGGCAAAGCTGTTGCTGGCGGGCAAGTCTGGAAGTGCCTCTGTAGTTTGTGGGAGGGATACGGGAGCTAGGAGGGATATGGGAGCACAAATGGACTTCGTTCCCAAAACGCAGAGATTTGAGGAAGTGGGTGGGACCATCACGTGGCCATCTGCTCAATGGCGCAAGCGAAATTTTCAACTGTTGCAGCAAAATAAGCGATTACCGCGCTTTAAAAAAAACCACACGCTATTATTTTGCTCTCAGTTTTCCTCCAAACAAATAATTTTGTGACTAGTTGAGTTACGCATTTAAAATATATTTTGGCAGCCTGTAAAAAACATAGGTTCTGTTCGGGAAAAAAAAAAAATAGCTGCAAAAATTAGACACCCCTGACTAAATGGAGATATCCTGGATGGAACAAGGAAGGGAAAAAAAAAAAAAAATCACCCAAACAAATCTATCGGGGAAAGTGTAGAACACTGTAAATAATCTCAGACAAATACAACTGTAATAGAATAAACTTATCCTGACTCAATCCACTAATCCATATTTATTCATGTAACAAATAGAGTTCAGAAATGTAAATTTAATTTGTATGTTGTTGCCTGAAGGCATATGAAAAGGCTGCTAAATTTGCTTATATCAAAATTCCAGTATTTTATACATTTTTATCAGAAGTAATAAATAGGAGTTCCTCTCTATTTTCTTTTAGTGTATAGAAACAAAATTATCTTTAGATACATTCCTATTTAAAGTTTTGCAGAAGTACAGATCTTCAAAGTGAATTATATCTTCTATTCAAACCATGGGATAAAGAATAAAATATAAATACAAGCTGAATGGATTTCAGAGACAAATGCTACTATTTAGTCTAAATGTCATTGTATCATCCCCATGTGTGTAGATGAAAAAATGCCATTTTCCCAGGACAGGTTATTTTCTGCAACCCTCCAGAGGTGAAACACACTGAACACATTTACTTGCTCGTGTCAGGCTGCCCTTCACAACGTGCATAGTTTCTCCTCTGATTAATTGTCTGCAAATCACCCCAAGAAGAGGAAATAGCCAGTTTCAGAGAAAATTACCACCACTACTTTCAGCTCCTGGTATTCAGTCAGATAATTACTGATGTTTGTCATTAAAATTGGGAAAATGTATGTTCCCTTTGACTCCAGTTTTCATATTTTTGTGTCTCACTTAGATTGAAATGTCAGATAGCTGCAGATGGTTTTGTACTAATAATTAATTAAACCGTAAAGAAACCATACAAAGCTGTGTAGCCTTTTCAGTAAAAGCAATTGTTTATTCCAGCTGTGTTCTCCAGAGCAATCTTTCAAAATTAGTATTGGAATTCTATATTCCAGATTGCCATATATTTAATTGTCTTTCATTAGTCCTCATTTCTGCTCTTTTATTTTGCCTTTCTCTTTGTTCCAATTATTTTTCATGTCAGTACTTTCTGCTTTCCAAATTGTTTAATGCAAGATAATTATCCAAATCACATAAAGATTTAGAACTTCAAATTAAGCAGCATAATTTACCCATTGTGAATTTTTGTCATATTACTCAAAATGTGTGAGCAGAAAGAGTCACAGATGAAATCGCAAATTTCAGTCCTGGTTTCATTAATATATAGCTATTAGAAATAAAATACCAGTTTATATAGCGTATAGACTGGACTTGGCATACTTTGGGACTGATCAGGCCCTGGATCAAAAAGGCTGACCCAACTGGTTTGTGATTTGAGCTAAACTCAGTCTCTTAGAAATGTACCAGAAAATGTAAGAGATCAGCAGATACCATGGGAATGAGGATTATGGGAAATCTCTTTCCAGCGATCTGACAGAATCACTGCATGTGGAGTTTATCAGGGTGAGGTAAAAGAGCCAGTATTATACAGCAACGTTCTTTGGATTTTGGCATAGAGATTGTGGGCCACATAAACACTGGATTTGGGGTTCATCTGCCCCACCCAAAGTAGCTGAAAGTGAGATGCCTACATCCATATTAACTATTTTCTATCTTTTGTTTTGTTGTTGAAAAGAGATTGCCACTTCTTCATGGCTGATTCTATCCTAGGATAGAGGTGTCTGAGACCTGCTGGATGAGATGTGGTGATAATCTTTCATGCCTCAGTTTTTGGATGTTTAACTTAAAAATGAAGCCCTTGTGAGCTGTCAGAGGGGAAGACAGACAGTCCTTAAAATGTTATATCTCTGTAGGACAACTTGCACAGGGCACCCAAATGTGAGAGGAATTGCTTCATGTTTGAATGTGATGTAGAAAGGAGCACATGTAATACTGATATCTAGAAAGTCAAGAGGATTTTTATGGCTGGAATCTGAAAACTAAGCCTATGCATTGTAACCTGGGAAGAACCAAATTTTTCGCATTGAGTTTGGTTTTGGCTACTGTGCTTCATGTGCGGGTAGGGAGAAATAGTCTTGCATTGCTGCTGCTGCTGCTTTTGTCGTCTTTGTCTTCCTGCAAGGAAAACAAGCAACCACTTTTGGTTATTGTGCTTCTAGTGCTTCGTTTTCTTTCTGCACTACTAAGGTTTCCATCTGTGTACTACCATGAACAAAAAGCTGTGAGGCATCAGACAAAGTAGTCTGCAGAGATTATCTCAGCTCACTGCAAACGTGCAGAGTCTGGTTCCAACATCCGCTTTATGCAGCCCCTCTGCTGACTGTCCTCTAAAATAAATACAACACACAGAATTATGAAGAGTGAAAGTACCTGTCTCATCATGCCTCAGCTTGATTGGTCAGTTAAAAGAGTGAATGGGTAGATTACAGGAGACGATGTAAAGGAAAACTTTATAACGAGTTTTGTTGGAATGATTAAGATGGAAAACCCTGATGTGCAGAGATAAATACTTTGAGCTTCCCTACCACAAATGTGTGCATGTATCCATGCTTTGCTAACCTGTATGGATTAACTGAGCACTTGTAAAATGTAGGCAGAAAACTGAGGCTTTAAAAGTTTGCATACAGATACTTTTGAGAACAGTAAAAGACTGGTTGGTAATTTGTACTGAGCTATTGACTTCCAGAGTGCTTTTTTTCTTGCTATAGAACTCTTACCTGAGATCACTGAGTATATGAAAATACAAATTTCTGAATTAATAACTGAATTGATCAAATCCCATTCAATTATTTTGCTGCATTTTATTATAATAGTTATTAAAATTCTATTAAGCATCTAATGGGAACTGTGACATGGTCAAGTGCTAATCATTGCTAAGACCATGGGTTCAGATCCCCCAGCTTTGAATGTCATGTTTGGAAATTTTCTGAGTTGCAAGGTGTCACTGTGTAAAATTGTTTCTGCCTGTGTGACACAGCTCAAATGATAGCCACATCCTAAATCCCATTCCATTCACAATGGAGCTGAGTTATGTATGTCGTTGGTTCCTAATCTGTGAGCCGTGGAGGAGGTGACAAAGAGGCAGCAGAGACTAAAAAAAAAAGGTTTATTACAGGAAGTTTTCAGCTGTGTCAGTTACAGATTACAGCTGAGACCAGTTAACTGTTTAAGGCTGAAAAAGCTGGGGGAGATGTGTTGATCTTTGCTTGATCTTCAAGGGCTCCTCTCTGCCTTTACAGCCCTGTGAAGGCTACAGAGAGCACTGGAGAAGCCCAGGTTTCAAGTGGTGTAAATTGATTTTATTATTTTGGCCTTGGCTGAACTATGGACACTCAGAGCAACTGCTGAAACTATCTGGATCCTTAACTGACACAATTTATAGGTGAGTGTGATGATGAGGAACTCAGCCTGATTCCAGGTTTTTATATGTACTCATAAACACGAGCACGCAGGTCTGCACACAGCCACGGGATGAATTTGAGTTGCTGTGTATTTTCTGTTGATTCACAAAGCCAGCAAATTGAGCCTTATTGAGACAACTCATTACTGTCTTGTATTGCTGTAGTCATGTTCTCAGTAACAGCATGTAAGGTCTGATGTGCAGCTTGGCTTAGTTAAGCTCACTTTTCAGAGCTAATTCATCTATTAGTGGCAAATAGAATTTTTCCTGCTCTGACGTGCTTCAAATACATTTGTCATGCACTCCCCCATAGGTGAAGAAAAAGAGAATTGAGGTGGAAAGCATTTACCTTCCTTCTCTTTGTCACTGGCTGCAAGATACAATCCTGAAGCAGCTGCCTCATCATGGGAACATTTGTTTGCCATCGAGATTTCTATTGACCTCCACCGAAGCTTTGTTTTAGGGTGAGAGCAATGAGCTCTCAGTGCTTTGTTTGGTCCCACCATATGGGACAAGTTCTGCAAGCAAAGTAGACTGCTTAGGTCTCAGACCTGAGCAGGAAAGGCATTAATGCCAGCACACTGCCAAAAGCTAAAAGCAATGGGATTGTTTATGCTTTGGAAGGATCTCATTTTGGGAATTTACTGCATGGGCTCCCTGTTTATTTCGTTTTCCTTTCTTGTGGTGGTGTAGCATTTTATTTCTCTGTCCGGCTTTCCTTCTCACAGTCCAATTCCTTTGTGAGGATCAGACAACTGCTGTCAGATTTCTCACATTCTACAGCTGGTTTTTTATGCATTTAGGAACAGCTTTTGAGCAAGGCTTCATGGTCCAATGGTAGAAAACAGGCACTGACAAAGATTGTTCCATGTTATTGTAAGCCTTTGTGATGGGGTTAGATTGTGACTGACTTGGTTTCACACAGCCCCATTGCTTTGGTTTGCTTTGCAGCAGTTAAAACTTTTATTGTCTTGCTGTGATGTCGGTGTGCTTTACAGGCAAAAATATTCTAAATCCTGGCTCCACGTTCTGGATCTAGAGGCTCTGGCTAAAATGAGCTTCAGAGGCAGTGAGAAAAGTTCTTATTTACACTCCTAGCTGATGAATCAAGCCTTTGGTACCCACCCTTGAAGCAAATCTGCCCTTCACCCCACACTCTCTCCAGGATGTGTAAGGGAAAGGTGAAGCTGTCAATGGCGGGATGGAAAGGCTCCAGGCTGGAAAAATACAAAGGTTTTGGTAACAGCCAGAATAAATCGAGTCAGGAGATTCACAGTCTGGTCCCCAGCTCGACGTTTTCCCCAGGGATCAGTAAGTGATGCTGGAGTTTTCGCTCCATATGTGCATCTCCCCTCTCACAGTCAGTATCACCCTGCTCCTGCCGGCAGCCCATGGGGACTGTGCTGCGCCGCATGACACAGGTAGCTTCCAGAGGGAAATCAAGAGTGTTTTACACCTCCCACGCTCCATGAAGACGGCTGCGCAGGGTAATTTGTGGCTTTAATTGCCGAGGAGCTCCAGGGACTGTGAGGAGGCGTCAAAACTGCGCTGCCCGCAGCGCTCCCGAGGGACCCGGGAGCTTGGGAGTGGTCAGAGTGGGCGGATTCTGCGCTAAATGTGTCAACAAACTTTCACAAAGGATAAAATTAGTAGGTGACAAGTGAATGTGATGCATTGGAAAAGTGCCACTGTGGCTTTTTTTTTGAAGGGGACATAATGCCTTAGAAATGTCCTGGCTTTCTCTGGAACGAAAAACCAAAGTACCTGGTGAAGCAGGGGAGGAGACTGTTTCCCACGTGACAATTTAATTTCTTTAATGCCTTCTAGTGTGGTCAATAATTTTATCATTCTCGTGGATTAATAAATTGTTAGGAAAGAAGGTTTGTTGCACTACTTCTGACTTTTGTGTTTTTCTGCTGTTCATCTTTCTCCAGCAATGGTTAGGGGTAGATAATGGGGTGAATGGTCAGATTTTTGGGTCTAACGTAATTTATCCATTCTTACGATTTTGGTAGCTGCACCATTTAAAAACTTCCCGTTTGAAATCTTATTTTCACCACAGTGTGCTACTTCTTTTATTTTCTGGAAATATTTTTGCCTCATTTGAAGTATTTGGTGTAGAGAAAAAGCTGATTTATTGTCTTAAATTGAATGTGATATGTATCAAAAGCTTAACTTTTATTAAGGAATGCTCTTTTGCTCAGAGACTAATTAAGAAATGAAACTTTTTACTGTAGAAACTGAGAATGCACGCCGGCAATAATAATTAATAACATGTCAGTAGGAACACCACATTAAAGTAGAAATAATTTAAGATTAAGACATTTCAGGCACGGTTAATGATTTTCATTCACTGGAAATTTTTTTCCAAGCATCATTGTAACTTTTCGAGGGTAATTTAAAATAATCTAATGATCTAAATGGTTTACAATTCTGAGGTTTAGCATACATTACCACTGCTGCTTGAAGAGCTTTTCAGAGACATTGTCAGCTCTGGTTTGAGTGTTATTTCAGTACAAGAAAAATTTCTAATCCTTATTGTTAAGAGATGACTGCATTTGTAAACGCCTTGTTAAAGATTTTAAAAGAGGTTAGGAAGTCATCTAAGCTTTCTTGTTTGCCCCCAGAGAGGTTGTAGAAACCTCTAACCCAGCTGAAAGGACTAATGAATTAAAAGTGTAGGAGATGAATGTGCCGTGTGGGTGGATGCCTGGTGCTCGTGCTGGTGGTAATCCCTGCAGGAACTAACTTATCCTGAAAGTGGCGGGTGGCTAAGGAAGCTGACTTCGACTAGAATTGGTCTCAAGAACTCGCTTTTGCTTCCCTTTAATGTATCCTACCAAATGCTAAAATGGAGTTTGAGAAGCATCAACAGGACACCGATAACATGAAAGCTCTGTCTGTGTGAGCAGCGGGGTTGTTGATGAAGTGCCACGGTATTTGCAACATGAAATACAAGGCAACCTTAAAGCTGACTGTACTGAACTTACTGCTGAGTATTTACCGAGCAAATTGAGTGCTGCTCCTGCAAGATGAGCTGGTGTAACTGATCTTGACTGAGGTTCAATTTATCTGGGCGGTGCTGCCCTGTTAGGAGCGCGGCTTTGAGGACAGGTTGCGGAGGTGGATTGCTGCGTTCTCTCGATGAGCTTGATGTGCTGTCAAAATTCATCCAGACTTGGCTGTTAGTCAGCATTTTAAACCTAGTGCTGAGATCCACTTGTCCTCACACTGTATGAGGGAGACACAAGCCAGTGTTTCCTCTGCCCCTCTCATGGGGTCCCTGCAAAGCACCAGTCCCATGAACAGAGGCAGTTTTAGGCCGCAAGACAACAGAACTTCACTTGCAAAAGAGTTGTGCAGCCTGTTTAAAAAAAGAAAAATTGCAAATGTTCATGGCAAATGAATGTCCCCTCTTGGTTAAATTTGAGAAAATTTTGGCATCATCAGCACCTCTGCATAGGAGCTATGCTGGATGTAGACTGGGACATCAAGGGGGTCTCTTCAGTACTGACTGGTGCAGGACATTTGACAGGTCACAGCAGAGATTTCTGAAATCAAAGGTTGTCTCTATATGAAGAGTGGATACTAACTCTGAACTCGAAAAAAATTGTATTAAATAAACAAATTAAAGTTTTTTCTATATAAGCTTCAGGTTTTCAGTGATATTTCTGTTCCAATTCAGGTTTTCAAGTCCTACTGCTTTGGATACACGATTTTAGCTTTTCCAGAGCAGCTGAGCAAACCCTTAGGGTTGAAGTAGGTTGTACAGAGAGGTGACATATTTCTTTGATAATATGGCAGTGCAGCATTTCTTAATATATACTGAAATGATTAATGTCTGCTATCAAACAGCAGTAGTAGCTGGAATTGTTCAGCCGTCTCCATTCCTCCATATTATATGGAGAAGAACCTGATCTAGAGGGATTATATTTTATCCGTGGATTCATTTTCTTTTTTTCAGTTCACGAAGTAATAATGACAGTAGTTTATGGCTGGATGAGGTAAACATTTAGGATCATATTGGATTACCAAGGAAAGTGCTTTAAGGACATGGTGTCACATATGTCAAATTTTCTGTGGCTGTTTTGGTCCTTGTGAGCAGACTAGAAGAGCAGCTCAGGTAGGACAGTTGTCTTGGGAGGGAGCCTTTTGAAGGGAGTAAATGCAAGGCTTGAAGCAGATCCCTCTGTGTATTCAAGCTGTGCTGTGGCACAGGAGCACGCAGGCCTCTGACACAGGGATAGAATTAAAGCAAAAGCCTTTAAGGCATCTGTAATTGACCCAGAGATGGAAAGAGGTTCTCTGGTTTTCTTTCTCAGAGCAAGACTGGAAAGACCTCGCTGGCTGGATCTTCTTTCTGAGGTTATTTCTGGACGCAGGTAGAAGTGAAATGGGAATAGTGTAGAACCCTGCTGTGGAGAACCAGTGAAGAGCACCAGCCGCTCTAAGCCAGGGGGATGATCACTTTGTGCAGGTTGTTTTTTCCATGCTTTGTCACTTTGCAGACACTGAAATATCAAATTATTTGATATTAACCTTCATTCATGTTTTCACAATCAGTTTTTTACCAACACAAAGAGCTGTTTTTATGAATTACATGTACCTCTTTTCTGTGTGTATCTTGTGCTGCCAGTTTTCAAACAGTGAACACAGATCTGCTGGCTTTCCCTCATCCCTGCAATGCTGTGACTATTTGGTGGAATACCAGCACTTCGAACATAAGATCCTTTTGTCCTAAACTGAGCCACTTCTTTCCCATTTTATTTAATCTCTAGGGCAGCTGTTCTGGTGAGAGCCCCTCTTACACTTTAAACGGCACAAATGGCTGCTCACAAGATCTGTTGCCCCACATTTTCCCGTAATATCAGCTGGCAGGAGCTAACTACTGTAGCTGTCTTGTGAGGGCTGTGGTGACAAAGATAAACCTCAGGCTAATTTTCTGCACAGAGTCAGTCAGCTTGAGCAAGTCTTCTTGTTTGGAAATTAGATAATGATGATCTTAGCTGTAACATTTTGAATTATGGAGTAAATAAAGAGCTGGATGCTTCCTCATATAGTTAGCTCTTAATTATCATTTCCAGTGGCAGTGACTGGATGTGTTGATGTTTATGATGGATATAGTGGTTGTTCCAAAATTTCTTTAGGCAACAGTCTGGAAAATCTACATTTGCTTACACTGTGTAGATTAATACCTGAGTTTCTGTCATTCTTGACAATAGGCACCAGGTATATTTTATAATGAAATAAATTTCCCAGGGAAACAGTAGGTATTGATCCATAAATTGCAAGGGTTTTTTTTTTTTTTTTTTTTTTTTTTTTTTTTTTTTTTTTTTTTTTTTTTGTTTGGTNTGCAAGGGTTTTTTTTTTTTTTTTTTTTTTTTTTTTTTTTTTTTTTTTTTTTTTTTTTTTTTTTTTTTTTTTGTGTGTGTGTCTTCAGAATTAGAGGTTTTCTATGATAAAAATAAGGAGGTGTGCTTGGAAGAAAGCAACAGTCAGGTAGACAGGATCCACCACAGCCAGATGGGAGGCTTCAATCTGGTCTCACTGCACTTGTTGAGCAGTGCCCAAATGGTTAAAATTAGCAGTTGCGTGCTTCTTGGTGTTTGTGCTTGTGACTGATAACATCAAGGATTTCCAGCTGGAGCCTCTCTGGGTCTTGGGCAAAGCTTCTCCAAAAATACAAACCTTTCTGAACTATTGGCTAAGTGAAATCAAAATTTCATTGGAGCAGGTTTGTAACCACAATCCAGAATGTGAGTCCCAGCATGGAAACATTAAGAAACTGGGAGAGGTAGAATGAAGTCCCATTCGGTGTCATCCTAATTTACTTTTGCCATCTCTAGGGGCTGAATAGGAAAAATTACTTTCTCTGGTTGAGGGACCACATTACTTCAGGCCTTGGTGTTCAGAAGTCACACACTGGCTTTGCTGTGAACCAGCCAGAGTTTCAAACCCCAGCCTCCCGATGAGATCAGTCAGAAAGCACCGGGACAAAGCAGAAATTCTGTGTAGGGCTGTGACAAAAGATTTCCTGTACACCTGGCTCTAATTGTGTGGCAAGCCTGGGCTGCAGGTTGTCATAAGTAGGGCATTTTGCAACATAATTTTGTCAGGAAACACAGTTTTCAGCAAATTAGTCACCAACTTTTGGGGTCTAAAATAGGTAATTTAATCCTATTAAATTTGTTTTCCTCATTTACAGCAGCTCTAGCAGCAAGCAAAACAGTGCTTCTGTGCCATTAAAGTTTCCCTGATGCAGTCTTTGCCAAAGACTACATGGACACTGCCATTAAGGCTTCCTGAGAGACTGCTTTGAGCAGCAGAAAATGTGCTATATTTTCTGGATGTCCTCATAAGGCTGAATGTGAAATCAGACTTAGTGTCTCAAAGCAAAGTGTGCGTTCAATGAGCCAATAAATACCAGACATCAGATGTGATTCTGACTATGGAGAAACATAGATCATGTGCTTTTCGTAGAATCACTGAGGTTGGAAAAGACCTTTAAGGTCTCACCCACTTCCCTGGGCTATAGTGCTATAGAATATTTATTCTGCTGGATTCTCCCTCTGGACTGATCACAGATAAGCTATTAAATGAAAATGAGCAAATGGTGGTTTTTAGTTTTGATCACCTGGAAGGTTCCTTCCTGAGAAGTCTTGACTTTCACCTCAGTAACTCCTTCTGTATATGGTCTGTAGGGTACATACACTGCAGTAAAATATCAATTAAATTCTGTTCCACTTAGAATATATATTTTCCTTTCAACTATTTTTTTAATTACCCAGGTAATTTTGTTTCCAAAAGTAAAGTCCCCGCAGTCAAACACATTAAAAAGTCCCAGCTCATCTGAAAGTGTTATTTTTTTATTATGTCTTTTTTCCCATGCAGGCTGTTGGAGGGCTCTGAAATGTGTTTTAAAAGACTTAGGAAAGACTTTGAGCTTAAAATCCAGCCTGCAATATGTAAAAAAAAAAAGTTTTAATTGGCCCCACTGTAATGGTCAGTGAATGAGGCACCATCTCTGTGTTAAGAGCGAAAGTGCTAAGCTTCATTTTGTAGGTGGTTTCATTTCAGCAGAGTTTTAGCTTTCAGAAGAGTTGCCTTTTTCATCTGTGTCTGAATTTAAGCTTGTGTGATGGACCATTGTTAATAACTAGAGGGGAGGCAATCTCATGTGGATAGGTCAGGGAAGCATTTTTTAGCTCTGGATGGCTTTTTAATTTATTTGATGCATTTCAGAGGTGTTCTTGCTGTGGATTGGCTTCTCTGTCTATGGCTGTGGTGGCACCAAATATCCAAAGAGTTTGGTTTGACTCTCTGAAAAGCTGTAACGCCTTTGCTGGCCTGACTCTCTTTCTTGAGGTGCAACATTTCACATTGGAGGGTTTTGTTGTGGCAGACTCTGTCCCTTTGAAGTGATGCTAGAAATGACCTACAGGTATGGGAGAACTGTGAAAGAAGGGGGTGTTATCTTGAGATGAAATCTGGGCTAGCAATGCACTTTGTAATGAGCACTCCTGATATCCTTGGTCCAATGGCCAGAGATGTAAAACACCAAGTTTCGAGAAGGAAGGAGATTGCTTTTTACCAGCTACAAGGCAAAGCAAATTTTAAGACTTTTACTTGATTAAAATAAAAAAGCAATGACATTGAAGAGGTACCAGTTCTGCTACCATATTTATTCTCTCTGTTGCATCTGCAGGCACTGTGTAAGGCCTGTTTCTGTGGTACTGTTTAGTTCGACTTCTTTCTCAATAGAGCTTGTGGTTAAAGGGATTCAGGACTGCCTTGGATTTTGCATCCAGGTGGGACAATGCTGGACCCAAAAGTGGTCATGATCCTTTTCTCTGCTTTTTCTTTCTCTCTCTCTTCCTTCTCCTGACTTCTTCTCAAAATATATGGAGACCCAGACTAAATAATTCCAGTCAATGCCTTGGTAAGTGCCTTGTTGTGTCAGCATAACTTCAAGTTGGGTAAGTTTAAGTTTGTCTTAGGAAAGTTTGTGAAGTTCCTTGCTTTATCTGGATGTCAAAGTTTGCTAAGTCAGTGCTTTGGGAAATGCTTTACTTTGCCTGGGTGTTGTTTTAAAATTTGCCAAGTACCCCATTCTACCTTAATGTTCTGAACTTTGCAAATAAAAGTTTGTTATTCAGCCTCCTGAGAATTTTGTTGTTTCTCCTGTGCGTGGCCCAGAGCGGCTCTAATTACCTTCCCCTTAAAGTCGCTGAGCGAGCTGGGGCTTAACACCCTGGAGAGGCTGCCTTTTAGATCAGCACAAAAAGGATTCGGTGGTGGCACTGGAAGTGAGCGAACTGGGGAGGAATAGCATAGCTTCCAAGCCCAGTTCCAGGGCTGGTGTGAAGGGTGGGGATGAGAAGCCTTCCCACAGCAAACATTGATCCATACTCTAACCAGGCATGAAAGACAGATCCAGAGCTGTGCTTAGCTGCATGTCAGGCATCACATGGGGATTGTTTTGTTCCGTTTCTTTTGGTGTGTGCACGAAAACATCTCCAAATGACTTTGAGATGGAAAGGACTTTCAAAAACAATTTATTGGGTAATCCACAAACAGTTAAAAGTGCTAAAAGCACTAAAACCCTCCATTTCTTCATAGTTTGCTACCTCAAACAGTGGCCATTAAGCAGGTTTCTGCAGCCTGGTCCAGTCTAATAGTAAACAATGCCATCCAGAGTTCCCTGTGCTGGGACTTGTTATTTTTTTGGATACAGTTCACTTGTTTGCAGTTGTGTTCTTGGAGTAAAGACTAGAAGGGTTTGTATTGACATCAGCCTTGTGATTCCTTTATTCCAGACCATTATATAAAGCCCTATTTTTTTTTAGAAATGTGGAAGGGCACGGAAGTTGCGGATATTAGTATTGCATATTCTGTCTTGCAAATACATGCTTACCAGTGTAAGAACAGAAAATTGAAGCCTCAGGTGGTGAGTATGTTCATGTCTCTACAGATTTCAGTTTGAATTGTACTGGCACTTTCAGTACATCTGCTTTGAAGCGAAAAAAAATCACTGGATTTTCTTCCCCGCACCACATATGATCTCTGTTGCTTCCAGACCGCCGTTCAGTTCATAGAATTATTTCTAGGTGCAGGAAAACTTCAAAATTTACATAATGGAAATGCTGCATGGCAGTGCTGTGGATGGTTCTATGATTCTGCTTCTCAAAGAAATGTTATTTGAAAAAAATCAGACCAAGTGGATTTAGTGTTTGTATGTATCTGGAGAGAGGTGAAAGTGAAAATAGTGAATGAAGTTGTAATTTACTGAAGAAGTGCAAAGAAAGACAAGTGAGAGGAAGACAGTTACTTGGGGTGTACTTTCAGGATGGACATGTAGTAAGTATTTTGAGTGCTTTGTAAGATGGAGGTAGCTTTAACCAGAAGGGCAGGGAAAAATACCACAGGATGGTAAAAATTGTGGGAACATCTTACTGCTGCCTGTCGAGCTTTCTGACTTGAATATGTGCCTTCCCAAGTAAACCTGAAACCCTGCAGTTCCGAAAAACCATGAAGGGAGCAGCCATACAGCTGGAAATGAGGTGTCTGGGTATAGCCTAATGAGGATAATTAGTGTTTGACAACTGTGTATGGTCATGAATAGAAACTAGAGCAACCTTGAAGTAAATATTTGGAGGAAAAAAAATTGTAACTCTGTGGAAGTTCGGATGTAAAATTGGAGCCCAGGTTGGTCTCTGTGCTTCTGGTGATCCCAATAAAAGCACCAGCAGCAGCCTATTTTAGCAGAATTAAAAGTGAGAAGTGTGATCAAAGCTAAGTGTGCGGGTTTCGTTGAGCAGGTGTATACTGCTTCTCTTCTGGCACGTAATTATGCTCTGATTTTCATGATTCTTTTCATTTAGAACCAGTCCATGATTTAGGGCTTGGAGCACTACCAGTTTTGTTCTTCAGGGGAGAAACTCTAACAAACAGTACAGAAGAAAGAGATTAAAAATCAATGTTTTATGCACTTGCATATAAGATAATATAGAAATTATGATAAAGTACTTCTCCAAGATATCCAATTTTGAATGAATTCTGAGGTCTTTGGGGGGAAGAAAAAAATCTGCGAGAAATAAACTGCAAACGGACAGATCTGAAAGCAGCAAGGTACAGCATTTATTAAATGACTATTCTGTCTCCTGCAGGGGGAGGGTAATATGTTTAGAAAAAGGAGATATTAGGTGAACAAGAAGCATTTTAAATATTTTGGCTGATGCAGCAAAGTTGTGGTGGAGACAATAACTGCAGGTACTCAGTGGTGCTTTCCACAATGCTGTGGAGTGGGTACAGAAAGAGATCAGGAAATTGGTTTATGGATAAGGCTTGCAAGAAAGCCTTCAGGCTGCTTGGAGGTTTTAATTTAATGAGGGTGGTGTAAAATTTTGGAAGGGCTGCTTTTTTTAAGCGTTGAGGTGTCTTTTATATGCAGTGAGTTGGCGTGATATGATCTATTTTTGCCCTACCCTCAGTAAATGAGCCCACTGTGACAGACAGCGCTGAAGCTGTGGCTGTCTGGGGTTTTCAGCTTCAGATGTCATTATATTCGGCAGTGTCATGCGAGCACATTTTTGAGGAGCAGCACAAGAGTGCATTTTGCCTTCAGGAGAGCTGACTTTGAGTAAATGTGAAATGCCCTAGGGATTTCCATTGGAATTCAGTAATGTGTTGGAAGTAAGCAAAGAAATAAAGCTAGTGTCGAAAATAGAGTGATAGGTAGGTCTGGAAGAACATTAATAGAATTTTATTTCAACACGGAAAGCCCAGCAATATCTAATTGGCAAAAATCTGAAATGGAGTATACATAGCTAAAGATTGGATGATTTGAAGTTTTTACTGTGTTTTTAACCTCCCCTCCCAACAAATAAACAAACTCCAAATAACAACAGACAAAATAAGACACTAAAACCCCCCAGTCTGGTAAGTAAGCCGGTGCACTAAAATGCAAAGGAAGTGGGCTGTGTACAAATCGATGAAGATGTCTATGCTGGATGTTGCTGTCGGCTTTAGCTGATACAATCCTTTGCCGCACCTGAAGAATCTGCAACATTGTTCATGGGACTTTAGGTTAGTATGAGAGCAGGTTGAAGTAATGCATGATTGCCCATAATGTGAATTTAAAAACAAGCATTTTAGAAAAGATACATTTCTTCAAGCAGTCTTTGCTTTCTGCCTTTCTGTGAAGCAAGCACAGCAGAAACCTGTTTTGAATACCCGGGGAGAAGTGAAAGTGGTTGTTTATAGGAGGGCTGCGTGTCCCAAAGCAGCTTTCACAGTTAAAAAAATGTGGATCCTTGCTTTCTTAAAACACTTAGTGAAAATTGAGTACTGCTCTGAATTGGCCAACTCCAGGAATGCTAATATAGCAAATCAGAGAGCTGGGTTGTCAAAATGTGCACAAACCTGCTTTTTTTTCTTTAAGAGTTTGTGAAATTGAGCAATTTAGACTGGTTGGCTTCAACCTTAATTGCTCCCTCTCATTCTCTGTCTCTCTCTTCTTTTTTTTTTTTTTCCTTTTTTTTTTTTTTTTTTTTTTTG
>VZTI01003051.1:1186904-1291926 GCA_013397865.1 Struthidea cinerea | reverse complement strand
CCCCCAGTCTCAGCTTCAGATCTCCTTTTCCAGTCTCTCTACCCTCCCTGCCTCAGAGTTGTGTGGAGGGATGGGGAAGGAGTTTCAGTCAGTTCCTGACAGCTCCTCTCCCCATTCCTTCCTCCTCATGCCTTTTCCCCTGTGATGTCTTTTAAGATGATCTGTGCAAAGGCCAAAGTGGTATCAAACAGCTCCTCCTGCAGCAGCAGAGGTGAGTGGGGCAGAGCCCTCTCCTTGCATGTACAAATATTCCAGATATCACTGTGCTCCAGCTAGAGAAATTGTTTCTGAAAAGGCCACGGTGTCGTCTTTCATATCGTTCCTCTTTTCCTGATGGTCATTCGTACTTGGTCGTATTTTAATTTCTTTCTTTAAAAAGAGAGTTCAAAAACCTTAATGCTTTTTGAAGTACTGTTCTTCAGGAATGTATTCCTGGCACAATGTCTGGTCACCTACACGTGGCATAAATTCAGGCTGATTGCAATGTGAAGGTGGTAAATTCATGTCATCCGCTTCAGGAGTTTTTTTTGCAAACTCCTATCAGAGTTGATAAGGTTTTTACCAAAAGTACAGGAGTTGCTGTAAATTGTGGATCTAGTTTAGCTGAGATAAACCAAGCACTTCAGAGCATGAAGATGTTGCTGTTAGTGTTTGTAACCGTATTCTGATACTATACTATTAGTGTTTTTGTGGATTTCTTTGGAAGAGAGTTTGTTTGGAGTGAAAGACTGTGCTTGCTTTGATGCCCCCTTCCTTGTCATAAGATTCGTGCGATACTGCTAAGTATGCTTTTGGCTGTGGGAGCCATGGACCCTTCTAGGGAGCTTTGATGCCTTTATCTGTCACCACCCACACAAGAAATGCCAGGATGTTTTCTTTCTTTTGCATCGTTACTTTTGGTTGGTTGCAGTACTGGGTGAGGAGAAAGGATGAGATTGCTGAGCTCTGTAGGAGCCTACTAGAAGCAAGTAACTTGCTTTAGACATGTGAAATGTGGTATACTGGGGCATTGTTTTTGCTGGCTTCTAAAATTTTGAAGCTGACTTCACTCTAATAATCTAGGCAAATGTATTTAAGGTGGAAGGTAAACTGTCTTGGATGATCGGTGTTGAGAAACACAGAACAGTCATATTTTGTAACCTCTGTTCTGAACATTTGATACCCACATGTCTTGTTTCTTGGACAAAGCAGCAGGTATAAAAAAAAAATTAAAAAATAAAAATTTTCTCTGTCTCCCCTTATGCTGACTTACTATAACATCTCTGGGAGCCCTGTTCACTGCAGCAGGTGGAAGTGGCTTTACAACCTGAAGAATTAAGATCAAGAGACAATCCTGCAGTTTCAAATCTCAAAACATGCTGTAACAACTTGTCTAAGCGCTAAAAGATTTTGGTTTACAGTGTTTTGTTACAAATAGCAACAATGACAACAACAACCATAAGCAAAGAGTAGAGCCAGCAGGAAAAGTGTTGGGGTGGGAAGGTCTAGAAAT
This sequence comes from Struthidea cinerea, assembly GCA_013397865.1. Taxonomy (NCBI): domain Eukaryota; kingdom Metazoa; phylum Chordata; class Aves; order Passeriformes; family Corcoracidae; genus Struthidea; species Struthidea cinerea. The sequence goes on along the minus strand of VZTI01003051.1, from coordinate 1,290,434 downwards.
GGAAACACTTTGTAATTTCTGGAACCTGCATTTGATTAGAGAGTCTTCAACTACCTTAGTTATTTATGTGGTAAGTGTCTTGGTACTAGGTTATGATTCCAGTTCAGGGAAGCTCATGCCCTGATAATCCTGTTTTTTAGAAGATGGATTGTTTGTGCTTTAACATGCTGCCTGTGCACTTGGAAGAACACTTTATGAACTCCTTAAAGAATTCATGACTGAATTATCCAGTCACATCCCTGACCCTTGCTCAAAAATATTTGATAACCATTGATTCCGTAGCCAGGAGTGCCAAATCATGCAGCCAGAATCAGATCCCAAACCCAGATGAGTTTTCCCCTCCTGAGACTGCAGTGTAACGTGGCATCATCCCACAGCAGCGACGCAGGGTCTGGTGTCATTCAGAGGGACAGCTATACATCAGCTGATGACTACAGTAACCCCAAAAGAAGATGTCCACAAACAGCAAGGCGAGTAGAATTCAGTGTTCAAAGACTGTAAGCTTCAAAGACTGTGACTTTGTGTTTTCTCAGTGTGGTATTTTTGGATTTTTTGTCTTCCCACCACAGTTAATTGCCCAGTCCCCAGACAGTGTTTTCTCCGTGTGAGAGACAGCCTTTGCACATATTTATTCATGTGAGGACAGTTTTATACAATACCTGACTGTGGGCAGGAACACCAGCTGTTGAGCTCCACTGAGGTGTGCAGCACTCATCTGGACTTAGTTTGATTACTTTTATATTACTTTAGATTCGTTAACTCTTCAGAAGCCCTGCCTGATTGTCTCATGGATGCTCAAGCCACATTGTTCCTCTTCTAGTTTTCAGTCCTTGCTCTTCACTTTTTGGCCAGAGATCTTTTCTTGTTCAGCCTGTCAGTAGGTCTGACTACCTGTCTTCAAGGACACCATCAAATTAATGCATTGAGCCTGATTTTTGAGAAGAAAATGCCTTTTAATTTTGATTCCTATTTCAGTAGCTATTTGTATTTTTCATAATAGTGAGAGACTTACTGCAAACGAGTCAATACTACTCTGAAGCCACGGTACATTCCTGCCCCTTGCTGTATGTTTCATGTTGTAGGTCACATTGGTATGATAATTTTGGCTAAGAAAGTTTGCTCTAATTAAGTAATAGTAGGAACTTGCTATATTTTCCCACCATGCTGCTGAATCCTAGTACTTTGTTTGTCTCAGTGCTTAGGTATGTTGTAAAATGAAGGACTATGTTTGATGATCCCTGGGTTGGAACTAGGTGATGTTTAAATTCCCTTCCAGCCCAAACCATTTTATGATGTCTGAATTTTCTTTGCTTCAATGATTATTGTGTTGTAGCTTACTTGTCCAGTATGTGCATGACATTTACTTATTAAATGTATTTGGGAAAGAGCACAGAAACGCCCTGTCAACTGTGCTTTGACTCTCCTCTTAGAGATGTGAAACTGGAGGGAGTGAGAGAGGGCACCTGTGGACCTCTGTGGGGGTAAATCTACATACCAAGTGCAGGTAGTAACTTGTTGAGTTTTGACCAACAGACCTGAATTTTGTGATGGAGGAGGCCATTGGGAAAGAAGGGTAGCTCTGTCCGGGATATTGGATTCTTCTTTTAATAGGTTTGGGTAAATGAAATGAAGTTTAGGAACACAGAAAAGCTCCTGGGAGCTTATTTGCTTTGATTGCTAAACCTTTTGAAGTGCGCTTATTGCTGTAAGGAAGGAAATCTGGAAAAGGTCAAGTATGAATTAGGTGAGAAATACAAAAAGGAACTGCTTGAGATGGTCATTAAAGAAGACAAAAATGAAATTCAGGAGTAAATGGAACAGTATCATTGTAAAGGTGAAATGTCTCAGCATAAACCAATAAAGACAGTGAAACTTCAACAAGTCTATCCAACATGCATTGATTTTGTAGAGGTCCAGTTCCCGTCTGGTGAAATCAATATTCCACAGGAGCCTCATTTCCAGTCTGCAGGTGCTTGTGGAGACCTTGTAAGGACTAAAGGACAGTCTGTCTGTCTCTGCCTACATATTTGTAGCACAACCATTACCACCGCAGTTAGGCACTAGGAAAAATGACCAGTGTTATTATCCCTGGTGTTGGGGATAAAGCCCTGCTACATTAGACTCTGCTGAGTGACTGATACAAAGACACACCCTGGGAGATCATGACCTGGTGTTTTGGTCAAGGAGATAGCAATGGGTGAATTATCAGCCAGGCAGGAGACAAAAGTGTGGAAGTGGCATCTCCTTGCAGTTGGAATGGTATTCAGTGTAGCCACAGGTGGCTGGAGACTGAGTCCCCAGAGTATCCAGGTGTTTCTCTGAGAAGGGACCTCTTCCTGCTTCATGTCACGGCACGGGGGAATCTTCAAGAAACATTTTGGGACCTTTGTGGTGCTCTCTTGCTTTGCTGCCTGCTTTGAGTGTGGGAAGACTGAGTCCTGCTGGTCATGTGAAGTTATTCACATTCTAAATTAATCCAAACATGAATTGCAGGTGTAATTCTTGGGGTTTTTTATTTGTCCCAATTTTTAAATAAAGTAAAGGCTGGTAATGTGGAGCAGATAATTGCTGTGAAGGGGGCTCTGGGAGTCATCGCAGAGATTAAACCAGGGTGGATTAATTTAAAAAACCCCTGCTCAGCACATTACTTAGGTACTTGCAATATTTGCCTTTTAAAATGTAGTTTTTGTGGGAATAATGTTAGTATAAATATTAATATCTGCTGAGATGAACAAAAATAACAATGTAATAGAAGAAATAAATGTCGGCCTGCACAATAAAATTTTCAGAGGAGAGTGTCAGAAAGCCAACAAAACTCTGCAAGGATTGATTGCATCTCTGAATTCTAGGCTGGTGTCATTGTTCTACTCAGTCTGTCAGTGTTGCTTGCTTGCACTCCTTTTCTTAATCTCTTTCTACCCAGTGCCAGCTGAACGTCCCGCAGAGAACATCTCTGATTTGTGTCTGCATGAATGTGTGTAGCTGGTTTCAGTACTTAGTGGCTGTTGTCTTTAACGTGTTGCCTGTATCCTTAATAGGAGATACAACAACTGTGTGTAAATGTGCCTTTTTCCTGCAGGCTTTCTCTAATTGCCAATAAAATCTGTTGGTTATTTATTTATTTAATTGTACACTTTCTTGATTGATATTTGAGAACACTTTAAAGTAAAAGCAGCCTTAAGAGTTTTTTACAGAAGAAGACAGGGATCATCTTTTTTTTCATCCTTTTTTCCCTTTTCTTTCCTTTTTTATTTTTTTTTTTTAAAATCTATTTTCTTTGGTTTATTTTTACGGAGGAGATTTATGTTTATACATACCCTGCAGACAGGAGAGGGAAGAAAATGCTGTACAGCTCTATGGTCCATGCTGCCATTCTGGCAGCTTTAAACCAGAGCCTGGATACCTTTGCAACGTTTGCAGAGAAAGTTGTGAAAGGAATGGCTCGTGGGATGTTCTCTCCAGTGACAAATACTCAGGATCTCAGTTAGGAGCATTTTATTCTGTGAAACACGGGGCCAGAAGCAGCAGCTGTTCTAAATCAGCATCTCCCCTCTGAACAGATTTAGGCCGTGCTGCTTTGCATCATCAGCTGCATCTTGACCTGGGTTTTCAAATTAGGATATTAGGGATAAACACTGTGAGTTGTTCTCCTCAATGGTGTGGGAAGCACACATTTTGATCCTACTGACCTGCAATCTGTTAGCAGCTTTTGGCAATTACACACTTCATATAAATGATGAATTACTAATATTACAGAATGCATTCATTTTACACTCTTTCACCTCTTTGTAGTCAGTTTATTGCAGTAAAGCTGTCTCGTGATTTTGGGTAAATGAATAAAAACTTTAAAGAAAAGCGAACAAAGACCACAGGAATGGCATGATATAGCTGTCACCCTCTGTGCACTGCACTCATCTCCTGCAGTAGCCTCATAAACGCACCAGGGTGACTCTATCTTCCATTAATTATCTCAGTCTGAAAGGAGAGGATCTCCTACCTTATCCAGACATCTTGTGAGGGTAATTAATTTTTTTCTGCTAATTCCCCTAACTGGATTTGTGGTTTGTATGGAAGTAAATCCCCCTCCACTTTTCGTGCTTCCCACTCTCTGTTGTCCTTTGCATTGAGTCAGCTGGGTTTTTTTCTTGTCTTAAATGTTGGTCCCAGCAGCATGGCCAAATCTTGCCTGGCTCTGGGGCTTTTCACACATCTTGGCTTAGGAAGAGCACTGCCCACCTGGCCTTCCCACCTCCCTGCCTTGGGTGGGGCATTTCTGCTCATGGGCAATCAACTCTGGTAATTGCTCCTAGCTGGGAAAACAGCTTAGGCTTCCCTTTCCTGAAACAACACAGTGACAAAGACTCTCGTCTGGGGGCCAAATCTGGCCGTGGGGCTTCCTGAGATGGCTGCCAGCACAGGTCTTTCCTGATTCCCTCTCTGTGGCAGCATCATGGGAGAAGGCAGCAGGTTCATTGCAGCGTGCTCCAAATGCTGCTGTGTTGTTTGCAGTGCTGTAGTTTGCATGTTTACTGCCATTTTCATCGCCTCCTATAAAGCCTAATTTAATTGTTCCTTAATTACCTCTTTGGCTTGGTGTATAAATCTCAGATGGAAGCTGTAAGCAGCATGCATAAGGCTATGGATGTCCCAAAACATTGCTGTTCTTTATTTTCATGGCCCTGCCTGGGAATACAGTGGGCAAAACCTTCGCTGCTGCTGTAAAAATATTCAGGAATGGGAAGATGGCCTCGTGCTCATAAAGCTTCCTTTTTAGACAACTTTCTGGAAGGAACAGCAAATGTTTACTCCAAGTTCTCCAGCTAGTTTCTACTAGAGCATGTATTATTTTACATTACTTTGGTGTTTTCTCAAATTACATGAAGAGCAGAAATCTCTGATCTACTTAACATATGGGGTATTACCTGAATACTGTCGGGATCACAAAGGTTTTTATTCACAGACAACTCTTTAAATAAACCACATAACCTGCTTTGGGGGTGAGCCAAAGCAGAAACACTTTTTACTTGAGTTCTTAAGCTAGTTTCTGTTAAAAGCAGTTGTACTGAGCTCCACCTCTTTGCCCACCTTCCCAGATCCTGAGAAGTCCTGGGACTTAGGAAGATTATAACGTGCTTTCATAGCTTGCAAGGTGCTTTTCTCACCTCCCCCTAAGCCAACTGGGTGTGGGAAGCTCTCACATTCATTTTAGACTTTCAACATGAATCTTTAATGTCTCAGTGTATGTTAATGTAAGTGTTTTTCCTTTCAAAGATGATGCAGCTCTACTTTCCAGATAGGATTCTATTTGGAAAGGGTACATTATATATAGAATTAAACTCAGAGATATATTGATCATAAGTGAAGCTAGCTTCAGCACATACTATATAGATCATTGTTTGAAACTAGATTATTTTTCTTCTCTGTGTCATTTTTGTTCTGCTTTTATGTGGTTTTTCTTCTTTTTTTTCCTTTTCTTCCTGACCACACTGTACTCTGTATTTGGCTTACCTGTCTCTATTTTCCTGCTGCTTACTTCCTCCTATCTCTCATAGGCAGAGTAGAAAGCTATTAGTATTACACTGTTGACTGAAGCTTTTAAAGCCACAATGTTCATAGGAATTCAGAAATGAGCAATATGAACTTCCCAGCTGTTATTGAATCTGCATGTATAAGAAACAAATACACTTGACCTTTCGTGAGATTTTAAAATTATTTTTGTTGAATGTTTCTGTAAAATTCTGTTTCTTAGAAGACTGTATAAAAAGCTTATACAGAGACAATGAAGTTGTTTTTTGGTCTTCTGCAGTTTTGCTGGTGTTTAGTGTTTTTTTGGTTTTTGTTTTTGGGGTGTTTTTTTGTGTTTTTTTTTTTTTTTGCATATCAGTCTTGCTTGCTTGGTGACTACAGAAGGGAGCAAGAGCTCTCCACTGGTGCTCTCTCTCTGGCTCGTGCAACTGGACGCTTAATTTTGCTGTAGTCTGAAGGCCAGACTTCCTGGGAGTAGTGAGAAGATTTCAGTAATGAAACATATCTTGAAGTTTTATGTGAGGTTTGAAATTTATATTAAAATATCCTGACTTATATTCTATCTCCTTAAATTACTTACAGGAGAATTTTTGAAATATGATTTACCCTTTCTACTTGTAATATGGCTTGCACTTGACATCCATCTACTTGTAGCTGCTGAAAGCAACCAGACCATTTTGTTCCCATTTTCAGACAGGTTCTGGGCAAGTTTCAATGTCACTTTTTGACATAGCAGCAAGGTTCTGGAGTAGCAAACCCAGGGCAGTTTTTCACTTTAGTTAAAAATGTGCTTTCCCTTGAAATTACTTCTTAAAATTGTGAGCATCTCGTATCGGCTCCAACATTGCTCTTTCACCTTGCCATAAAGTGTTTAACTGGGGCTAAGTTTCACTTGGTGGTATCTCTTTAGACACCACACTTTGCCTAAGAAAAGATGGGAAGACAGATGTTGTACTAACCTCTGCTGATTGCTTCCTGATTGCCAGTTTAGTTGACTGTCTTCAGCCATTTCAGGTGGCCATATGGGAAATCAACAGTGATGATCCTTAATAAAGTACCAGAAGCGAGGTGCTTCACTAACACTTATTTTCAGGGGAGGGATCTGAACCCAATTAGAAAATTTATGAAGCTGCCAGAGCACGCTACTCATTTAAAATTGCTGAGGGCTGCAAAGTGAACTGAAACTTGACAGAATATTCACACTTGTTGCAGGTCCTGTGTGTCAATTAACCTCAGAAATGGAGAGGGCCGCAAACTTCCTACAGTTTGTTTTCTTTTCATGTAAAATTCTGGGCAGTTGCATGTTATTGTGAAATGACGGATGAATTAGCGAGAAAGGCCTTGGAAAGTTCCGTTATAAAAAAGTTATTGGAATTTACTCCCACTGAGTGACAGGATAAGTCAGGATCTGATCTGGTATTTCTGATGCTGCCTGTTACGTTAGGAATTAGATGTTTCTGCTTAACATTTACTTTTCTAACAGTGGGAGCCATGGTGATTTAAAATTCTTCAAATGGTACCAAAGTGCTTTGCAGCAGGCATGGGAAACAAGACAAATTCACTCACTGAGGAGATGATGGTCCTTGGGCTTTTGGCTGGCTCACTGAGGTGTGTTCTTAAGTTAAATGTATAGGCTCCACTTGCACAACCAGCAGCTTCACTGGGCTAGAAAGTGAAGTTTTTTATTTATCTGCCCAGTCAGTGCAGCAGAGGCTGCCTCTACATCTCAATGCTCTTGAAATCTTCTTTAGTGTCTCTGTGCCCTCCTGCTGCAGCTGTGGTTTTGTTTGCTACATTTATTTTGACATTCCTTATTTTGTTCCCCTGAAGAAATTAAGTAGAATTTGTTACTGGCCCAGATTCTACTATGTGGGAAAAGAAGCCACATCTTTCTCTCCCAAGCCATATTTTGCATTTTGTCAGTGGTTTGGTGGAGTTGTAGATCCAGTTGTACATCATTCCTTGATTAAAAGCAAGTCTTCCACACCACCAATTCCATTTTAAGTCTCCAAATTTGTACCATTTGGATAGGTAGGGTAGTAATTAACCTCTGTAGCTGCTGTGAAATCCAGGAACAGCTTCATTTTGTTCTGCTTTCTGTCTGATAATGTTTTTAACAATGCCTGTGCTATGTGGAACTTTCTGCATGAATGTAGTTATTGTCTCAGAGGGGCAAAAATTCATCTAGTTCATGCTGACTTAAGCATCCTACGTGGTTCCCTGTGGTCAACAGCTGGATGACAAGACATCAAAAGTACATTAGGCAGCTTTCTAATTAAATATCTTTATTGCATCTAAAACACGTGGTGGCACTTCCTTGCTAATAAAAAGAGAGCACACTGCAGTCAGTTTGAGGCAGATACTGCATTGCCTCCCTGTGCCAGGCCTCTTGCAGTCCCTTGTAAGAAGAGGATACGAACACAATGCGTTGTAAAAAGAAACTCTCAGCTGTGATTTTACAAAGCGTTATCCTATTTATTTTAAGTGTCATGTAATTATCAATTCATTTACTACCTATTGTAATACCATGAATCATAATGAATGTATTTGCATAATAGGTAGTATCACATGAGCTTAATTATAATTCAGTATTAGCTAAATGTACCATGCAAGCAAAATGTTTCCTGTGAAGGTAGGCTGACGTATAGCCTGTCTTACACCTGGTGTATCACAAATGCTGTCGTGGGAAATTTGTGGGCCGGTTCAGAGGCAGCTGTTTTGTAGCCCTGTCCTGTCATTCATTCATCCATTTCTTATCCTGTCTCCAGCCCCCCAGTTTAAATGCTCTTCAGCTCTGCCAACTTTTTGGGTGAGAAAAACTTCAGAAACCTGTTTTTGCTGTTTAGCTGATGAGTTGTGCTCTGGTTGCTGAGGCCATGAGGCAGTGTCTGCCTAAAGACTGCACTTATTTCTCCTGTGATACTCTTCAGACCGGCACACACTGTGCTGGGTGACTAAACTGAGGAGCAGCTATGCTGGGGACTTGCCTGCACAGGATTACCTCAGCCCTGGGTAGGTTTCTTTAAAAATCTTTGTTTCCAAACTTCTTTTTAAATAACAAGGCCCCAAAGATTCCACATGTTTTCCTGGAATAGGAGTTGGCTCTGTGTTGCTGTGTCGAGGAGTACGACACAAGAATGCTGCCAGCTCCTCAGGAACACAGTTTATTCTAGGTAACCTCCATGTCTAGACTGGTGTGTGTCTCTACTCCTCACTCCTCCTCAGTACAGTCAGCAGCAGCTCAGAGGGCAGGGGCTACTCCCCAGACTCCCTTTGCCGTGTCAGAGCTGCTTATTTATCCCCAAATCCTCTCTGTATCCTGTTTCTGACTTTATTACATGAAGACTTATGGAGGCAGAAATGAATTGTGTAGCACACTTTGCATACAGAATAAGTGGTCCATGCCACCTCTGGTTTAATGTGTTTTGAAGACACATGATCTTGCAATGGTAGAGTGCTTAGAATAACCCAAATGTGAGCAATATCGAGTTTCTGAGAAAAATCTTAATGGCTTGTACCTCTCTTTTGGTTCACTTACAAGTTCAACACATTTTCTGTTGCAGAAGATAGACTTGCTCACGCAGTAGCTTGAAAATGATCCTTGTGTGAACTGTTGTGTCTGTAACAGATGTGTATAATCCCACTTTCCACTTTTTAAATGCATCCCATTTCCATACAGAATATGAAATGCTTACTTTCTGGCTAGCACAGTTGATTTTTACTTGTTGCCTGCAAGTTAGATTAAGGACACTGAAATTGCAGAGGATAAAAAGAGAGTTATTTCCAAAAATACAGTGTGGCTACTGGTACCTCAAGGATTATGTGGCCTGATCTACATTCAGGAGACAGCACTGCAGTGGCAAAAGGCTAACATAGTCGACAACGCTTAATTTGTTTGGACTTATGTCACTGTTGGCTTTCTGATGTGACAGGAGAAATACATTGCAGGAATTGATGAAGTAGTGCCACATTTAGGCAATTCTACAACTCTCTACAGTCATTTAGGTCAAGCTTTCCTTCTTGAAATACAAGGTAAAGCTCCTGAAATTCATGTGTGTGCTGGTGTGCAATTACAGCTGTTATAATTCAGTTTGGCCAGCTGGGAAGCAAATGGGCAGTGGAAATGGATCAATATCCTTGCTGGATTTGGGTAAAGTTAGAGCTGTTGCAAGGGAAGAACTAGATGTGCGTCACAAGGGTTCCATGCAGTATTTGTACAACAGACATTCTTGCCAAACGTGGAACTGGTGATGCCCAGGACTGGGACAAGCACTGGACGTGATAGGATGGAGCTGTCCGTATGAACACACGGGATGGTACACCCTGCAGTAGAATTACTCTCTAGTGGGAGGAGTTATTCCCGAGCCTGTGTCTTCAGCAGTCCAGCTTGTCAGGGAACAGCATCCCCAAAGGAAGTGGCTGTTGGGAATTTGAAAGAAAATGCTTGTTCTTTCATGGAAATATCAACTTATGTTTCCGTAGTTCTCTTTGACTTGCTGCTAACAGGTGGGAGCTTCTGGGCCTTGTCTCTTAACAGGAACTTTGCCAGTAAGGATTAGGAGAAAATGAAAAGCTTAAGTACCCGTGAATTTCACAGGGGGTACATTCCATGGTGTTTAGATTCAGTATATTATTTCAATTTTCAACATGTATCTTTGAAATGTGCCTTAAATGTGTTTTTGTTTTGCTCTGGCTTTGCGGATAATGGCTTTGTATAGGACAGGTGCTTATTCAGGTGGATCACAATTCAGAGGAGCCTACTGTGTGGGAATCAAATTCCCTGAGTGATTGCACTTGCACAGGAAATGTAGTGCTAAACATGGTCAGAGGCAGGACAAAAAGCACTATAAAAGCTGTTAGTGTGACATTTTCTGCAATGTGACCAAAAGTATTGTAGCGTTTGTACCAGCTACTGATGATTTTGTGCAGTGAGTCATCTGTCACTGGACAATGTGCAGGGATCATCAGCTCATCCTGGACAAGTTATTAGCTGTCTGTGAGGGATGAGGTCCTTGCTGTCCAGGGTGAGAGGAGCTCTCTCTTACCAGCTGCCACCTCGCACTGGATTTCCAACAAAAGCACAAGGTTCAGATCCATTTACAAATCTTCCTATTCTTATTCTTATTATTACTACAACAACAACAATAATAATAGCACCACCACCACCACAAAGTCTCCAGGAAGGGAGAGCCTGTGGCACATTTGAATCCTAACTACTGTGTGCCATGTAAGATCCCCTCCTGATCTAAACGCTGATACAAATCATCTAGTCCCTAAATAAGAGGAAAAAAAAAGAACCGAACTGCCCTAGGAATCAGACCCAGGGAGTTGTAATCTACTTCATATGGCATGTGATCCTTGGTATGATTTTTACAGATACATAAAAAGTGAAACAGTGCAGAAAGTGCTCCTTGGCTACCATAATTATTTGCTCCCCGCACCCCCCTTGCCCAAATAATCTCTTTAGAATTCTGTATTGCTGTTAAATGTTTTGACTTAAAGCAAAGAGAAGATGGTGTTTCTTTGCTCTATAGAGATTTTCCACTTGCTCCTAGGCAGTGTATTCCTACAAAGACCATCCTTCCTTAATTTTCCCTGCTGTGATGCAACATTCATAATCATTCTGAAATAAAGACTGAAATGGGATATCTCTCCAAAATCATTCGTAACGTTGGCCCAGTAACACTTTTATATAAAATTTTAAAGCTTAGAGAGCCTGTCAGTGTCTACTCTAATCAAAGCTAGGGGATACCTTCTTATCTCTTCTTCCAGCTTTTATCTTTACAACATAGACTTTCTCAAGCTCACAGCAGAAGTGCCTGGAAATTTTGGATTAAATAACCTTTTTTTTTCCCCCCACAGTCGATTAACCCTGTTTGCATGCTCTGACAACAAGAGAGCTAAAGGCTGTTGTGTGGTGAGACATTAGTGCCAGCCAAGGAGAGGGAGGGCTGCATGAGATGGGTTTTGAGTTTCCTGTCTCCATTCAGTTTCCGTGTGGCGCCATTTGTAAATGGCAGCAAGAATCAAAGTTTGGAGAAAAAGCTCTTCTTGCCCTTCTGGTGTGGGTTCTTGCTCTTGGTCCTGTGGCTGCTTTCAGACATCTATTGTGTTATGTTGGTTTTAGTCTATGGGTGGCAGTCACTTTCTAAATTTCCTGTGCAATGTTTGCAGGCTTTCCTGCACCAGGCTTCTAAAATTTGCTGTTAGTAACACACATCAACAGGCAATCGATAAAATCGGAGCTAATTACATAATGTGGGCCTTTTAAAAATCTGTCTGCAGCACAAGCAGATGTTAAATGAAAGCTAATAAAGTGTGGCATCGTTTAAACAGGGGTATGCCCCAGGATTTTATGCTGGGCAAAACCTGCAACACAAAAGGCAATTTCCAGAGACCTTGTATGCAAGGGAAGAATGAAATAACCATGCAAGCAATGTGTATTTGTGCCAAACCTGAGCAGTCACGACAGATCTCTGCAAAATCTTGTGAGCTTCTTAGAAAATGAGCTACCAGGCAAAGACAACAAGCAGCACTGCAAGCAGGCTGCTTAATAGAGAAGGTTCAATAGCAAAAGACCCGGCTGTTCCTATGGGTTTTCATATGTGTTCTATGGAAATCCATTGTTTGTCTAAGCAGTGCCTCTTTAGGCACAGAAATAATGGTTGTTTACTTGGCTTTCCTTCAAGAAGAGAGAATTTATACTACAGGCTTTTCTGGAAGAACAGCACAGAAGGCATATAAAGTAAAATCTTCCTTTTATTTTTTTTATTTTTTTTATTTGCTCCATTAATAAACCTCTGTACTGCTACAAGCTATTTTTAGACTTTTGTTTTCTTTCTCTGTATTTTTCAGCAATTCTAGTGGCAGGCAGATCCCAATAATTTGGAGCCACGTCTCTTTTTTGAGATAATAAGTAAGTGGGCACTAAATCGCAAAGCTGGCTGTCAGTGAGAAGAGACAGGGAGAAATCAAAAGGGAAGAAAATCCTAAATTCCTCTGAAATCTACAGAAAAGGCAGATTAGATTTGGTGCTGCCTCACAAATACCAGTAAATGTCACGTTGTGAGTTAGGTATTGTGGAGTGCTGTGCATTTGCTGTCTCAGAAAACTTGTGATTCCTCTGGACTTGGGGTTCTTTCTTCTTGTCACTTGATAAAACTGCTGCTACTAAATACTTATCTGTCAGATCCCAGGTATCACACAGGGAAGTCACTTGGCTGAAACACTTTCAGTTACAATTTGTTTCTGGATTCCTAAGAGTTCATAATTCTTAGCCACTTTTCCCTGAGTCCATACAGACTTAATTTTTTAATTCATTTACTTATTTATTTATTTATTTATTTTAAAGAAAAGGCTGTGAATTTCAGGTACTTAGATTCTGGGGATTTTTAATGATGTCTCAATTATCCAAAGACTCAAAGTAAGCTCTCGGGATACGTTACCATAGGAAACTGGAGATTCCAATCAGAAGTGGAATCCAGATCATGTTACATTGACTGACAGTAATTTGAGTTGCTTTTAAAATTGTTGAGGAATTTCATAGATAAATTAAGTTGAATGTGAAAACAGAAGAAATCTGTGTGCTACACAGAAACCTAACAGGGCAAAACTATAAACAGCTGGAATGAAGTACTTGTTGTAGACTTTCTTTGGTGTGGTGTCTCTAGTTTTGGGACAATTTACTAAGTGATTTCTTAAAAACGAGATTTTATTTCTGTATTCCTAACTTACTATTTTTTAAGACAAATGAAGCAATGGCCTCTGACTTCAGTGCCAGGGGCATCACAGGAATGAGTCACCTGAAAAATCTCACCCCAAGCCTCTTTACTGCACTTTTGTATTGCTGTGGGCTATTAAATGGCCTCAGCTCTGTTTGCTGATCCAGTGATAAAAATGTTCAAAAAAACCCAAAAAGATAAATAGCTGAGAGTAAATAACATGAAAAAAAAGTTAAAGTTTTGAGTGATCACCACAGTGCTTGTGAACAATGACCAGTGAATATTATTATCACATTAATAAGAGAAAAATCTTATATGACTCTTGAACTTAACTTGCTTTATGAATATTTTTTTTCATTATTCAGCTGGCTTTATTTTTCTCTTCAGGAGTGGAAATTGCTCCTTCTTCCTTATCATCCTATTCTTTTGACAACCATTTAAAAGGTTATTGGAATGGTTTATCATTCCTGTGTGCAGGAAAGATCATCTTCCCCAACACTGAAACCCCAGTAAAATCTGGAATTATATCTCATACAGTGCAGAAGTCTCCAACATTGGTGTACACTTTGAAAATGCAAAATAATGTGACTTTCAGTTACGGGATCTCAAAACTTTTGTGGGTTAGAAAAGAAAAATAGAAAAAACCTTCCAGTAAGTCATTATTAATTACCTTTTGTCTGCTCTGAATAAAGCACCCCTTAAAAAGCTCTGCTGAATAGGAGTACCCTGGGATGAAAATGTAACTCAAAGGACTTTCAGTCAGCTTAGTAAAATCTTGCCTGGTATTTACAGTCTGCTTGAATTCACCATCTATCTTGTCTGGAGGGGTTGTGCCCCTTTTCTGACATTCATCAGTTATCACCTGAGCTTTTCAATCTTGTTGTCATCAGGCCACAGCTCACCACAGAGTGGCCTTTTTTCTTTCTGTAACTGGATTGCAGAAGGTAAATACAAGGTATCTACAGTGACCACAAGGGACTTTTTACAAGGGGATGGAAAACATCATTGGTATCATAACACCTTCCTTTACCTCCCTTCAGCACAGCCAATAGACTGAGTCCTCAGTGTGAGGTGCACTGAAGAAGCCAATGCAAAATGAAATAAATACATTTATTGGATACATTTCTTATCATAGCTTTTTTAACTAGGGAGTGCTACTACCAGAGATCCTAAAGGCGCTGTTGTGTTAACCTTTCTTTGCAGTTTCCCAGTTGGTTGCCTTTCATCACAATCAAGGCATCACACATAATAACTAATCAGATTCAGTGAGCAGACAGGCTGTGAGGATGCATTTTAATCAGAAATAGTGAAGAATTTCTACATTTCTCTCTGTGCTACACGGTGACATTTTTAAATGCTCAAAGGGCACACAGGTCTCCAGCTCCTGGTGAAACTTCGTGAGAATGTGATGTGCAGCTCTGATTTGTGTTCTTTATAGTAGCATAAAAAAAGTTCTTACTGTTATTTATTTATTTCAGATCCAGATTTTCAATTTCCTAATAAGAAGAAATGCCAGTCATTGCCTCTAAAAAAATCCCCTCCAGGAACTGCATCAGCATAGCTGAGGGCACACACCTTCCTTATATTTTATTTAAGCACAGTATACAGACATCTTTTAAGATCCCAAAGTGTGGCTAAATAATTGCAGCCACTTCAATTATATTCCATTTAATTTGGTAATTTTATGGGTTTCGGAAATTGCCTCTACCTCCTCTGTATATTCTTTTCCTCTGTAATTCTTTTGGAATTATTTAATGCTGCAACTGCAAATGTCTGTTCAGAGAGAATCTGAGAGTACTGAGAAAGCTCAAAAACTCTAGAAAGCCAGCTTGATATTTTCAGGATTATTTTGTAAAAAAGATGTTTTCTGCTTACTCATTTAAGCATGAGTGCTGGAGAAGGCTGACAGCCAGTCTCTTATGCTCCTGAAGAAATGCGTGAGTCTGATAAAGATGTAATATGCTACCTCAGGTGAAATAAAACTAGTTATTTTTTTAAGGATTACACTTGATAAATAAGGTTCTGCACCCTGAACTTGACTCAGTGTTTAGAAAAGCAGGGTGTGGAGCAGAGGACGTTTCTGATGTGCTCAGACAAGTCAACTTGCTGAGGAGATGAGTAGCAGTGGTTGGTACTTTGTAGTCTTAAGATTATATTGTTTTAGATTCTGAGCAAAGGCAATTATCTTTCCTCACAGATGTGCCAAGATGACTCAAACAGTTGGGTAAAATCCTGTGTAACTCTATAGGTTTGGAAATGAGGAGCTACCAAGGCATATAAGCACATCTGAAAATGTCACTGTGGATGCTCACTGTGTAAGGTGACTGGATCTTGGCACTCTGACTTTTTCCCCCTTCACTTCCAGTCTCTTCCAGTTAGACCTCATCATTCCTAGAGCTTTCTAATCTACAAAAGAAGTGTATATTTGAAGTTTGAGGAATCTAGTTTGTGTTAAATATGGATATAACGCCAAAATTCTCTGTCTAGGACCATACTAGTTTTTCTCTCCTTCCGCATCCTGTGATCAAAATTGATAGGAGAAAACAATATTCTGTTCAAACCAGTTGTGTACTGGGGAGAGATTTCCATGTCTTTGATTATCAGATCTCTGAAATAAACCACAGGAAGTGAAAGTGATTAAACTCTAAGAGGCTTTTTCGCTTTTTGAGCTTCTCTTACTGCAAGTCAACTCAGGAATAAATCTTTCTGTCTCCCGCATTTCCTACTGTGGTACGGTGCAAGTAAGATGGTCTAGTTGCCTCAAGCCCGTGAACTCAAATGCATAAATAATGCTTAAAACAGGAGCTCAAAGACTGTAATATTTCAGGATTGTAACATCACATAACATTCGTGACAACATGAAGAACATATATCCCAGCTAGAAAGAAGTGAACAGAAGTGGAGAGAGACGATGGCTCGTTAACTAGTGACAGGAGCAGAGGATGGATGGCAGTAGGTGAAACTTCACCCTCCTACGTGGAACCCACGGCTGGCTGGAGATTGGCTACAAGGAATGCCTCAGAGGGATTTCTTTCAAAACACAGCTGTTACCTGACACTGTTTGACAATCTAAGACAAAACACTTGGTTATGGAATGCTTTCCCTTGTACTGCAAAAAGATTTGTCTGTTGTCCTGGTTCCGGCCAGAGCAGAGTTAGTTTTGGCAGTGGCCCAGGCAGCGTGGCTGTGGGTGTGTTTTAGAGGTTATTCAATACCATCTTATATCGTTGCCAGAGGCGGTGGGGAAGGGATTCTCTGTCTCTGAGTAAAATGGCAAAATGGACATCATCAGATTCCAATGGACTTGGTCAAAAAAACGGCAGCCAGCAAGAAGGAAACGCAGGCTCTCCTAGGAGATGTGGGTTTTTGGAGGATGCGTATCCCAGGGTACAATCAGACTGTAAGCCCTGTCTATCTGGTGACACGGAAGAAGAATGATTCCAAGTGGGGCCCAGAACAACACCAAGCTTTTGAACATATCAAAGGCTGCTCATGCAGTAGCCCTTGGGCCAGTCAGAATAGGACTGGATGTCAAAAAAAAGTGCTCTGTACTGCAGCTGGGGAGAATGGTCCTTCCTGGAGTGTCTGGCAAAAGGTACCCAGAGAGACTTGAGGGCAACCCCTGGGGTTGTGGAATTGGGGATACAAAGGATCCGAGGCCCGTTACACCCGAACTGAAAAAGAGATCCTGGCAGGTTGTGAAGGGGTTCGAGCTGCTTCAGAAGTGACTGGCATATACTGATTGGGTGCATCCTATTCCTTATCATGCACCAGCCTCTGGGAAAGCTGAATGGTACAATGGACTGTTAAAAACCACGCTGAAAGCAATGGGGGGCAGGACCTTCAGACATTGGGATCTACATTTAGTGAAGGCCCCCTGGTTAGTCAACACTAGAGGCTCTACCAGTTGAATTTGCTTAACAGATTTTCCGATCAAAAGGAAAAAGCTGAATCTACTGGATTGCTTTCAGAGGGATATGAGAAGAAAACATTCTTAGACTTACCAGGCTAAGAGAAATGATAGCTTAAAGAAGTGAAATAATTCAACCATTTACTCACGAACCAATTGTTGTGTGAATTAATGATATTGGAACCTTTAATACACAGTACTTCTATACCTACATTTTTCTGTTCACCATTGTAATAATCTGTCATTTCCACTACAAAATGGAAACTGCTAAAGATATTTAATCCATCCAACAACTGACATTCAGTTGTTGGAAATCAAATTTTCAGCTGATTTCAACACAGATTTTAAGATAAGATGAAGCCAACATGCTTCTAAGTCATCCCTATAATTCAAATCAGTAATTTGAATAATCAAGGATATTATTTATATAATGTAAAAAGTATGCTTCAAAACAGAAATGTTTGGTTTCTTTAAGAATTATTCTTTTTGAATTTTATTAGTGCTAAGGTATGCAATTAGGCAATTGGAGAATAGAACTTATTACTGTGTTTTTGTTTAATTCAGAGAAAAATCATGCTATTGATGTGCATTATAAGTACTTCCAAATGCTGTGATTTAAAAAATTATTTTATTTTTATTAAGATACTGTTCCAAGGGGACACTGATCAAAACTGTGCAAAACCTACTATTTTTTTGTTCACTGGCTTTGGTCCATGTTGATTTAAGTTTTGTGATCTCACACAACCTTAAGTTATGCATTGAGAGTCTAACTCAGCAATTCAAAGGGCAATTATGTTGTTTATGTTTGGGTTTTGCCACAAGCAATAAATTGGTCTCAGCTAAACTCAGCTATACTCTTGAGAAACCTGTTTGTTGGTACAGATTCCTAAAAAATAATTCATGCAACTCTAATTGCAGACATTAAGGGTTATAATCTAGATTTTCATTGAAATGCATATTTTTCTTAAAAATATGCACAAATTTGAAGGTTCAAGGGAACACAATGATAATCGAATCTGAACTCTGGTCTATGATAGGTTATAGAATACAGAGGTTGTTAATTCAAATGCAGAGACTTGATTGATTTTGTGCAAGTGTCTTATGGTTTGAGTTTCAGAGTCTAGAAGCTATGGGGAAGTGGGTGGAGCTCTTCTGAGTTACAATCCATGTCAATGACCTCAGTAACTATTCAGTTTTTGCTGAGGCCAACAGTATTGTGCCCAAAGTGAGTTGGAGTCCATGCTGAGAAGGTGAAACAAGAAAACATAGCCAACAGGTTTTGGCAAAGTGCGTTTTCACAGCAAAATGGAAAAGCAGCTTTCCCAGGAGTCGGCAGTGGCTGTGAGGGGCTGCTATTTTCTGTTGTCCAGTGATGGTGTGATGAACTTGACTGTGACGGAAATCTGAGAACTTTGATGTTTCCATGCTGCTTTGCCAGATGATAAAGTCAGATTAATTTTCTTCAAGATGCTCTGGACTTTCATTTTATTTGTTTGTTTGTGTACGCATTTACCAGCCTGCCAGGCAGCTCTGTTCTGCGGTCCTGCACCACTCTTACCTGGTACTGTCTAGCTCCATTGAAGTGCTATTTTTTGAGGACAGCAAGTGAGGGGAATTCATATTTCCATCTAATTCTCTCTGTCACCAGGCTGTGCTGTGTTGCCAGTGCCACTTTTCCACTGGGGCAAATGAACAGTGTTTCAGACACCCAGTATGATTTTGTGCACTTGCTTCAAAAAGCAATAGCAAACATTAACCCAAAAGATGAGTAAAAACCTATGGTATGGCTCAGGATTTTTGTTTACTTTTAATATTCTTATTTATTTTCTAAGCAAATTTTTTAAATTGTAGGAATTGTGTGCGTGCTTGGCTGCTTTCCCTTAGTTTTCTTTTCTTCAAGGAGTCCTTTTAAATGAGGTATGGCTTGCAGATGCATTTCTTAATTAATTGTGAATGCATAGTGTGGTGACAGATGCAGAGGATGTTGTCTTTATCCTGATCACATTAAAATGAGTTGTGCTGAATATTCTGTGATGCTTGGGGAAATTGCTTAATCCTATTACTTCTCGGAGAAGATTGAGTACCTCCTAATGTGAAATACGAAACCTCAGAGCCACACAGTGCAACTGCTGCAGCACAAAATGTATAGGATTTCTTCTAATGTGAGTCAACAATGATTTCTAGGCTTGTTTATCACATAAATGTTATCTGGGAAATTATTGGACAGTTGCTATGGAAACAAAGACCTAGTAGTAGAAGGATTTGTTACCATAAGTAGTTAAGACAATGCTCAGACCCGAATCCCTGCTGCAAACAGTCAGCTCCTAAAGATGGAAGTGACAGATAACAAAACACCTATTTTTACTGATAAGAGAACAATTTAGAAATATTTATCAGCTGGCCTTTGCTTTTCCAGCAAATACGCAGATATATGAAATAAAGTGCAAAGGTGTGAAAACGCTAGGAGAAAAATATTCTTTTATCTTGTTTCACATGGTTCAAAAAGATAATACAGACGTTGGTATCTGGTAGGACACAGTGAGTAAGACAAGTCTGAACAGGCTTCTCCTGCCACTCTGTAGTGTTTCGTGAAAGAAAAGGACGATATATTTCAGCTGCAGGGAATATTAATTGCTGATTTTTGAGCTGAATAAAAAGAAAATCGAGGCATTTGGAAGTGGTGTCTTCCTTCTGATGGAAGGTATAGTGGAAATATTGCAAAAGCAGAAATAAGTCCTCTTCCTGGTGGATGAAAAGATGAGCCATGTTTGGATTGTTCCAGATTATCTTCCCCATGGTTCAGCAAAAGTAGTATCTCCACTTTCTGTATTTATCTAGTGAAGAATGGCAGGGTACTGTATTGTAAAAACTCCAATTTGCACATGGGGTTCAGTGTCCTCAAAGCTTATACTTTTCTAAGGGGTTTCATAATGTTTTGTATTTTGTCCCTCCCCTGAATTGGGCAGTTACCCGAATCTCTCAGCTGTCATTGTGGAAGTTCTAGTCCTTGAATTTGCAGAGAAAACCTTGGAAGATGTGAATGCTAAAAGCAAAACCAGTTAGCAATTACAGACATGCAAGAGGGAAAAGAGTCCCGTGGCAGCAGCACAGTTGAAATGAGAAGTCAGGTTCCAAAAAATGGGCTCTGCTGTGGCACCTGACACCAGCTGAAGGGATTTCCCAGTGACCTGAGCATATGGGAAAACATGCAAGAAACACAGCTGGGCAGGGAGTTTGTCATCACCTTTATGACGTGCACAAAAAGAACAAAAAGATGGCATTCATTGTGTGATTTCTTTTTTCCCCTTAGCAGCTATGGGGAGCAACAGAACAGAAGACGAATAGGCTATTGATCTAAAAGCAAACAGGGTGGCTGTTTATTTTAAGTTAGATGCTCATGCATGGTCTAATATATTGCCACAAATTGTGTTCTAGCAATAAAAAAAGCCAGAGATGCTGGAGGATTAAAAGACTAAAGCAGATTTATAGAGCTGAATTTCTATTCAACACATATGTTGAATATGTGGGAAAGGCAAAATGACTCAACTTGTGCTAAGACCAGAAAAAAAAGAGACAATAATATCCATCATTGGATTAAAATTACATCAGATGTTTAGCAAGAGAACAAGTTCTTTGGCAGAGAATGAAGGAAATGTGGATATATCATCGAGTGAGTGAACAGGAGGGCCCTCAGCAGAATCCTGAGTCGAGCTGAAAAAGTTCAGATTTACCACAGGGTCAATGCCCTTGGATAGATCTTCCTATCCAAAAGGGAAAAGGAAAGGAATTGTGCATTCCAAAGCAATTTCCTATTGCTTTGGAAACTGCTGAGCAAATAGAAGAAGCAACAGGATGGGTATGTTAATTATTTTGGTCTGTGGAAAAAAGGAGGGCTAAAAAAAGTGCATTCTACCACCTACAAAGGAAGACATTTTTGGAACTGTGAGTGATACCAGATATAGCTATACAAAATTTCTAATATATATATGTGTGTGTATATATATATATATATGTTTTGGAATGAGCATAGCAGTAGGGTTCTGGCAGCTTCATGTGTGTGTGTTTTCAGCACCTCCTTTGGAGAAACTGTTTCCTCCTGCTGCTGTTTGGCTCGTGTTCAACACCTGAGGTGTAACACATTTCTGATGGTATAGAGGGCTTTAGGCTTACACAGATGAACATTTTATCCAGGGAAAACCAATAGGAGAATGCCCAAAGGCAACCAGACTTTTTGACAAGGATGAGAGTAGTGGCTCCAGCTGAATAGATACGTGCATTTCAGATAACAGAGATAAGCTACAGGAGAGAAATTAATTCAGCAACGTGTGTAGGTAGGTCTTCGCTAACACACCTGATTTGTAGTCAATTAAAAATATGCAGAGATTCCATCTTTTGAATGATATGGAGGGAATTTGGGCCATATCTTACAGGCTTTGAGATGTTAGCTCAGAGGATGAAATTCATGACCTCTGGCCTGCTGAGACAGAAGTTTTGAAATTAACTGATGGAAATACCAGAGAGAGCTTCATTTCTGAAAGTCAGTTCTGTTGTTTTTCTGGGACTAAGTGATGTGTTTGCTGCCTTCAGTTATGTGTAATATAAAACTGGAATGCTGCAGCCATGGCAGGCATGTGAGAGAGATAACAACTTTGTTCTTTTAGTTGAATGCGCAGTCAGTGATGGCTGTGAGACAGTGAGAGCAGCAGGGGACAGAACAGGGAGGTGGGGGTTAAAATCACCTACAATATTACCTGCTGTTGGGAAATAGTTTTCACCACCCCTTTACATTTCCCTGGAGATCATCCATAAGCATTCCTTTTGAAGCTGGACATCAGATTGACAAACACCCAACAAGGAAATTCCAGGGTGATAAAGGGATCAGAAGCATGACCTTAATGTCTAGGAGTAAGGCATGCAGGTTGAGGAGGAGAGACGTGGGCTTCGAGTCTGCGTCTGAGGGTGTTTGTGTGATAGTCACTGGATAAGCAATGCCAAGCAGCTTTCTCTGGTAATGTCTGTGAGTGATAGAAGCTGTGATTTCTGTGGGTTTGGATGAATTCAGTGATTCAGTGCACTCCAAGTATGTTTTCTGCCTGATGGATTTGGGGTGGCTTGGCTTGGATTACCTGCTTTGCAAATTCTGGACTGCACTGGGCTGAAGGCCAGCACCTGGAGACAAGGTCTGTCATGCAAAGATGAGGGTGCCTCTGGGTGGGTTCAAGAGCAGATCTTTGAATGGGCAGGGTTTTGCAATGCGGTGTAAAAACCTACAACTCTCATGTAACCTCGTGCATGCGATGGAAATTTGAGATTTATATACGCGACTTCCTGGCAGTTTGGCATCTGAAATGTTTCAGTATTACTTTGGATCTTTCCCTTTGTGCAGGACACAAGTGCTAAAACAGTTAAAACTCTGTGGAAAGATTAATGACCTGGGTGGAGGGAGTGTCTTGGTGGAGTTTTAAGAAAATTCTCTGGCAAATGGAGCAGTGTATTAACTTTTTATCTGTCTATTCAGTACTGTACCAACTATTGAGCACTTAGGTAAGGATGCAGTAAAGAAGGAAAGAATCACTTCCAGTCTATGTTCTAATATATGAAGATATTTTTAATAGTGTAGGCATTACTCCTTTTTATTTTAAGGTACACTTTAAGGTATAACACTAATGAACCACTACTGATTTAGGAGGAAACTGCAAAAACGGAGCCAATTAAGTGGCAGCAGTAGTGTAATATTAGAAGTGAATTACTTATATCTCCTGCTCTTGATTGAATTCTACAAACATTTCATTCTCCTTGAGAATTTTTTATTTATGTTTTATTTTGATTATAGTGAATTCCTTTCTTCCTATTTTTGAATAAACACCAGAATAGATCCAGAGAGGGATCTTTTAATAAAAAGTATATTCTGTACATCATGTAAATCAAGTCAAATATATTACAAGAGCTGTAAAGACTGTGTGTCATTTTGCATATTGTCCTAGGAGGGAGGGAGTGAGTGGCTATGTGGGGTTTAGTTGCCCTGTGGGGTTGAACCATGACACATCCACACATGCTTACATTCGTATTTGCCTGTTAGAGGTAAATATAGCCAAAAGTATCTTCCAGAGCAACTTAGAAAGTCCAAAGAACACCTCCTTTTGGACTATACTGACACTAACATGCTTCCAAAACATAACCCACTTTTGGAAGCAGCTCTCCTCAGTTATTGTAGTGTGTGTGAGCATTTTTCTCTTGGTCAAATTCTGCTTAAGCAGTTGAAAACCTGCACCTCTTTCATTTCCTTTCTAAAACTGGGGGTCCATATCTCCTTATGTAATAGCTAATGGCATTATAAATCACCTTGAGCAAGGCAGAGCAGTATGAAAAAAAGAAAAGAGTGCTGTCGTTTTCTGCCTAGAGGCCAGCAACTTCACTGATCCTGGCATGGAGAAGTGGAGCTCAGAATAGAGAGTTTCAGGGAAGAAAAAGGATTTTAAACCTTTCCTTGTGTGGAGTCGATTTTAATGTGCAGATAACCACCGGTGACTGTATTGTGTTCATGACTTCAGTCTTAAAATTCTTTTTGCCCATAAGAGATGGAGTTTATCTGTAAAACACATAATCCTTTGAACCAAGCATGTCAGTAAGTGTACTGCTGTAGATACATGCCTAGGGAAAAACTTTTCTGTGATTTAAGTCTTCGTTTATCTTGTTTAGTACTTGTGTATTTGGGCAAAAGAAAACAATAAAAACCTAGCAACCCTCTTATTTCTCCCCTTATGCTTCTTTCTCATTCATTAATTTCCTTTTGTCCACCTCAATTCTAACACTGGGTTGAAATGCATTCACTTTTGTGTTTTATCCTAGGGTTTTTTGCAGTTAGGCTTTGAATCTTTTTGAGTGGAACGATGGTGGTAATGCTGGCAAATGGTATTCTATTTTCTTTTATTCTGTCAGGCAGGTGCTCAAAAATTAGGAAATGGTGCTCAGAGATGAAGATTAACTGGTAATATTGTCAGACTTGTTAAAATGAGGTTTCCAAGCTGCAGAGTTTAAAATTTGAGAACACTCTTGGTTTTATTACAAATCAATCTACCAATAAGGGTGGAGCTCATTAAGCATGAAAATGCCTCTTTCTGATGACCTTTGACATTCATCTGAAAGATGGAGAGAAGGAGAAAGCAGAGACTCTTATGCAGAAATCTCAGAGACACTGTGTTTCTAGAAGTTTTATAAGAACAAGCAGCTGGAGAGATGAGTGCCTACTACTGCCTTCACTGAAAGAAGGTTCCTGTGAGGATTCAGTCCTTGTTAAACGTCAGCAAATCCACACAAGAGAAAGCCACAGGAGACACAAATTAGAAAAAATTTAGTCTCCACTACTTTTATTGGTCATGAAACTACTTCTCAGTGTTTAGCAGGTTCGTGAGCAGAACTTGTGTCTACATAACACTATCTGCTCCTTCAGCTGAGGGAGGGGAAAAATAACAAACCCTGCAAGAACTAGAGGGCAAGAAAATGCATTTCATATGTCAGTAGCAATGTGTACCTTACTGTTTTTTGTCAGCTCTTGTGTGTTGATTAGATTTTTTAAATGTGGTGGTTTGCCAATAAAGTAAAACATCTGTTTTCAGAAATTGAGAGGCTGAGACTGTTTTCCAGCAGTCTTTAATTTGAATCTGATTTACCAAAAAACATAATTATTGTGATCACAGACTTGCACACTCAACCACTTCAAGATAATGTTAAAATAGCATAGATGACTGTGTGCCAGACTTATGTACTTATTCAGCTGAGTTCTAGTCAGCTCAATTCTGCATATTAAGTTTTAGAAATAAATTCAGTCTTGGCAAGCATGAAGGTCTGGGCCTTTGTGCAAACGACAGTTAAAGGTCAATACAACCAAAACATAACAAACAGAAATCTCAGAATATAAATTGGGTCTGTCAGTTGTGCTTCAACTTGATCTAGACTGCTGGCTCCTTAAATGCAAAATGGAAGGAAAACTATATGGGTTGGTTTGAGTAAAACATTGCAAGTACTCCAGAAATGAGAGGCAGCTGATCACTGGTATTTTGCTCCAGGCTTCTTTTAACTAGCAGGTAGTTCTACATTCCTTGTGCAATGGAGAGATGAAGACATTAAATCTAATATGAATGAGGACTTTTGTGCTGTTACCTTCTTGTAACACAGCAGCAAGGAACTTGCAGCTAAAGTTTGGGTTAAATTCAACTCATGTAGTTTCCCACTGTGTGTGTATCAGGGTAAATCTTTCCCTTAAACTGGTGTTAGAAAGAGCAGTGTATTGGAAGAGATTAATCTTGGTCTTTCTGGTCTGGGTTTCTGGAGCCAGAGCAGGGATGATAAACACCTGACGAGGAAGGCTGGGTCCCTGGAGGCTGTGACCTGTGCTGAATGCATCCTCTGACACAGCACAGGCACAGGAGAGCTCAAGTTGCCACAGAGATATGCCAGTGCATGGATGCTTGGGCAGCTCTGCAAGTGCTCCTTGTGGCGATGGTACTGGGCGTTTCCCTGCTTTGTACATTTTTCAGTGTAGCCTATGAAGGCAGGAGAGGAAAAAAGTGATTTACACAACTTTTCTTAGGCTCATCTGTGAAACCTGTGATCCCTAGGGGTGTGACAATTGCTTGTGGTGCTACTTTCTCTAAAGATGATTATGTCTGCAAGGCAGACGTTCATTTAAAAACACTGATTTGTTTAAATATCTTCAGGTTCTTCTTCTTAGGTTGCCTTTATAATTCTTACATTTGGAATAAAGCAGTAGACCGTGAATTTAATGCCAGAGTTCCCTTTTCTTGCAGTACAGCAAATCTGCCCTTGTAGACAGCAGGTGGGAATAAGCTGGATGCTAAATGCTTGACCAATCACCTCAGTAATTCATAGATAGCTGGGGAAACCAGTGTGATATTAAATAAACTTCTTGAAGCAATTGCATTGGAAAGGAAAGTTTAATATTTGACTTGTGTTGGAAGGAAGTATGAGTACTCAGTCTAATGGTGGCCTCTGTGATGCATTGAAATCTTTATTTTCTGCAATTAAAAAACTCTCTAATTTAGAAAATAGAAATGAACATCTCTTTTTGGGAGAACATCTCTTTTTGATCATCTCCACCGACATGTAGTGCATGTCTGTACCCAAAGATCATATATTATTGATTATCTGCAAATTAAATGATGAGAGGCTTGAGGAGCTCCCATGGAACACAGCTGGTGTACTGCCCATCCAGTACAGGAAGGTTAGATTTGTGCTGAAGAATTCCCCACTGTAAACAGAGCAGAGTATTAGACCTTCAAGAGGAAAGTGATATTTCTACACGTGAGTTTAGTTTATTTTCCTGGCAGGATTTTCAACAGAAAATTTTCAGAAAAAAAATTATTTAGCTGGCAAACCATGATGTTCATGTGTATTCCCACATTGCTGGATTTAGATGGTTATTTTTGCACACCTTAGCAAGTGCTCTGTTGCTGATGCTGTGGAGGTTGTGTGAGGTAGCAGAGCTCTCAGAGGTACCGGCAGAGCCGTTCTGCTGCTGGCCTGTTTGGTTGTTAACAAATATTCGAGTCCTGGTTTTTCAAGCTTGCAGCTGGGAGACTTTGGCTTATCTGCAAAAGGACAGCACGGGCAGTGGCAGCACCAAATGCTCTACCCTGAAGCTCTGTTCTCCAGTGATCACTTCTGGGAACACCAGAGTTATCCCCATCCTCATTTCTCTGCTGAGACAAAACTGTTCACAAGAAGGCAGCATTTTGTGTCTCCCTAGAACCAGACTTGGGGACAGCAGTTCATTTCAGATCACCGTGTCAATGGTGCTCAAGTGGAATTCAAGCATGCTGTCTGTACAGCCTGTGCCAGTATTTTCTCTGCACATAGAAATGATGGGAATAGGTTGTTTGCTGTGCTGGGGTTCACTGAGCTCTAGATGTACCCACTTGGTTGGGTGTGGGAGATCTTCCAGTCTCATTACAGTCAAAATAAGCAATTCAAGCAGTTACAGCTGCTCCTGACAGAAGTGGGTCACAGCGGGATCTTCTGGGCAGCTCAGTCACTCTGGAGGTGCTGGAGACTCCCACTCCTCTTCCACTGCAACAGAGGGAAGGGGAACAAGCAGGAGGAGCAATGGCATCTTGGGCAGCCATGCCCAGGAGAGGGCTCGAGTCTGCTGCCTCAGATGTGACATGTTCAGGATTTTGCTGGGACTTTTCCTATATTTCAACCCCTTTCTATTGTTCTTTAAGCCATTGAGAAAGGGTTTTGAATGCTGCTGTTTTGCCCAATCACGTCTTAGGTTTCAGAGAGTACTTGATCCATCAGTGGATAACATACATCCATATGTAAAGATAGTGTAAGGGCTTAATATGTCCATAAAATTTTGTAACTGGCTATTTTATAGCCTTCTCACAATTAACTGGACTGTGAAGATTAAAGAATTGTGCCATTTATTTCTACTTGATGGGGAGAAGGTTGCTCTGTTGTTTCCCACTGCTTTTTATTTGCACGTTTGAGATTAGCACCGTTCTCGGGAGAACGGCTTCAGGCAGCAGTTTGTACCATGAGCTCTTCTTAATGGCTGCTCTTCCCCTACAGTGCCAGTAATCTGATTTTAGAAAACCTTACTGAATTTCAAAGCCTGTCATGTGAAACACACAGCATGACATTAAAAATAAACAGGATGGCTGGAGCCAGAAAGAAAAGCAAGTTTCTGACATTCTTGGCTTTCCTAGGTCTTGTAGGTGAATATACATGCTTATCCTCTATATATTGCTATGAAATTAGAGATTATTTAAAAGACTGACAAATTTTCAACTTACAAAACCCTGTCTACTAAATTTACACCGTCACTATGTAGTTCTGCATGTAACTGCTTGTCTTTGCCCCTTTGATGGTCAGGCTACACATGTGCTGTACGTGTTTGTCTGGGCCAACACTTGCCCAGAATTCTTATATATTGCTGCTGGTTATGCTGTTTTAGTATGCTTATATTTGAGTTCAGTACAAGGTAATATTACTTATATCCTGATATGCACACTTAAAATTTCTAGTTAATATAGGCATCCTGGGCTGCATCAGAAGGATTGTGGGCAGCAGGGGAGGGAGGGGATTCTGCCCCTCTGCCCCACTCTGCTGAGACCCCACCTGCAGTGCTACAGCCAGCTCTGGGGTCCCCGCACAGGAAGGACATGGAGCTGTTGGAGCAGGTCCAGAGGAGGCCACCAAGGCAATTCAAGGGCTGGAGCACCTCTGCTATGAGGAAAGGCTGAGAGAGTTGGGATTGTTCAGCCTGGAGAAGAGAAGGCTTTGGGATCACCTGAGTGTGGCCTTTCAGTACCTGAAGGGAGCCTACAGTAAGGATGGAGAGGGACTATTTACAAGGACATGTAGTGACAGGAAAAAGGGAAATGGCTTCGAACTGAAAGTCATTATGTTTAGATTGCATATTAGGAAAAAATTCTCTCCTGTCAGAGTTTTGTGGTGCTGGAAGAGGTTGCCCAGAGAAGCTGTGGATCCCCATCTCTAGAAGTGTCCAAGGCCATGTTGGGTGGAACTCCGAGCAATCTGGTCTAGTGGAAGGTGTCCCTGTCCATGTCAGGAAAGTTAGCACTAGGTGATCTTTAAGATCCCTTCCAACCCAGACCATTCTATGATTCTTCTTTGGCTTAAAATAATTTGTCTTCAACACTGTTTTCAGAACATAACTCAGGACTGTGCCACTACCAAATGGGAGTCCTATTGCTTGAGCTGCCTCTCTTTCTTCTGGTTCTTTTGCCTTATCTGTTACCTGGTTGAACATTTTGTGCCAGCTGTATGGATGTGGAAGAAGAAATATGATGGCATTAGATGGAGTGGGAAAAATATAATACAGCACTTAGCAATCTGTACCTTCCCCAAGAGCACAAATATCTTCCTGAAATGTCTCAGTGTAAAATGATGTGCTCCTGGCTTTCACATAAGTGATCAGCATTTGTGTGTTGGTGTGTGTCCTAGTTTGGACAAATTGGAGGAAAATATCCTCTGATAGAAGTCAGGTTGCAAGCACCCCTCCCCCCAGGTTCGGGAAAAAAAATTTTCCTCGGAGGAAAGTGAAAGAGATAAAAGCTATTTATTTAACAAACACACAGGAGGGGAATTATAATGCTAAACAATGAGATTTCTCTCTCTGTGGAGAGAAAACCTGAGAAGATTTCAGAGTTCTTCTGTAGGTGCGGTCTCTCTCCTCCTTGGAGCTGGGTCGGTGAGGGCCCACCCCCCCCGGGCTTCTAGGAAAATTCTCCTCATGTGTTCAGATGCTGTTGAAACAGTCCAGAAGAGAAGAAAAGAACAAAAAACCCCAAAATCCTAGGGAAACAAAGTTCAACTCTCTGTCTCTCTCTGGAAAAAGAAGTGCCGAAAAAAAGTTGACTGAGGGGAAAAAAAAACAAACCAAGGGTACCGCTGAAGCCGAGGAGCGTATCTCCGTGTCCTTGAAACAACTGCTTTGAAAAGTTTTTTTGTTTTCTGTCCTTCTCAGGCTCAGTTTAAAGACACAGAAAAGATTGGTGGGCATAGGGTAGCGATCGGGGATACACATTATAAAGTCACCCCAAGACAGTGTCTTAGTGGAAAACACTCAGAATGTTTTCCATTTTTGTCATCAATATTTCACACCAGCCTTGACTGAGTGGCGATTTTTGGGAAGGGTCAGAGTGAAGGACAAAAGTGACCCTTAGTTCAGATGAAGCTGAGTCTGGGGTAAACACGTGGCCAAGAAGTGATGGCTCTGAATATTTGTGTATGTGTGTGCGTGTGGGGAACAAATGTATCCTCCACTGCTTAAAATTTTCATCTTAGTGTACTCTTGAAATTTTAGTGTCTATTTAATTTTTTTTATTACAGTATTATACGCTTTAGTTGAACAAAATATTTATGTTTTCTGTACAAAAAGGGGTCTCACCAGAGTTGCATTTTTTTTCTTCCTAAAATAATTTTGAGGCTTTTAAAAGATCATAGAAAACAAAAAAAATCACTTTTAGTCCACACTGGTTTATTGGTATTCCAAAATACAAATCCAAACATTAGCATAGCACTGTGTTCTCCCCAGACACTTCACTGTGCTTCAAAGGAAGGAAACAAATAGAGAAGCTTGTTATATTTTAATAAAGTCATTTGTTGGAGTAGGTCTTAAGGGGCTAGTAGTAAAGAAAAGAAAATTATAATTTGCAAAATTATTATTTCTGTTATTTTAATAGTAGGGGAAAATGAAAATGAAGGCAATCATGTTTAGGAAGAGTGGTATTACCCTTGATTGTGCAACAGTGTGCAGGGGCTGCTCAAGTGGAAAAAATAAAAGATTTTTCAATGTGGGACAAATACAGTTAGGGCAACGTGATTACAGCTTTATTGAATAATGGGCTGGAGTGTGAATGCTATAATTTCTAAAGTGATTCTTTAAGCAAAGATTCCTTTAGTCAAAACGAGCAGTACTGCTTAGGAACTGCTGGAGATGACGTTTGTGAAAATCAGGATATGTAATACTCACAGGGAGAGAATAACTTGCAGTTGTAAAAGAGTTGAAAAGGAAAAGGAGATAATTTTTCTTTTCCTTTGGGTTCCTCTCTATAAATCCTGTTATAGCAATGAAAATTTTATTTTCCCTAAACCCTACCTATCTATGTGTGGGCCTGTGCATACACATGATGAGCGTGCTGAGAGGTGAACTAATTGATTTAGTTTTAATGGTTTGTTCCATTAAGGCACCTACTCATTATCCCAGTCCTTCTTTTAGACATTAATGTTTCTGCAGAAAGAATGACAGAGCAAAATATAAAAGCTGCCTCAGCTTCTCTGCTTTGCAGCCCAGATTGTTGACATGGGTGCATACTGAAAGCAATGAAATAAAGATACTGGAGGAATCACATGCAAAATCTTTCTTTTCTAAATCAGAAAACCAAAAGATAAAATAGAAAATGCTCTTAGAAAAGAAAGATTCTTTCCTTCTGACTGTTTAAAGTGATATATATATTCCTCACTAAATGAAAAGAAAAGGCAAAATGATTTTAAAATTTTATTGCAATAAAGCAAATTTATTACTTTGGATCAGAATGAAATTATTTTTTTGTATTTTCAGTCCTCCAGGCAAGATCTCTAGCACTGGCACTCAGATATATGAGACTGATTTTATGTATCCCATCTTTTCCATTTACTTCAATACATGGCTCTCCTGCCCTAGAGAGAAACAAATTTGTATGACTTTCTGGGCTTAGAGCTGAGCCCTAATGCGTAAAATTCACTTGTGTGCTGGTTTTGGCTGGGATAAAGTTAATTTTCTTAGTAGTAGCCAGGGTGGGGCTGTGTTTTGGATTTGTGCTGGCAACAGTGTTGGTAATTTAGGGGTGTCTTATTTTACTTTGCTATATTTTGCTTTTCTTTTTTGGTGACTTTTGCTTTCCCTATTAAACTGCCTTTATCTTTTTTTCTTTTTTTTTGGCCATAATCTTTGTGAGATTGTCAGAGATTTTCAAATATTTGGTGATGTCCATAGGCTGGTGTTCATCATTTTGGAAAATATTTTGAGAGCTCGTTTCACAGTTTATCCATGTGGGCTTAAGAATTGTGGCTTAAATGAAGAAAATAAATAATGATGTTGTTATAGCTAAAACTGTTTTTTATTAATTACTATTTTTGGCCTGCTCAGGCAATGATTCAGAGTCAGGAAAGAATTAGTAGCAAATCAAAGGTAGCAAAGCACAGGCTTTGAGATATGACTATCCAAGCAAAGGGCAGCTGTTCTGCTCCCCTTGCTGCCAGCAAGATTTGGCAGACCAAGATTTTACCTAGGGACAACATGGTCTTTACTGAATCAGACACTAAATGAACCCCTGTCTCAGTCTTAGCCCACATCAGAAGTGAGCCCTGTCACCCCTCCTACAACAGTGCAAAATTATATCCTAAACTGCCTGTAAATGAGTCCCAGTATTGGTTCTCACCACACCAGTGTCTCTGCTAAAGTAAAATTGGCCGTTTCAAAATGAGAGTCTCATCAAAAATAAACCTGAGGAACCTATTAAAAAAAGAAAGAATAATTTTCTGCCATAGTTGTTGGATTTTGGAGTGGCTGGTAAGTCTTAAGATGTGTGAAAAAGTGCTGCTGATAATGTATTCAGCTCCTTTCTAACAGAGCAGACATCACTTGCCCATTCCTTCTTTCCCTCATCTATGCAGCTTTTTCTGGAAAAAACAGGAAAAGCAGAGCGCACTCTCATTCACTCGTCCCTGGTTCATTGGGAGCTTTGTTATCCAAAAATCTGTTTTGACCTCCAAGGGGTTGGGTAGTGCATACCCTCTGACAGAGGACTGGGAATGCATAGTTTTGGTGTTTCGGTGAAGGATTCACCTGATCCTCCTGCAGGGTTTTGCAGAGCCCAGTTTCAGTGGCATTGCAGTGAGGCAGGGCCTTGTTGGGGGATTTGGTTTAACACTGAACACCACGAATATGCATTTTATGGTTCCCTCAAATCTTGTAAGATCTTCTGAGGAAATAATGGTAAAACTGCTTAAATGAATAGAAATGTGAGTGCAAGAGAAAATTGCTGAACACTGCTGCGTTGGTTCCAGACCCTTTGCATTTTTGTCTGTCACAGGAGCAATATATGAGAAATGACAGTACAATATTAATTTAAATTCTTTTTAGGACTTA
Organism: Struthidea cinerea; assembly: GCA_013397865.1. Classification (NCBI taxonomy): domain Eukaryota; kingdom Metazoa; phylum Chordata; class Aves; order Passeriformes; family Corcoracidae; genus Struthidea; species Struthidea cinerea. The sequence goes on along the minus strand of VZTI01003051.1, from coordinate 1,257,601 downwards.
CATTTTTGATTAAAGATTGATTCTTTGTCACTCTCAAGCAATAAATCGGGATAGTACCGTGAGAGGAAATTGCTCACAAACCAAGTCCTTAGCAGCTGTACAGTGTTTATTTACACTAGATGAGTATTTCCCCTGTCATATTTATGGCAGCATGAGTGTTTTGATCTGAATAAAAGCAGACCCCTGTTCATCTTCAGGAGAATGAAATAGGCCCTGGGTTGCTATAAACATCTGCAACACCTCTGGCCTTGACAGCTGTCTGCTGAAATTATGAACATGCCCTCACCTCCAGTTTTTAATAGTGGTGGACAGTACATTTCCATCTGTTATTTCCTTTATGCCTTTTTTTATGCTCTTTTTATACTCTTGTGTCGATGTACATCCAGATATATGTTTACTACCCAGCTGTTATTCCAGGGAAATGTCTTTTCTGTGGCTAGAAGTGCTTTTGAAGGGCTGCTATAGTGGTGTCAGGGTCTCTCTGGCCAGAGGCCACCATTGTCAGGCCACCTGGAGCAGCCTTTGCCCATTAAAAAATTGTTAGGTGTTCTCTAATTTTTTACCCCCCAACCTCCTGCCAATACCACTGTCTACTTTTCTCTTTTTGAAGTAAAGAAAACACATCTGCTAAACATTGTCCTCAGTCCTACAGACCAACAGGATCTGGGGATGTGTGTGAAACGAAGAGCAGGATGAGGACAAAATAGTTGCTTCCATTCAAGGGAACCTAGAGACAACAATTGGATGTCTCATCATGTAATTTGACATTTGAGGTAGTTGTATGTAGGGGTGAAGTCCTACATGTGAAATAGGATCTAAAGTAGTTCCGTTCATACTGGAAAAGGATGAATTGAACATAGAAGCTTTCATTGTATCATCCTGTTGATGATTTGGGGCAAAACATTTAAAGCCCAAGATTTATATGGATTCCTTATCTGAAAAAGAAGTCAGATAAGGGCTAAGATTTTTTAGGGTTGATGATTTTTTTAAAATTGTTATTATTGAGGGTTTGATCACTTAAGTTTAAATTTAAAATGATTCTACACGTAGAACCAGATCCTGATGTAGTCATTACCATAGGAGAAGCGAAAGTACAGCTGCTGATTTCAAGAAAATCCAAGTCAGGGGATAAGATGCATTTTTATTTGGCTCCTTACACTTAAAATAATCCACCCTGAAATAAAACCAAACCACTAAAACCCACGACAACAGAACACCCTCAGCCCTTCTCCCCGATATAATGTGAAAAAATCAATCTTTCTTATGTAGTTTATGTTTCTAGTGGGGAAGATAAACCATCTGAAGTCTTTGAGGACTGAATTTGGAATTTTATTGTAAAGATTATAGTTCATTTTTAGCTTAGCTTAATCACTCGTTGAAGTGCTTATCCTTATAGTCACGTGAAGTATGAAAGGAAAGTGCTGAAGTATAAACAAGAAAAAAGTATCTCTTCCATAGATAGGATCATATTTCTGTAAGAGTCTTTTGTTATTTTTCCTATATTATGTGTTTAATTATGTCATTCTCCCCCTTTGGCAGTGCCTGGTATCATAACCATGAAAAAGGGGAGGAGGCATCTTGTTTAGTTTGAGCTAAATTTTGTTGGCGAGTTATGGTGGATATCCATTTATTAACATATCATAAATGCAGAAAATTTTAGAGCTCCCTTCGAACTGGTGAACAATTAGTGCTGCCACACTAAAGAAAATAACTCTCCTTGGTATGTGTTACAGTTATTTACATGAGCAATAATATTTGCCATTAACGCTTCACATCTTGTGAAATTGTTCTTAGATAATACATATTTGCAACCAAAACCAACAGCAACAACAAAGCCAGCTCTTACACAAACAAAATAATTAGCATCCATCTCTAGTCCTCCATCTACTAAAATTATTGAAAGCCACAATATCTAAATCTGCTCATGAGAGCTTCTCGAATAGCTGTTAAGTCAAACCAAAATAAAACCCACAATTGGCTGATGCAAGCTGCAGGATCTGTTCCAGGTCATCACACACACAAAGCATCCTTTGATCCCTTTCCTTGCATGTCTTCTTAATCCATCGCTTGTTTTAACCTTCAATCTGCATCGCAGTTCCACTGCTTGCTTTATCTCTCTCTCCTGTATGGTAAATCAAGTAATCCAGAAATGGTTGCAAGTCTTAAGTAACAGGGACTATTTGGGGCTACCAGGATGAGCTCCCTTGCTGATGTGGTGGCTGGAGAGTGATGTGGAGCAGCATGTCTGTATTTTCCTGTTGGGTTGAGACTTTTCATCCTTTTAGATTGCTCTCACTGTAAAGGTACTTTCCCAGAGATGCTCAGGTCTGTAGCACTTTGTTGGTCAGTCTGGAGAGAGGGCAGAAGAGTACAGATCTGAGATCAAAGGCCTTTCTCCTTTTAACGTCTGAAAAGGTTCAGGTCAGTGTTTGAAGCTGTGTGCCTGGTTGGCCTGTGCTGTGTAGCTGAGGCTGTGTTTGTCCTGGGGAAAATACCCGAAAACTCAGAAGCTTATCCGGGTTGCTTCAGTGTACAAAGCTGAGCTAGGAATTCCATCAGCACAAGTTTGTCTGTGAAATTCATGGCATCTCACCCTCTGAGATGTAGAACTGGAAGACCCTTATCTGAACTTGTCAGACATTAAAAAATTATTTCTTATTTTGGTTTTTAAGTGATGAGAGGTTGAGCAATGAGCTAATATGTTTTCATCGTTTTATTTGGTTCATTTCCCTCACACCTGAAAACAGAGGCATAAAACCTGACAAGAAAAGCTGTAGATTTACTGGGAACAGAATGAGTGGATGCTAATGTGCAAAATCTTGTAACAAATGTATGGATTATTTGAACAACTGTATTATAGAGGAACGTTTTTCATCACAGGGAACAAACAGGCAAGGGCAGGTGGCCTTTTTAATGTAAGCTGATGATTAATGTGATATAGTATGAGCTGCGAAGTGTGCTGATAGCCCACTAAACCTCTTCCCCATGAGTTCTCATGGGAGTCTTTAGAAATGCATTATCTGTCACACAAAATAAACTGGCAAAAGTTTTAGTTGAGATTACTACTTCTCTCCTGCCTCACTGTGTCTGATTAGACAGAAGTGGCACGCCTGACTCCAATTTTACCTCAGAGCAAAGTTGTCTACTGAAAGAAATTGGGACAACTAACCGTACCTGGGAGAGCCAGTGAGATCATCAATTCCATGGAAAGCCAGAAGGAACATAATTGCCAATCAAGGTGAAAAAGTTAACCTGCAGGCATTGCATTTAGTTTAGCGCATTCTGCTTAGTTGTCCTGTTCAGTGGGACCACAAGTCTCACCTTGCAATCTTTCATAACTGCAGTTTTATGATCCTCTCTACCCAGACTAGAAAAGGGAACTCTATGCCAAATTTTGTGGTTTATTCTGTTTTGTTTTTTTTTTTTTTTTTTTTTTTTTTTTTTTTTTTTTTTTTTTTTTTTTTTTTGTTTTTGTTTTTTTTTTTTTTTTTTTTTGGTTGTTGTTTGATTGGTTGTTTTTTTGTTTTTGTTTGTTCACTTATCAAAAAAAAATAAGGGGGAATGCAGATATTCCAAGTACAATGTAAAACCACCCTGGGCCCCCAGGTTTTGCTAAGACCCAGAGGAGTACATTTTCCTGACACATCTTTCTGATATATTATCTATCCCAATCCAAACTGGCTGGGTGCACACGTACTCCTGTGAATGGTGATTAATGAAACAACAAATGCAGTGGATACTTCAGTGACTTTCTCATTTCCTACCTGGAACCACTCCGTGAGAGCTGATGTTATGGATATATGAATATGTTGTATTCATGCTGTCTGTCAGGTATAAAGAACATCTCCCTCTGTCTAGGTAAATCCTGACTGAGTGTTTTGTTGCCTGTGTCCCACACTGTTGTGGGCCTAGAGGGTCTCTTGCTTTATGAACATGTTGTTGATTACTTCAACTCTCTTAATTTAAACCTTGTGTCTGCAGCTGTTCCTTAAAGGACTATTAATTTTTAAAACATGGAAAATTTCCATATTCATGATTATTCTAGCAAAAAGGAATGAAATGTGCATATTCCATGTAAGCAATTGATTAATTCCTCAGGCAAATGTACCCTTTAGCTGTACCATTTCACTCAAATTTGCCTGTTTTGTGCAAAGAAAACACTTTGAGCTACGATCCTAACAACTGCAGTTATGAAAACGTATTTAATTTTGACATTAAAATTAGTCTTAAAATATTACTGTGCGGCTAGTTGGTCAGAATATGCAGAGAAATATATTTTGTTTTGATATGCATGGCTGCGCAAACAAATTACCTATGCATTTGTAATTTTATCTTTGGCATTATTCTTGAGGGACATGGGTGAACACGCTTAGTAGTCTAAATCATATTCTTTTCTGCAAAATATTACTGAAAATTAGATTGTTGACTCTTTAAATAACAATAGCAGAAGGAGCAAATAGAACCAATTAATCTTTATGAGTAGATCGATTTATCATAGTTATCTCTAGATAGATTTATCATGGTTATCTGCTGATACTGCATTCACATCAACTTCTGGAAATGAATTTAGGGGAGAACCACTGCTCAGCTGACTTCCAATCTGTCTGATGCGCCTTGGCAGATGTTGCCACCTTCATGCCTTCAAAGAAAAGAGGTGTGGGGAAGGGTTTATATCTTGATTGCTCAAGCTTGAGGACACATGTACGACTTGGCTTCATGAGAAGCTCTCTCCCAAGAGGCTGAGGAACAGCTGCAGCAGGACAGGAACTGAGTGTCCTGCAGATTTGGGCTATTCTAATGAAGGCAAACTTCATTAGCCTGTGGCTTATGGAACCTGCTCTGGCTTGGACCTGGTTTAGGCAAGTCCTTGAGGGAGATGATTTTGGAGCAGCTGGGCTTGTACAGTGGCATGTGTTTGTCAGGTCCCCCTGAGCATGTGATTATCCAAATGGTTGTTTTGATTTCACTGTCGAGCATCCCATAAAAATCAGACTTTATTTAAAAACTCCTGTCTGTGTTCTGGCAAACTGGCTTAGCATGGGTTGAAGATGGGAGAATCTGTATTTGACCGTGAGCCAAGGCCACTAAAATGCTGAGTTTTGTTTAAATATATACTGGAAGTGGGGCGAAGATGTTGGGAAGCAATCGAGCAAAAAATCCACCTGAATCCCGTTTTTACACTATTTTTAAAATGCACTCTTTGGAGTTGAGTCCAGGAGCACTTGTGAGTAGTACCAAAGGCTGCAGGTGTAGGAATCCATGCTGTTCACCCCAAGCACAAGTCAAAATGACAAGTGGTTCAAGTCTTAGCTGAGATGTGCTGCTCTTTACAATGAAGAACACCCTGTTATCAGAGCCTTATTTATCTTACTAGGTGACAAAAAGAGCTGGTAAAATACGTTTTGTTGAAAATATTTTATTTGATGAATAGTAATATTTATCAAAAATATCCTATCATGTTTATATTGAAAGGGTTAGCTGAAACCCTGAGCTCCTAAACACAAAGGATTTAATTGTCCAGTGGCTCCTGAAGCCTTTTCCCTCAGAGAGTTCTGAAAATCTAACTCAGTACTTTCACAATAATACGGAATTTTTTGCACATTCACATTTTAAAATGGGTTGCGTTTAATAGCAGACTAGAAGTTTTTCCTTTGGACATAAAGCAGTGAAAAGTATCTAAAAAAAGTAGTTCCTTTTATAAAAGCTCTTCAAATGCGCTCCACAGTCAATAAATATTTTCTGGAAAGAAAAGAACTCAAGTGCTCTGAAAAAATTTACCTACTCAAGACGAATGAAAAAGTACTGATTTTTTTATTAATAATTTAGGCAATATTCAGAAAAACATCACAATCATGTAACTTAAAATAGTGTAATAAAAATTTCAGTAGAATTTTTTTTGACAATTATGCAGCAGGTTCCCTGTGCATGCAACCTTTGCACCAGCAGGACACACACTCGTATTTCCTTGGGATAAGTATGTGGAGGGAGCAACCACTACCAAATGCAGTGTGAATTTACCCCCTAATTAATTTCTTCAAATGTTATTCCTGGGAATTTTACAAGAAACCTCTCTCATTTAAATTCACAAGGTTCAGTTATATCTTACCCACATTCACTGTGGTATAATGCTGACTTTTCAAACACTCAGAAATAACACCCTTGACCTTTAAAATGGAGATGAAGATGGGGCTGTTTCAGTCTTGAGCAATATGCTAAGGTCATTGACATAAACCCAGAGAAGGGTCATTTACAGCTGTGCCCTGATGAAGTCTGAAGACTGTGACGCAAAGGAATGCCATGGACTATTTTGGCTGTGTGTGTTGACTTGATTGTATCACAAACAATGCAAAATAGTCTTGAAAATGTTGGGCCAATGTGTATCTCAATGTGTATTGGTAACACTGCCGAAGCCATACAAGATACACCGAGAAAAGGAAGATGTGCAGGAAATTCTTGAAGGTTAAGCTTAGAGGAGAAGTAGTGGTGATCCCCTTGAAATCTGAAGTCTGACATATCAAGTTTTCTTTCTATTCTTACTATTCCCTTCCTTTTAAACATAATGGATATAGGACATGACATTTCACTTGCTTTTTACTGTAATCATGTCATCTGTGTTGGCATGGGCATCATTATTTTGACACAAGCTCCAGATGATTTGCTATAAGGATTCTGCTGGTTTTAGTCATAATAGGGAAAATAGGTGCCATACAAATGATGTGAGGCTGATTTTATAATTCTCCCTCATCCCAAATCCATTTATTTCATTGATGGTCGAAAGTAAGGAATTTCACTTGCTGTATGTGGAAGGTGAGTTTTGTACACATAGGGATGCCTGGGTGTGAATCTCCGTACTTAGATCTATCTGTAAACCAGAGAGATAAAGTTAAACTTTTGTTTATATATCTATATGTGCCAGTAATGTAATTAATGCCTCCTTGCACTAAAAAGGAAACAAAATGATGAGAGGTGATATACAAGCATTGAAATATACTTAGTTGTATAGCAAACATTCTGCTTGCATTCTCCAAAACTGCATTCCTATTTAGTCCTGTATTTTACTTAACATCATTACTTCTGGACACCCTCATCTGCATCAAAAATGACACAACTACCTCTAGAAAAATCAGTTTAAAAGCCAACAGTTCTCCAGCCATATTCTCTTGTCCTGTGTAGTGGTGTAACCACGTCCAAACCAATACTGGGACTAGTCTCAGGCACATGCTAAGCCTCCAGTCATGCCTGTACAATTTGGAAGTAATGTTAATTGGAATGGGCCAAAAATCATGCCAGTGATATTTTTACAACGTCATGGTTGTGGTAGTTGTGTTCTCCTACCAGGAAACTTCTTTGGATGCCTTTTATTTAGTAGTAGATATGTAGCCCCTCATTCCACATCTGATTCTTCCAGGAGGACTCTCTGTGTTCAGAGTCCAAGGGGGTCTGTGGCTGGGTGACAGACCCATACTGCTGACTGACCTACAAGCCTGGCCCTCAGGGGTCTCAAGAAGAACCCAGCACCTAAATAGTTCTAGAAACAAGAGCGGTCTGCACAGCAGAGCTGGCCCAGGCAGGCATTTGGGAGTTTTACGTCAGTGGTAACTGCCCACCTCTCTCCCGGCTTTCGCAGCTTTGTAGATGTTTGCAACCGCAGACATTCTGCCTTCATTATTTAGCAAATTCGCAGGTCATTCTTAAGAGTAATTTGTGAGAATTTGCAGGAAGAGGTAGCATCAACAAACCTGTGACACCAGCAGAGATGATAAATCCCAGCTAGAAGTGACAGATAGAGAAGAAAGGGAAGGTGCCTACTGCAAAAGCAAAAGTGCTGGCCCTGACAAGACAGGGTTAGAAAGCATCTTCTGCACCTTTTCTTTCTTTCTGTTACTTGCATATAAGCACTTTTAGATCAGGAAACAACTGTTAAGTGTTTTCTTGATCTTCACAAAAGAATCAAGAGACTGAAGGTCAACAGGTAAACTTGCAAAACATTTTCACAGGCTGAATTGGTGTGATTAGTAGTGGTTAGTGTATTGAAATGGAAAGAGGTTTTACCAACACTTTTCCTATTAGAGAATGAATGCAAAGAAATACTCAAGATCTGTTAGATAATTTTTCTTTGCTGTTATGATGTCCTTTACCTTCCTCTTCATTTTATGAGAAATACAAATACTGAATTTTAAAACCTTTTGCTAGAAACACATTCAATGTAGGAGGTAAATAAAGACAGAGATGGGATAGGAAAGGTAGAGAACAAGAAATGATATGTAGAAGCTTCTCATATAAATGAAAAATTAAAGACATGAACTTATGCAACAGGGTGAGTGTCGTGGCAGTTTCTATAACTTTTAACAGTAACATCCACAGATCTCTGTAATGCAAACCAAACAATCTTAAGAGGGCAGTTTCTGGACTCTAAACTTGTATTGATGCCATGATGATTTTTTGCCTTTCCTTTTAAACCCCTTTTATGCCTTTTTACAACTTCTGTATTCTTAGTGCTTTAGCCTACATTCTTGGACTTGTTTGTCAAGCCGGGACACTAAACATTTTAGACATTTTGTAGTTAGGGAGCAATATGCCTCAGACCCCAAAATTCTCTCCAGAACACATTTTATAAACTGAGATAGAACCATCCAGGGGAAGGTTCCTTGGGGAGGGGGGCTCACTCAAGCCTTCCACTGGGGAATTTTTGATAGATATGCTAATTGGTAAGACCTATAATGTTATACCAGATCTTTTGGGGGTGTGCATTGCGGTGTTCATGGAGGTGCATTCGACCTGGATGTAGTGCACCTAAGGATCCTTAAAATAAATACTGAGTTAGAATCGCTTTTTCCTGTCTAACCATGTTTGACTCTTGACTTTAAGACCAGGAAAAGGCATCAGTATGCACCAGTTTTATTTTGGAGTTGCTTCTAACTTGAACAGATGTGATTAATTTACTAATACATTACAGTCTAATATTCAAGAACGTTATTATTTCAATGTTGCCACATTCAACCTAAGAAAGGGCAGTTTAAATTGCCGTGACTAATCTTGAATCTCTTTCTTGGACATATTTACCACCAGCATGGAAATTCTGTGAAGCCCATGAAAACATAGGAATTAAGAAATTTTGGATTAATCAAATGTGTAGTGTCTTAGTCAAGTCGCAGTAAATGCCCTGCGGTTATTTAAATAGAGATTGTTAACTACTTTTTGTGTTAGTTGGCTTTCCTTTGGCAGTTCTCATGGCCACTATTCCCATTATTTCATGTGCATTACAGAACAAACCTTTGCAAAACTGTAGAAGTAGGAAGACATTGCTACCACATCATTAATGTGCTGTTTTACAGTGCGTGTTCCAGAGCCAAGAAGGAACCTCTCTCAGGGGATTTAATCAGGAGTTTGCTGTAGCCTCCTTTCCGCCACCCTCCTCTACTCCAGTTTGGGCAAAGTCTGGCACGGCCAGTCTCCTGCTGCGTTAGGCCACTAGTCAAATCATCCTCTTTGGTGCCAGTTTATTTATGGGATAATGAATTAGACACAGTTAATGCCTGTGTAGCCCTCGCGAGTTAGAAGCCAAGCTCCTATTGCATGGTTTTAAGATTGATGCAAGTCAGAAGTATTCACTATTATATGCAAATGTATTTTTTCTTACTGTCTGCAAAGTCCTTTTTAAAAACCCTTCTTGGTTTTCATTAACCCGGGGCAGTATTTTCACATTTTTAGTGTAGAAAAGGATTTCTTTCACTATTTTAACTTGTGTAAGACTGCCTACTCCCCAAGAAGATACTAGGCCAGAGCTGTATGCCTGGATGATATATTCCAGTTTGGCACAAGCTGTGCCATCATTTTAGACACATTTTTTTACTGAATCATTTTATTACTGAATTAGTGAGTCTATATTAAACTTGGTCCTGTACAATTAAGAAAGCTGCCAGGATGAAAAATAAATCTGCAAGTCAAAAGTAGTTCCAAAAGTTATGAAAGAAATGGTCTGACTCTTTCAGCTGATTGCTGTTTATGTTAGAATAACAAGAGGCGCAGCAGAACAGTCCTAGGGCCTGGCTTGTGAAGATAGGATGGAAGACATCTCCTCTGATGGAGAGGGTGCACAAGCAGAAGGTGCAAAAGCATTTTCTGCACAGAAGCAGAAAGCTGACAGGGGAGCTGGGGAGGTGGGAGTGATGGGAGGAGGTCTCCATAAGTGTCCAGGCAGTTTATATGACTCTAATCCCAGCTACCTGTTCTGGGTAGCAGAGAAATGGGAAGCAAGGTGGGTGAGAATTTTATTGTTGCAAGTCCCTCTGCTGAGTCTGATTTTCTTTGAGGTTATGTTAGTTCCTTGGTGCCTGGTGGGCAGGACTAATCATCCCAGCGAGCCAGCAAGGGGAGTGTCACCTTTGGTGGCTGGGAGCAGAGCTCCAGTTTGGAATGTTTGCGTGGAAGGTCCTTCACCGCCTCTTGGGATCTTCCTGCTGGATAATCACTGGATTTAAGTCTCCTGCAGCATCGGTAGCCTTGGTTTTATGAGGAGGAAATGAAGTCTTTTTGTGCACAGCTGTGTCCTTGCTCAGAGCTGTGGTGCTGCCAGTGGTGCAGACAGCAGGTACTGACCTGGGAGGAGGAGTTTGAGCACTGGAAAGCGAGACGGTTCAGATGAAATAATGAGCTATGCGTTACAAAGGGTTCACTGATTTTGGATGCCCTACTTTTTAGGTGTTGAGATGTGTAACGTATTGGTAAAATTCACAGAGGGGTTAGAAGCTTCTACTGAAGTGAAAATGAGTACTCGTTTCTGCATTGCTTTGCACAAAAGGAAAATAACTGGAGGAGTCTATGGCTATTTGAAAGATGAATGTTTCAAACCAGAGGAACATTTTTAGCATAACAAAAAGACACATAATCACTGTAGGAGTGCTGAGATTGAAAAAGGAAAAAAAGGATGGTGAAACATTTGTGGGGAATTAAATATTCGTGAGCCCAATTACATTATAGCTAATAAAATTAGTAATTAATAATGAATTATTAATTCTTAAATACTACTGCGACTCACCACTGGAAAAGTCAATTTATGGCTCCATATTCAGTGAGCCTGTTATGCCCTAGAGCAGCAGGTAACCACTAATGTATATAGATCATCATCTGTGTTTGCTGCAAGCAGTTGTTCTGCAGTTTGGAGAGGTACTGACTGCTTTCCCAAAATGCTCAGTGTGGGGCTGAGTTCCACCCATGGCTTTCTCTGTGAGTGCAAGGAGCTGCAATGCAGTCTTTTCGAGCACAGATTACTCATTTACGACGCGTGTGTTTTACAGGTGCCACTGCGCTGACCTTTCCCATCCCTTCTTTCTGTTTCATTTGGCTTATGCAGAGAATATCCTTGGGGTTTGTCTGCTCTGTCAGTCAAAAAAGGGTACAGGGCTGCTTTTAAATGTAGATTTGCCCACTTTTCCTGTTGCTTTTTTTCAGAAGTGTTGCTTAGGTGCAGGCTGAGAGCTGTTCTTGGGGGTACAGTTCCGTGTATTTTGTGCTGTATTGCAGGCTGCCCTCAGTCTGAATGAGTTGGACATAGAGCACAGGAATGTGCTGTTAATCTTCCTGCCAGAGAGAGCTGTCTTTCCAAGAACAACATGGCCTTGAGTGATGCTCAGAACTGTGAAGCAGAATATATTTGTCCAGGATCTTGATTTTCTCTGTTGAGTTTGTTTCTCAACCTGACATCATGGGTGGTGGCAGAAGGTTGCCAGAAATACTTGAAAAATGGGGCTCAGATCCTGCAGCTCTCCTCTCCTCAGTCTCTGTGCAGGAGATACAGGACTTACCGCAGTCTGCTATATCTGCACCTTTGCTTTGGATCTACAGCAGGACTCTGATGAAACATTATACAATTGAGACAAGTGCACAGGTAGCTGAACTGCACAAAGATGGATGACAGGTCTAAATATAATATGTTAATACACTGCATCATCCCCATCGTGCACAAAGCATGTCTGTAATATACATATATAATTACATTAACTGATTATAGAAGCAATACCTTTGATACTCAAGCTCTGTGTGCTTGCTGTAGAAACGTGATTTCAATTGCCAGCTCGATGCTTTAATGTCAGGTGGGTTTTGTTTGACAAATTCTACTTAGGCAACTTATTCTTAACAAACAGCTGTGTGTGAAAAGAAGGTTTTTCGTTCTCGGCAAGGTGGACGCAAGGAACCTGTCGTTACTCTCCAATGGAATTTCAAAAGGAATTAGATAATGCAATACTGGATTTCTCCAAAAACCCTTTTATGCATGCTTAGAGTGATGAATATCTTTATAGAACCGGATAGCTACTACACAGCTTGGGTGTAGTGTAGTTAAATTATGGGGTGGCATTGCTGTAGCCCAGTGTAGCCAGGTTGTAAATGGTGGCTTTTCATCTGATTGAAAGAATTGCTCAGATTTCTCTATCTGTTGAGTCTGCATTGTTATTGAGAACAGCATTAAGGAGTAACAACTTTTAAATTGTGCAAGGGCTTACACTGAGCCCTTATTTTCCTTCATTGTTTAGGAAAGGGCTACATAGTGTGATCCTTATTTTTTAAACTACTGGTAAGAAAATGAATGCGTCCTCAGAACCTGGAGCTTAGTGTTAGGAATTTAATGTGCACTGATAGCAATGTAGCTGTGTCTCATTTAGTGTGCTGCCATCGAAATAACGCACATTAACACCATCTTTTTATTAAGATCTCCCCTTGATAATACGGTGAGAGATTACAGGTTATTTGTGACAAATCCTTTGCTAGGTATTGTATATATAGCTATGCCTAAAGTAATTAATGTAAAATAGATTTCAAGGGAAAACATTTGTGTGTCAACATTTCATTTCGTTTCTTTGCCTTACTGGGAACAGAGAAAGCCATTCTGTTTCTGAAACAAGATACATATGGTGCATAGCTCACCATTTTGGGAATGCTGAACAATCCATAAACTTGGGTACACACACTGTAATTGCTTCCAAAAGAAGAATGACTATGGCATGGAGCTGAATTAAGTAATGGATCAATTAAGCTGTTTCTCTTTTTTTTTCTCCCCCTGTTTACTATATATAAGGAGCATACTTTTAAAGTGCTTCTTTTTCCTAATTTAAACAAGCAATGGTAATATATATTCCTTTCCTAAAATAGGACTGATACTTCAGAAAAAAACCCCCCAAAACTATTTCAAGGTGATTAAGGATCCCTGGTAATTTTTACCTTGGTCATGTCTTTTATTGACTGTAAATATTATTACTCCTGAACACAGTCATTGCACAAGAATGCTTTACTAAGATGATTATATTATCTAACTCCTAAAAAGAGTCAATTTTAAATTATTATATCTGCTTCGGCCTATCTTGTACATGGGGCTAAGGAGTTTCTCGTATTTTAGGCACACTTATATTATACCTATATAATCTAATAAAAATAATGGATATAATTAAAAAAAAAAGGAAAGGAATGGAAACAATATAAAAAATATAAATCTCACCTGTTTATTTTTCCTTTAAAATATAAAATCTACTGTGAGTTTTATGGAATGTCATGATCCAAAACCCGTGGAGAGCAGGAGAGAGTAACCAGGTCAAGGAGAATTAGATAGAAGTAATTCCTTTCTGCTCTTTTTTTAAAAATTATTTATTTTTATTTTTTAAAATTGACTTGCTGAGAGAAGTAAGCTGGCCATTGCTGTTCATTTCCTGAGTAACAGGTCCACCCCAGCTGACACTCAGGGCATCTTTTCTCTTGCTGTTCACAGCTTGGCATCTTTCCAAGGGAGATGGACATTGCTGTACTTTTGGCACCCTTAGTGACAGTATTTTCAAGCATCGTTTTAGCCTCCATGAATGTTGAGCTCCCACCTTGCTGGGAGAGAAGGGCACTTTGAGAGCAGATGAATCCCTCCAATATCCTGTGCAGGGTAGTGCACAAATATCCTATACTTACAGGATCCTACACATGGATATGTTAGTATAGCAGCATACAATGCTTTGGATGTTGCTGAAAACAGCAAGCTAAATCGCCACTTAATACATTTACTTTCAGAAGCTCAAAATATAGCTTTTTGGTTGAGGAATGTAAAAACCCACGACAGCAGAGGCCACCGCATCTGTGTGCACAGGCTCTGTGAGTTATGGCTGTGTTGTGCTGGTTGTGGACAGGTGTTGGCTTTACCAGAAGCTGAAGATAAAACTCTTGAGTTGCTCTATTAAAATGCAATCAGAGATGAGTCATCAACCTTGTTTTTCTTGTTAGGAGCTATTTATGTTGTGCTTGGTACAGCTGCTCTGTCTACAGTTGATGCCAAGCATAGTGTCAGAACTGCCAGCTCTGTTGGGTCAGAAAAGGACAAATTAAGGACCAGAACAACTGGTTCTGTAAAGCGGAAAATTGGACTTGCAAAAGACCGTTCATTGATCTGGTTTCAGCAGGAAAAGACATTTGGTAGGAAGGTCTGTGTGAGGATCTGTCTGTGCTTTGAAAGAGTGTGGAAATGGATGTGTGGCTTCCCACATTCTTCCAAGCAAGGTGATATCCGCACCCTGCCCATAACTTGCTATGGCACCCTTGCCAGCAACCCCGTCTTCCTTCTGGCCGTAACCACGGTGTTTGAACTTGTGGGCTTCCAGAAGTTTCCTTCATGAGGATGGTTTTCTTGTAAGCAGTTGTCTGACCTCAACAAACTGAGAGGAAACTGTGAAATGTTTTATGAGAAACCTCTTATATCTCTTTCTCTAAGATGTGTGGCTTCAGTGCTGAATATCTTATTTAGTTGACTCAGCATTTCCATTAAAGTAATAAGGATAGGAGCAGCTTCTTAATAAATATCTGCACATTTTTTCTGTTCCATGGGAATTCTATTGACAGGCATTCTTTAAAAGTCCTTTAAAAAGGATAAGCCTTTGCCAACATCTCCTGTGGTAAAAACTGTCTCAGTCTGGTTTTGTGTTGCATCCATGCTTGACTATCCCCGTGGCTTTTAATTTCCCTTCCTTTAGGGGATATTTTTCGCTTGGCAATGCGTAATTGAAACCTCTCAACTCTGCAAGACAAAATGGAAAGTTTATCAGAATTCTCAAAGTGTTGATGTTGGTGTTATTTAGGACTCTTTGTTTATTGTGATCATTTAATTTTGTGCTCTTCATCAATTACTTTGCTTTACCTGCATAATGCTGTATAGTCCAGTGCAGTTGATAGGTGGTGGGTTGTAAGCAGGTCTAACTGTCCCGAATGCTCCATTTAGCTTAATATTCCATGCCACTAAGCTCTTTATCCCAGCTCTGACCTGCCTATTTACAGAAAAAGTTGGGTTGTTTTTGAAAACCCTTCTTGCATTTTAAAAATGAGCTTTTGGTTTCTTACCTGGTTTAACTTAGGTGAAAAAAAAGCTCTGCAAAATAAATCAGGAGCAATTATGTCCCTGTGCTGGCATAGGGCAGCCACGGAAAGCCAAGAAGCTCTCAGCTGGGATTATTGCAAATAGTGTGATTTGTATCTGGAGATGTGAGGCTCCTCAAGAAGCAGAGTGTCCCGTGGCATGAATTTGTATCCTCATAAACTCTCCCTGTCTTCGGCAGTGAATTCAAAGGCAGCATTTCCACAGTGGGCGAGTGCTACTGAATCTATTTTCAGCTGTGCAGATATTTCTGCTACTTTTCTGTGGGTGCTGACATCTGTGCTACTCTAATGGGTGTACAGAACACTGCCTGTGTCCAGCAGCATCTGTGCATGTATTCAGAGGTGCGGTTTTGCCCTCACCAGTGGTGGGAGTAGGAGTATTGATGTATGTTGGCTTGAACTTGGTTCTTGGACAGTGGATACTATTTAGAAACCTTGCCAGGGATTTGCATGTTGGAAACTATAGCTGAAGGGGGTCGTGGGCACAATTGCGTGAACAGAAGCTGGGTCTGCTTAAAAATTTACAAGAGGAGAGTGTGTATCTGTTAGTCTGCACTTCTGTCCTTGGTGCACCATTCTGGAGATGCTGCAAGACCACATCAGCCATGCGGGAATTAAGCTTTGGTGCAGATTTATTTCCTGTAGTGTCTACTTATTTTAAAACAAGATCAGCTCGATCTAGAGAACTGTTGCTTACCATATGAAGGAAGACCTGGGGGTAAGTTTTGCATACTTGCCATCCTCTGAGTGCCAGCTGAGTGCAGGCCAGGTGAAGAGACCTCTGCTTGGCTGTCTGGAGCAGCAGCCAGGTGGTGGCAGAGGTGCCAGTGCAGCCCTCTGCCCTCTGCTGACCTGGCTGTAATCTCCGTTCACAGAGCTGGCTGATAAAATGCATACTGAGAGTCCTCATGATGTCACTGATTCCCTCGAGCTCTGCTAAGCAAGCTGTGCAGGCCAAATTCTCAGCTCATAAAAATCCTAAAGAAGTGGCTCTTCCTGGGTTGTTGAGGGAGGGGATGCTCCTGACACAGCCCAGCTCTCTGGTGAGAGGATTTTTTTTCTCTGACTAATAAAGAGCTCTGAAAATTATTTCCATCATGCAAACTGGCAAGCTGGAGTACTTTTATGTAAGAGAAATGATTATAGTAATTTATGCTTATAGATTTTTTAAAGCAAAGCATCATTATCACACTTTCCCCATCTTACAGGTGAAGTCGAGGCAGGGAGAGGTGAAATGACTTGCTGCAGGGTCAGAGTCAAATCTGCTTTTCTCAAGGTGCAGTACTGCTCCAAAGGGCATAAAATGAGTCTCAGACCCTCCATTTTATATCTTTCACTGTGTTCCTGATTTCTGCAGGATTCACATATCTCAGTCTTGTGGAGGTTTACTTTTCCTTGGGATGCTAAATGCAGGTTTTTCTGATAAAGGTGGTAGTGTGGTGTGTTAAAGCAGCATTCCCAGGGTTTGCCTGCAGCTGCAATTATGTTTTTCTGAACAAGTGCTTGATCAAATGATCATTGGTAATCATGTTACATCATCACTGTTGAACTACCCTCTTAGATCAGGAAACAAAACCCCCATAATTTTCTTTTGCTAATTTCTGGAAGTTTACAAAGACCAAACCTTGAGTACCATGCTAGTGGCACATGGGTCTACAGCAGAAAGTCTTGTGGGTTGTTTTTTTCCTTTTTTGTTGCTTTATGTCATGGATTTCAAGTGACTTTCCCAGAGGGCAGCTGGTTTCCTCTCAGGGAAGGAGAGTTTGGGATGGAAAGAGGTATAGACTGGAGCACTGCCCTTGTCCCAACTCTTTCATCATCACTCAGAGAGTGAGCTAAAACGACAAAAATTACCTGTAGTCTACTTATATTGATCTGAATGGAGGATAAACGTAGTTTAGTGTTAGATCTGTTGCTTGTGGATTCAGCTTGGATTATAAAGAACAGCATGGTAGGAACAAAGGATTGCATCATGCTAAACACAAGTGATGGGCTTCCCAGATACTGAAAATTTAAGTACTTATATAGAGTCAGATACGTAATGTCAAATATCTCTGCAGTGAAGCTTTTCTGATTAATAATGGAGTAACACTAATTTACACCAGCTGCAGACTTCTACTCAAAAATTAACCAAAGTGCTTGTTCATTGCTGTTGGCTACATATCAAAAATGATGTTGAAAAGGAAACAGATCAGTAGCAGAAAACATAGATAACAATAATACTCTGCAACAGGGAAAAATACAAAAGTAGGGAAAATAATAAAAAGTGCAGTTCACAGCTCAGAAAATAGTGCTGAGGAACTACTGTGTAATTAATAAAATTCACAAAGTGTCAATCAAGTAAACAATCTGCTTTGGGACAGATTGAAAATAAGGGGCTAAATTCTGTCTTTAGCTGCTCATATGTGGTTTTGTCTCCAAGGCAGAATTTACTTCATAATCTATGCGTGAATAACAATACAAAACAAGGGAAAGGATATTTTAATGGTAGCCACAAATGGCAGACATGAGGCAAATCTGCTAGATGTAGCTCGAGCTTTAATTGAGAAGGTTGGTCTTGCATAACAGCAGCAGAGTGATCTGCCAATCCTTGGACCTATCCTCTAATAAAATATCATTGTTAGCTGGTAGCCCTGATGAAAACAGCATCAGTTTCCGGCCAGAGAATCATAAGCAGTTGATTGCCCAGACATAATGGTAACAATTAACACTAATGCCGTGTTGCAGCAGTTTCAGAGGACACAGCAGCATGAGAAAGATGTTCAAATGCCTGTGAAGAAAATATTACATTGGACTTGCCCATAAGAAACTTGATTGGCAAAGAAATCATTAAAAAATGAACGGATTTTTGGAGTAGGCAAAGAAAATGAAGGAAGAAATGTTTGTCTAAGTTCATCTCACCCTATGAAAGGCAAGAACATGCCTGTGTCTTCCAAACAGAGTAAATTACAGCGGATGAAGAGCATGAGACTGCTTTTCTATGATCTTTGGTAAGATTAAAATTGCACATCTAAGATGATAATGTCAATAGTGGAAGTGGTTAATGACAAGGATGTTACCAAAACAAAGGGCTGCAGGGTCAGATTCTTCCCTCGGGGCACAGCAGTGTAGTTAAGTGTGTGGCATAGCTTTCATTTGGCATCCTTTAGACATCAGAAACTGTGGAGGCCATAGTAATTTAGCATGTTTCAACAATTCAGGTTTGATAGTAGTGGTAAAATTGTCAAAGGACATGACTAAGGCAAAATTTGTAGGAAGAAGCAGTGTCATTTATTGGACTATTTAAGTAAGTGGAAAACAAAAACAAGCTTTTCGCCTGCAAGCATTCCTTTGGCAAGGACTCCACAAATGACAGTCTCAGGTACCCTTTTGTGTCCAAAATCCAGACATCTTTTCTGGGAGTAGGAGATCACTACCAAAATCAGTAAGGGATAGCAAGAGTTTTTTTGGAGCAAAAATCCTATTCTCATCCTGAGTGATGCAAACATGACATTTGGTTGTTTTCTTTCAAAATTGTATAGTCTTGGTTGCTTTCTCAAGAACTGAGAGTCTTTTAGACACAAGATGATGAACACACACCCTGGGAAGAGGACTGAAGTTTGTGTTGCACTGAATTACACATGCAAAACACAGAAAAATGAATGTGCACAAGGTTAAGAACAGAAATAGGATTTTTGTTCCAGAAGATCTGTTACTCTCCTTTCCTCTCCTGGCTTTGATGGGGATGTCCTGGGCTCCTAGTCCCAGAAAACAAAATGTCTGTATTTTGGAGAAGAGAGGGACCTGTATGCCAGGTGAGTGTGGAGCCTGTGAAGGACAAACTTCATGGAGCTTTGTGGTTCAGCCACACAGAAATGTAGGGAGGTAGGGGCACATCTGTCTTTGCCTGAATCCTTACTGGCAGGTGTTTCTTCAATGCACATTTAAAACTCTTCTGTGGCAGATACTCCACAACCTCCTTACCTGTAACTTGCTCTAATGACTTTTTGTAGCAAAGGACGTTAATGTTCTTCTTTAGTTTTCCCTATCAGTTAATTTACGTTGATAAGTCATGTATTTAAATCTCATATTGTTTTTTGCCCTTCTGTAGCATCTTTACAGGTTTTTTGTGTCTTTTTCTAACATGTGATGGAAAAGAGGACAAAGTGCTTCAGTAAGGCTGTGTCTGTACTGAGACAAGGGGAATAACAATGAGTACTTTCTTGTACTCAGGATGCTCTCAGAAAGACACTTGCTGTTTATGGACTAAATTAATAATGCTCTATTCCTCCTCCACAGAGGAGAATGCCATGCCACACTGTCTCAAAAGCCTCACAAAAGTCAATACCCATCATATCTATAGCTTTTCCATGCTCCACAAGCCAGTTATCCCATAAGAGAAGTTAATGAGGTTGGTCTGATATGATCTGCTCTTGACAAATCTAAGTTGTCTTATTGGCTTATTATGCTTGAGAGGATTAAAAACTGATTATTAATAATTTATCCCAGTATCTTTGCAGGTGTCAGTGTAATGCTACCTTGCCTACAAATCCCCAGATTCCTGTTTTCCACTTTTTAAAGCTGTTCACTTTCATTTTTCTTTCCTCGGGCCTCTGGGACCTCACTATTCTCATTGATTTTGTGAAGACAATCTCTAATGGTTTGGAGGCTGTTCTAGCAAGTTCCTTAAGCACTCCAGGGTGAGTTGCATCAGGCCCTACTGGTTTGAATTCATCTGACTTATTTAAATACCCTGCTCTATCCCTGCTCTCGCCTGTGTTTTTCTCCTCTTGCTCAAGCTAATTGTGCTAAGCATTTTCTTCAAAGGTAGAAGCATAGATGGTATTAAACACTTCAGCCTTCTGTGTCTGTCCTTATCTGCCTCCCCTTCCTTTCAGTCTTTATTATTACCTTTATCTAGATCTTTTTCCTAAGCTTGAGCAATCTGTGATTCATTTTGTGCTGTAGCTTCTCAAGGTTTATTCCAGGCCAGTTCTTGGCTTGTTTCACACATCTACTGGTGTGTTTAGCCCATGTCAGAGTGCAGACTGGTTTAAATTGTGTCTCTGGTGCAAATGTACTCACTGAGCAGGCAGTCTACAGTTTCTCTCCTCTGCCAGTGTGCAATTTATACAGTTTAATATATTGTGACTTCCTGTGCCTGTTTGAAAATTGTACCCAAGGCCACTGGATTGTCTAAGACGCAATTGGCATTTCTGACTTGGCCTGCGTATTTTCCTCTGTGCACAAAGATGGAAATATGGAATGGGACTTCACAGCTGAATACAAGAAGTCTGTAGTTTTCAGAACTGTGTGTTCAGGCTGCCATATAATAGGGATATTGGGGAATGGCGTTATCTTCTCCATCAGCCTGAAATCCAGAAGAGACGAATGCTTCCAGCTGCCGCTGGGACAACTCCTTAGGACTCTCTATAAAGGAAAGACTTTTATATAGAAAAAAATTAGCCTACTGCTTGTGAAATCTTAAATAGCAATGACCTACAAAGGTGTCTCTTTGCAGCAAGATTTTCAGAGGTATTACTGGAATAGTAATTTTATTTGTCTTGAAAAGGCTGGGAGATGTCTTACAGGTTAGCTTACCAGACACTTAAACCACCGTGGCTGTGCAGCAGCGCTTTGGGAAACCACGTCATAACGATGAAAATTCTGTGCAAGGAAAGGTTTGGTTTGTCATTATTATGGAATGGCGAGAGGTCTTCGAAGGCTGTTAACAACTTCTGAAAGAACATCAGCCAAGCTGCTGCACCAGGGTTTGTTCAGAGGACCACACTGGTCCCTGGGCTTCCTCTGGGTTTATCCTGAGCACTGAGAAGGGAGTTGCTGAGTGAAGCGGAGCTCGCTCGCTCTGCTTAGCCTCCCTCTGCTCCGACCCCGTGGGAATGCCAGAGGAGCTGCTCCTCTGGCACTGGGGTGTGACACCACTCTGGACTTGTCCCGGCATGTCTGCCCTGTGGGATCAGGGATTCCTAGGAGACCTGCTTCTTTTCTGGCGTGAGCAACTGTTCATCAGACGAAATGAAATGCTAGTCAAATGAGTGCGCATTAGGCATTCCCCCACTGCAGCAGGAGGTGTGCAGAAGTCTTTGATAACAGTAGCTTTGGGAGTTGATTTTTTTTTCTCCTGGCATGTTCTAAGCCACCACAGTTCTAGTGGGACCTGCGAGAATTTGGCACCCCTGGATACTGGGGCTTTTGCTATGTAAAATCTGTAAATATTAATTCAAGAGTTGATTCAAAAGATGCTCTCTCAGGAAGGAGGCTTTATGGGGGTATTAGTGCTTGGGTTTTTTTCGGTCTGGTAGCTTTGCCTGGAGGGCTAGATCAGTGCTGAGGAGTCTGCATGTGTAGGTAATAGCAAGGGACTTCACTGCAGCACAGGAGAGAGAATAAGGCCTGTTAAATACAACATATCACTAACAGCAGTGTTATTATGTACCTGAAGTGTTGACAGTAAAAGAGAATAGAATCCCCTTTTATTTCTAAACCTGTGACAGATTAGGAGACAAATCTATATGCAGCTGTATCAATTTGTTACTTCCATTTTGCTTTGTAAAGGCAATTTTGATTGCAGAGCTGTCCTGTGCCATGCTATAGACTCCACTGAGACTTCATGTTGCACTGAATCAGCAGGCTGTCAAGCCTTGAGAATCATCCACTCAGACAAGGCTTTCACAAACAGCTAAGTATTTTGTAGCCAAGAAAATCCTGTTTCTCAGGAATCTGTAACAGTCATGCATTGAAATTGAGAAAGGGAGTAGCATCTACGTGTCTGTCTCACATCAGCGGCACTTGTGCTCTAGAAAAATAAAAATTACTGGTTTAGTCATTCAAAAATGTCTCTGCCTTGCAGCAAGTAGTTGGGGGTCCCAAAAAGCTCAGGAATCAACTGGAAAGTCTTCCAAACTGGAGTGTTGCAGAGAGGACTGCTCAGGCTCCTTGGGTGTTTTGCAAGACACAGGTATAATTTTCAGGTATCTAGCTTGTAAAATTTCATTTCTGGCAAAGGGGTGCAGTGGAAGTCTAAGCTCAGGGATTGACTCACAACACAAATTTAAATAAGGCTATCTAGAGCTGAAAGGCAGTGCGTGTAAAGGAAGACGTGAAAGCCGTGTGAGACCAGAGACATGCATGTGGAATTTGGCTTCTGCAAGGTCAGAAGTTGCTTAGGTTATACTGAAAAATAGGCAGTTTGTAAGTCAGGATTGAGAAGAAATGAAAAAGTTAGAGCAGAATGCTACATCCACCATGTGCTCTTGTGGCTTTTGTTCTGAATTTGTACCAGACAAATACTCAATTGGAAACTAAATGTTATCAGCAGACCCCCCTAAGATTTCCATTTAAAGCATTGCTTTCTAATGCCTTATGTCTTCTGGAGCTTCAAAACAGGCTTTTTATGCATCTGTGGTGGCTGAATTCTTCAGAAGTCAGAAATCTCTCTATATATCAACATATATGACAGGCAGCAAGCCACCTCTGAGTCTTGCTGCAGTGGGTGGGGGATTGCTTTCACGAGGAGGCAGTTTTAGTGAAATGGTCTGGGTATTTTTTGGTTTAAAATGGTAATGGAGTCAACTGGGAGATGCACTCTAGAGAGCATGAATGGATGTTGAACAAGAAAAACCCTTGATCTGCAGAGGGACCCGAGACAGCATCTTCCCTTCTCTGGAAGCCTCTCTGCTCTCACATGTGGAGCTGAGGGCTCTCTGCACCATTTTGCAGAGGTCCTGCTGCATCTGCAGGTGGGTGAGATGCAGTTTCTTTAAGGAACTGAGGCGTTTTAAAGTTCACTAAATATTTAAGCATCTTGTCACAAAAGCATCAATTTCTACTCCCTAGTTGCACTCCTTGGGTGGCATAGGTTGACCTGAGAAAGAGAAGCCTGGAGACCTGGTTCTGTCAAAATCTGTGTTTCTGAGTGAAATGAGCACAGAACCATGGCGATGAGTAGTCCTGCACGGAATTTCAGCTTTTCCTCCTCCTAAATGTGCTTTGGTCCTTGACATTTGGACAGTTGTGGTTTTGTTTTCTTTAAAGTCCTTGTCAGGAAAGGACAAGGACGGAGCAAAATATGCAAGCACTCATTTGATTAAACACTTGATTTAGTCCGTGTAAACCTTTAGTCTTAGCTAAATATCCAATTGGAAGTTTTGATAGCTTACAATGTGAGAACATGAATTCAGGGCTCTGGATGAGATTCTGAAAGTGGCTTGGGAGACGCACAGGCTGAGAGGTGCATTTCAGACCTGTGAAATGTCTTCCAGTGCCACTCCCAAAGGCTGCCAGCTTAGCAAGCACTTGGAATTCATGAGCATCACTAAGGTAGGCAACTGTTTCCCAGCAGGGCTGAAGTTTGTTCAAGTATATGAATAAGATGGAGTCAGATAAATAATTTAAAGAACCCTGCTTTACAGCACTGGTGAAACTTTATGAAACACCAAGTTATTTTCCCTCATATTTCTTAACATTTTATTTATTGTTAAACCCCCTCCCCCCCATTCTTCTGTGAACAAATATATTAATAAATACGATAGCAATGAAGCCTTTACTCATGTACAATTATAGCAGCTGTGTTGGATAGTCAGTATGGTTACAAAGTCCCTACAGAAAGTCCCTACTAACAGTTAGCACTATTATCACTTTGTCCCAAGTATATAATTTCCAGCACTAGACTTACAGAATTCTCATTCCAAGCCAGAAGAAAGGTACTCAGACTAATGAGACAATGTGAAAATGGATGTTGTTCCCCACTGAACCAATACTGTGGAAACACATGCCTGATTTACTGCTGAAAGGGAAAAACCCCCTGCCACTTAAATGAACAGAAGAATTGGTTTTTTGGAGCTCTCGGAGCCTTTTGGCCCCATTTTTCATTACGGACCTTCTGAAATGAAAGCAGGACTGAAACTGCAGTGATTAGAGAACTCTAGATGATTTAAGAGATGATTGGTAATTGCTTGTGTACGTGTGGAGATGTTTTACACATTTGGTACAAAATTTGATTATTTTGAATAAATTAAGAAGGATGCCTGGCACTGGGAGCCAGGTGCAGTGGCTTTATCACTCTGCCTAAGAGTGGCTGTAAATCTTACGCATCAATTTGTTCCTATAACATCAGGAGCTGTGCATCTACCTCTGTTTGCCCTTTTCCACCTGACAGAAGTAAATCACTGATGCAACAAGCCTCCTTTGTGTGGTGTTGCTTTAGGATACATGCCTGGAAATCTGACAGCTGGTGGGTTAAATGTTCGGCCGTTATTTGATGTATTAATCCACTCTGAAGCTTCCTAAAGGATTGTCTCACTTTTACACTTTAAGAGTTAAGAAACATGTAATAGTTAGTTAGGATGGACAGCGTTTCAGTAGGTTGAATTGAAGTTCTATTGTTCCTGATAAATTGCTGCTACTCATTTGGCTGTCTTTCAGGGCACTATTGATCTTTACAAGCCGCAGAGAATGTGTTGTTCCCAGGTGCATTCCCAGCCTGCCATGCCCACATGGGTCACTGTGGTTCAGAGTGGAGCTGGTGCAGATATGGAACAAAGCTGCAAGCGATTTGGCAAGGCTGCACTGGATGCTGTGGACTGTTTGTACTTCCAGTGGTTCAGCTTTAAAGAGAACAATTCTCTTGTGCAGTCAAGGTTAAAATGAAGGCTATTAATTTCTGAAAAGATCATGAGAACTGGGCAAGTGAAGAGAATTGTCCACCGAGGAGTCTATTTTTGTTTTAATAGTGCTTTTTGGAACAATTTAAACTGAAATCTGAGCAGGCTTGAGGTCTCCATTTTATAATGGTGAAGGGTAGCGCAGTGCCCTTGAGTTCTGATCAGCTGCCACCCTTTGCTTTCAATAGTTCCTGCCTCTGTGAAAGGGATAGCAGGGCCCATAACGAGTAAAACTCTCTAAATTCTACCTATGCCTCAGGTAAATGAATACAGTGGTCTTGTAGTGGGATCACAGAATTATGGGATGTCTGAGGCAGGAAAGAACCTCTGGAGATCATCTAGTCTCAAAGCAGCCGACTAGAACCAGTTGGTTGGGACATTATTCAGCTGGGCTTCGAGTATCTCCAAGCATGGAGACTCCACAGTCTCTCTGGGCAGCCTGTGCCAGTAGTGATCGTACAGTTCCTTAACCATCTTTGTGGCCCTGTGCTGTTCTCACTCCAGTATGTCCATAAACCTAAATCCCAAGATTCCAACAGTCCCTCTGGTCCTGGGAAGCTCAGACCCTGCTCCCACACACTGCATGCTTCTTTCTCCTGTTTTTGTTGGGACCTCCTTGTGCATCCATAGAGTCCTTTTGCAACCCACTTTGCTTGGCTCAATGCAAGGGCTGTCCTTGGATTTGGAAAACATGGTCTTTGAAAACTCCCTCATGAAAAGTCCCTCATCCCCAGCTGTGAAGCAGAATTTACCTGAGCAACTTAACCTTATTTGCAAGACTACTCTTTCCCTTTGTGCCTTGAGAAATTGCCTGCATGTTTTGCTGGTATTTTTCAAGAAACCTTAATGAAACGAGGCACACAACTGACATTGAGTCCTAGCTCTGTGGTGACTGGGATATTCTAAAAGTTTGGAATAAAATATTATTGCTCATTTTTCTAAAGGTGAAATGAATAGCCTGTTCGATGCCATGACTTTTCACAAAGCTAAAAAATTAATTAAGGGATTGGATTCTGCATTTTTTTCTATGTCAGATGCTGGATTATTTTCTCCATTTTTTCATCAGCCTCTGTATTTATGCTGTATTGTCATTTTGGCACAGCAAGCCCCTATTTAACATTTGTGATATGTCCTTTCCCCTTCAGTACTCTGTGTCAAAATTTCCTTATGAGTGAGTTTCTTCATGGGAACACTACATTTTATGGAGTTATAGAATAATTTGGGTTGGTAGGGACCTTTGAAGGCCATCTATTCCAACCTCCCTTCAATGAGCAGGGACATCTTCTACCAGCCCAGGTTGCTCAGAGCCCCACAAACCTGATCTTGACTGTTCCCAGGGATTAGGCATCCAGCACCTCTCTGACCAACCTGTTCTGGTGGTTCAGCACCCTCACTGTAACAGAATTTCTCCCTTACATCTCATCTGAATCTACCCTCTTAATACATAATAGATTTGGATGCTGAGAAACAGAAAAATTAAAACACTGCTGTGGGGTGTTAGGGTCTTTGAGGGGTTCACTACAGGAGAAGGACTAAGCATTTTTGTTGTGCTCACTCAGGGTCCCAACACAGAGCCAAAATGTGCTTGGTGACCATATGGATGACGATTAATTGCATTTTCCCACTCATATTCAAGTTGCCTCCTACCTATTGAACTCTGAGAGTTTGTTTATATGTTAGATTTTCACCATGTGAAAGCAAGCTTTAATAGGTGCTGCTCAGTGCAGTTAAACCATCACACTTGGTTTGTAGTTTCCTGTCAAAGGTTTGTTTACAAGAGCATTATAAATCAGTCTGTCATATAATAACCTTTTCATTGGTAAATCCCCTTCTCCCTGTCAGGGAGCAAGGTGAGATGATAAAAGCTTCCGCAGCATGGTGTATGAATAGAGAACACAGATGAATATTCCCATTAACAGAAAGAAATAATATTTCGGAAAAATTAAAAAGTCACAGAATGGGTCAGGTTGGCATGGACCAGTGTGGGTCACCTGGTTAAACCTCCCGGCTCAAGCAGGGTCATCCCAGAGCACATGGCACCATGTCCCAAAAGTTCTTGAACAACCCCAGTGAGGGAGACTCCACAACCTCTCTGTGCAGTCTGTCCCAGTGCTCCGGCACTGCAGAGTAAGGAACCTCTTCCTCATGTTCAGGTGGACTTTCCTGTGGCTCAGTTCCTTCTCATTGTCTCTTGTCCCATTGCCCAGCACCACCGAGCAGAGCCTGGTCCATCCTCTGACCCCTCCCTGCAGACACTGACAGACATTGATGAGGTTCCCTCTCAGTGTCTCTCCTCCAGGCTGAACAGTCTTGGCTCCCTCAGCCTTTCCTCAGAAGAGAGATGCTCCAGTTCCTTCATCATCTTCTAATCTTCTTCTAATCATTGGCCTTCTTGTCCCCCAGGGCACTGCTGGCTCATGGACAGCATGTTGTCCCCCAGGACCCCCTGGTCCTTCTCCCCAAAGGTGCTCTCCAGCAGGTTGGTTCCCAGCCTCAAGCTTAAAAATTTAAAGAGAAGTGGGGAAAAAGACTGAAATGAAAATTGGGATCTAGGACAGGGATTAAATGTGCTGAATTCCCATTGGAAACTGCAGAATGTATGGACACAGTTATCTAAGTACTTCCCTCTATGGTGGTATCAGCCTGCCTGAATCACAGGCAGGAGTGTGTGTGTAAAGATTGCCTGAAAAAGCTTCACTTCCTTTCTTCTAGAGGGGCTTGAACTTGAGATACATGCAACAAATAGTGTTTGTCTTATTTTTTCAGTATTTTGAAAACTGTAATCAGGAAATTACCTTAAAACAAGGGACATGTTCTCTAAATTGCCAGGGCAGAAACAGAAGACTTCTTAAATGCTGTGTGTTTCTGAAACAGAAGATGCATGCTAACAGACAGGAATTAAATGCACACCACAAGAACTGTAACATAAGCCAGAACTAAAGTAGAGCTGCATGATCAGAAAAAAAACCCACAAAAAACCCTAGATAATTTAGTATAAGTGGGCAAAATGCCTTCAGGATTCAGTATGTGCATCAATGAGATAAACAAATAGGAACTTACTGCTCTTCGATTCATAACATTTTAATACAAAAGATATAAGAAGGAAGACAAGTCAGAGCTAGTTAGGTATTCATCAGATCGCCTTCTGGAGAGGACATTAACCTCCTCTTTATTTGATGGTAAGCAAACACAAACGCATAATTTTCCAGTTCGCAAACCTTCTATTTAAATGCCATTAGAAAGGGAATGCAAAATTTACTTTCAGGTGCATTAGTTTTCAGAGGTCTTAGAGGGAGTTCTAAGAAAAAAAGACGCCAAAACAAACCAACCAGAACCCAGCCTGCCCTGTTGTATCATCTGCAAAGCCTTACAGGATCAGACAGATGGCTTAATGCACTGCTCTGACTCAAATGCTGAACGGGGTAATGATGGAACAGAACAGGCTCTGGGTGAGTTGGGAAGATCCCTGATGAACAACCCATGGCCCTGCAGTGAAGAGCACCATGACAGGACAGTGTGGCCAGAGCCACCCACCAGCTGTGCAGCTCCTCTGAGGTTTGGTCTGCAAGGGAGGCCATTCCTTCTCACCCTCATCCCCCCAGGGAGCACACAGCTCGCACAGCCTGGGAACGTGCTCTGATATGAGGTTCCAGTGCCAAGTGCAAGCCCGTAACCTTTTGAAATTGCAGTCTCAAATAGTCACAGAAGGCAACCGGGAGTGAAAATTATTTCATTACACTCGTCGTCTGACTGAATCACCACTGAAATCACTCAGCTTCTCGGCACCATTCCTCTGTTATTTCCTTGTTAGCACGCGCCACTGTCAGAACAGAGAGATTATTTATTGCCCTTCAGCACTAAAAAGAAAGTTAACTGCAGCAACACATCATGGAAAAGGGATTATTTATTGTAACAGACATCTCATCCTTTGCATTATGTGTAAATCCTAGTGTAAATTTGTTGACTGTGCAAGTATTAGGATCCTTTGGGTCTTTGCGTAAGCTAGGTTAGTGTTACTCATGTGACAGGAGATGTGCCTACAGTTTACAGCAGGGCTGTAGCAGGGTGCCTGCTTTGTGATTGCACTGTGGTGTGGATACTGCTAAATGGACTTTAATCAAGTCTCCTGGCTCCAGCCTGCCCTTCAGAGCCCAGGGCTGAGTGTGCTGACCTTCCACGTATTTACGGTGGTGCTGAATTGGGTTTAGCAGCTGGTGGTAATGCTATTAACGGTGAGACTGAAGTACAGTCAGATGTATGGGGGGCTTAAATCCAAGGATGTCTAGATTTGCGGGGTACCCATAGATATGTAAATATTTAAAGATATGTTTCCTGTCTGCATCTGAAGGTCTAATTAGATTATTGTAAGTCTAGTTTTGTAGTATAACTCTAAATTATTATATTTTCATAACGCAACCCATGAACTCACTCTCTCTATGGACTCAAAGACAAAAAGTGGGTTTTTGTTACAATTTTCCCTGGAGATATTTTGTACAACTGCTAAATTTTCACGTGACCGTAATGTAGTAGTTCTGCTCTCAGTGTTGACTCCCATCAGCAGCCCGGCCATGACACAGAGGTGCTGAGACTGTTACTGACACCAAGGCAATTGAACTTGAAGGGCTCATTTTTTAGGGTCAGGAAGCCTTTCCCTTCCCATGGGCTGGAGACTATTGCAAGAGTTACAGGGCTCACCTGTTCAGTTATTTCATACCACTCTGACTGATAATTTAGTCTGGCAGCCAGGATGCTGGACAGGCATGCAGGGTGCCCTGGATATGCTTTTAGCTCTGTCAGTGGCTACACCTGATACACTGACCAAGGCAGGAGACATTTCTCTGCCCCCTTTTCCCCACCACTTTGGGGTTTTACCACAGTAAAACCACTTTGGCAAAGCTGAGCTCTACGACACTGCTAAATGTGTTTGGAAACAGTTGAGGACAACACATAAAACCCTGCTCTGTAAAGCAGGAAATGTGTTAAGCTGCATTTTGACAGGATTATATTTGCTCTCCTGGCTTCTAAAAACTTACTGGATTCTGATTTTCAACCCTATTTTCTTCTTCCATGACTATACCTTCTTTTGAAGTGAGTTTTTGTGCTTCTCACCTTGGTACTAACTTGGTGATAAAAGAACAGGTGAAGGCAGTGACCCTGCCTGGATGTCTCAGACGTGTGCAATAATCCATGGTGATGCTGAGCATGCCTGGAAGAAGCTCTTCCTCATTCTAGCATTCTCCACTCTAAGGATCTCTGGAGCTGTTTCTGTAAATTAGAAAGGTTAGAAAGCCCTTGAGGTCATAGTGCTGCACTGTCTTTGCTAGAAACACAGTAAAGTTAAAGAAAATAGCTGGTATATTAAACTTGGTAAATTGTCCAACCTGAGCTCACAGAGCTACTCTGCAAAAGGATGAAGTCTAAAGGAGGAAATGGGACTGTTTGCAGAATTTTAAAACTCTCAGTCAAGCTTTAAAGCTCTCTGTTCATCTTTTCTGAGGACTGAGTTTGACAGAATTGGAATCAAAAGTCTGACAGTGAAGGGATCAAAAGGGTAAGGCTTCAACGAGGTCTGCGAGATGCTGATCTGGTCAGTAGAATATGTATATATTAATTTTATTTTTTTTACCAACTTTCTTTTTCTGTTTTAAAGAAAATAAATTTTGGAAGTTAGGTTTCGTCCAGTTCAAAAGCTGAGACCAATAAAGAAAGAGATCACAAAGCCTGGTGACAAGGCATTTGTTTGGGAAGCACAGCTTTGTTTTCCATTCCCTGCTCCAGTTGGCACAGGTACCCGTGACCACTTTTCCTGATGGTTATGATGGAGTCCACATCTTGCAGAAGGAGAGGGGACTTTTCCTTTGCCTCGTGCTGGTGCTGCAGTGGATGCAGGCTCAGCATATCCCACTCCTGCCTGCTCTCCAACTCTTTCCCTGCCATTTGGCAAGGTGTAGTTGGTGCCATGTTGGGGCTGTGCAGTGCGGGAGTGCCCTGGGATTCACAGTTGGGGAATTTCTTTTCAGTGTTGTTGCTTCTTGTCCTGAGCTGTCGTTCCACCCTGTGGTTGTCACTGCTGGTGTTAGGAGTTATCCCAGCGTCAGGAGAAGCTGCACCATTTTCTGGATGAGAAAAGCTCCTTGTAAATGAATGCCAGTGAGTCCCCACGCTTGGCATTCAGACTTGCTCTGCTGAGAATGCACAGCGTCAACCAGCAGAGGAGGGCTGGAAAGTCTGACAGCAGCTGAATTCACAGCAGGTCACTGCTTTAATTTCTGACAACAGCATGCAAGGAATCAGCAGAGATGGCTTAGGGAGCTGCATTTACTTAAAAAAAGGAAAAAAAAGGGAGTGGGGATATAGCCTAGGTAATTCAAATTTACTGCGTAAAACACAGTTATTTACTAGTAGTTAACCCTAGTTACAATGATTTAGCTGTTATTTCTCTTATAAAATAAAGAGGAGAAAGTTTTAGAAGTATATTCTGGAACCAGCCAAAACCAGAATGATTTAAAACTATCCACCTGAACAGGCAACAGTTTTAGGGTTTTGTGATCCTTCCCTTCCCCTTCCCCTCTCCTCCCCTTTCCTCCCCTCTCCTCCCCTCTTCCCTCTGAATGTGCTTCATTCTGGCCAAATACTATTTTGAGTCTTCTGTAGCCCCCAGCTGCTTTCCCTCCTTCAGTCATTTGTCTTTTTTTTTAAATTTCTTTAATGAAAAATGTGACAAATGAAAATTTGAAGTCACAAATATCTCCTGATGCCTTTGATAAAATTAGTCTCAATGTGACGGAATAGCAGTACATGCATTTAGAGATTCCTGCCTGCAGGAGTTCTGTGAAGCAGAGCGGAGACTCATCTCCACTCTGGAAGGATCTGTTGGCAGCTTGACAAACCACCCAATGTCCACAAAGAAAACTTGGGAACGTGGCAAGGAACTTGGAAACATCAGCAATGGAGCAGTGTGGGCTTGAGCTGAAGCGAGGTCCTGTGGATCCTCTTGCTGTATTATCATTAATTTTTATGCTTCGTGTGGGATCCCTCTAACTGATTTAGTTGGTAAAGTTTTTCTATCTTGCACTTCTTCAGTGGGATGTTCAAGAGAAAAAGCATGACACGTGCACTGCCACTTCCAACTGAATTAATCTCTAAGTTGATTTCAGACAGGGTTGTCCAGATGTGAATTTTGATTCAAAAAATGTGAGTGAATTTCTTTCTTTACCGTTTCTCATGATTAATGTACTAAAAATGTGTATATTGAAGCAAAGAGAGGAATTTTGGTCTGAAAGCTGTACTGAAACCAGGTTGCAATGTAGTGATAGCCTGGCAAAAAGGAATAATTTGCCATGAATATTATGTCCTTTAAATATATGAGTATACTTCTAAAACCAGTCTTCCTCCAATTAATCTTTCACCAAGAGCTTGATATTCAGCAGCACTTTAGAAAGTTCATGGTTGGCATCCTCTATCCTTTTTCTTCTCCATTTGTTTTTCTCTTTACCTAATGGAGGAATAATTTTGCCTGCTCAACAGTAGAGCAGTGAAGTACTGCTTCAGTGTGTAGTCTGTGCTGAAGAAAGGGTTGCTATAAAGGCATTCCTAAATGGTTTTGATGCTGCGCTCTGATGATAGCAGTACCTTCTGTTTGCACACTTGGAGTTGGGAAGAGAGTGCCTTTTTTGGTAGACCATATGTTTAGTAAGTGAATGACCTTGATCTTTTGATTGGGAGAATGTCGTTCAAGCTTCTGAGCAGCATGTGACTCATGAGCTGTTGTTTAAGGCTTTCTCCTCTGAGTTTGACTCTTGGCAAACGCATTGCTGAGGTCTCCTTGGAATGCCAGACCTCTGCTATGAAATGCCATGCACGTTGTAGCAGCCATGGAACAATGACATGCTCTGACATGCACTCCTCCATCTGAAGTGGTACCATGATGCTGGCCAAGGTTGCCGCCAACAGTTTGTTCTGTGTGCTGGTTTTGATCCCGTTGGAGACACATGAAAATAGCTCCTGCTGAAAACACGTCATGTGATCCTGTGTTAACAGACGCCCTGCAATGTGGTTCCTCAGCACGAGCAGGTTGGTGAATGTGTAATTCTCCAGAAACGCTCCTTTCAGAGTTTAATAGGTCTTGTGTTGTGCATGGCTGCTAAGAAACAAACAAGCACCTCTTCTTTTGTCATCTGTGTAAGAGAAGGGCTTGGTGCTGTTGGATCAGATGCTGGACACGAGCTGGCCATGTGTGTTGGCAGCCCAGAAAGCCAATCGTGTTCTGAGCTGCATCAGAAGGAGTGTGGGCAGCAGGGGAGGGAGGGGATTCTGCTCCTCTGCCCCACTCTGCTGAGACCCCACCTGCAGTGCTACAGCCAGCTCTGGGGTCCCAGCACAGGAAGGACATGGAGCTGTTGGAGCAGGTCTAGAGAAGGCCACCAAGGTGATCAGAGGGATGGAACACCTCTGCTATGAGGACAGGCTGAGAGAATTGAGTGTTCAGCCTGGAGAAGAGAAGGGGTTGGGGTGACCGAACTGTGGCCTTTCAGTACCTGAAGGGAGCCTACAAGAAAGCTGGAGAGGGACGTTGTACAGGGACCTGGAATGACAGGACAAGGGAAAGTGGATCCAAACTGACAAAAAACAGGTTTAGTTTAGATATCAGGAAAAAAATTCTTTGATGTGAGCGTGGTCAAGCACTGGCACAGGTTGCCCAGAGAAGCTGTGGATGCCCCATCCATAGAAGTGTTCAAGGCCAGGCTGGATGGGGCTTTGAGCAACCTGGTCTAGTGAAAAGTGTCTCTGCCCATGGCAGTGGAGTTGGAACAAAATGGGCTTTAAGGTCCCTTCCAACCCAGAGCATTCTATGATTCCATGATAATGTGTGTTTCTTACCACTGCAAACATCATTCTTAAAAGCAAGATAGTATCTCTACTATCCAAAATACATATTCTTAAAGTCTATGAATTTCCTTGTGCTGCTTGAAATTCTATTTGTAATACTTTGATTTACTGGCCACAAAGAGAGTTTCTTACCGATATTACGTCACTGAAAATATCAATGGATTTTCTGAATTTTTAAAAATTGTTTGCATGAGATGAACATACATCAGGAGACAATAAACTTTTACTGGCTCTAGTATTCATGAAGGAGAAAGATGTTTTATTATAGTCTAGTAGAAAGACAATCTTTCAATTTTTATTTATTTTTTTAAAATGTGTTCCTTCAGGAAACTAAATAATAGAGAATATAATCCGTAGGAATTAATATGACTCCAGGATACGGAAAGATTCTTGTCTTTTAGCACTCTTTTTAGAAGGAATATTAGAAAGTATTATCTTGTTCAGAACTTTTCTTACATGTGGAGAAATAATCTGTATTTTTAAGAACTTCTCAGGGTTTTCCTATCTATATTCAATCCTTAGAACAAAAATACTAACAAAAAATTCTAGTTAAGTATGTTGATGAAATATGTCAAATGATGAACCTCAGAGAATGAATGACTCAACTGATTAAATATTCATTGCACACCTATCTTATCTTGAGAGTTGATGCATGATGCACAAATGCAATTAGATAATGCACTTTTAGTTCATATGTGAAAATCTCTCTCTTTTTTTTCCCCACCTGAGAGTATCAAGCTGAAAATTCAATAACTAAGAGTTGTGTAATATATTTTTGAAAGCAGGAGTTTGGAATGGGAGGCTGTTTAGTTAAATACAGGCTAGTGAAATCTTTTGGGTTTCTAAAAGCGTGCCAAAAGGCTAAAGATTTTCAACTCTCTCTTCTTAAAATGAGCTTTCTGGTATAAAGCATGGATATTTTCTCTCCCCTCCCCCAGCTTGTCATTCACACTTACAGATGTTCTTGTTAGATATGCTTGTCTTTTCCTAGGTTTTCAAAAGTTCTCCAGTATTGCCCTTGCTTCTCCAAGAGTAGCACTGCAAAAGTCCGATAATCCAATTGTTTCAGTCAGTTATCCAGAACAGAGCTGCTGAGTGCTGAAAATGTAGCCTAAAAAAAGGCTAAAACCCCCTCAAATTATAAATTATTCCGCAGACTTCTTTGGAACGCAATCCGGGCCCATGTAAGTGAATGACTACCCTTTTCTGTGGGATACCTTAGTAGCCATTATAATAAAATAGTGGTCTGATATTTTAAAAGCGATATTAAGTATTTGGGGATACACAGTTCCCTCTCGATATTGGGAGGTATTCAGTTGTAGGAATTGCATGGCATATTTAGTTCAAATTCCAAGAGTTACACAGTTACTTTTTGCATTTGGTAAATACTATGAGCAACAATTTTTAGTTTTAAAAATTAAGGCAATCTTAAAATAATACCCATGTTTCATTCACTTTCATCTTGAGTCTGAGCACTAACAAAAACACCCATGTTCATTAAAATTGACCTTAGGTTTGCCAGAAAGGTTCAAATATTTTATGTTTTGAATTTGGAAAGGCTCATTAAAAGAAGATAATTTCTCTGACAACAATTTGTCATTATAAATGTGTCACACTACTCAGATTGTGCTCAGGTCAGTGTAGGTATCAGGTTTATTTTGTGACATATTTTCTGCACTTCTCTTTCAATGTCTTTTTTGATTTTTCAGCAACTAGGATTTCCAACTTCCAAAAATCATGCAGCCTATCAGATCCAAGGAATATCTTCAAAATGAACTCTTGGGGATGTGTTATTAGAAATTGGGATGGAGCTTCAGACACACCTATTCTTTAGTTTAGTTTAGTTTGCTGCCTGCATAGAGTGTTCTGGTATTATTTATGAGTTTATTGTATTATTTCATTCTGCAAATTGTCATTATATAAAATGATGCAGGTTAATTTTGAATGGTGCAGCCTGGGGGCTGGAAGCAATTTAGCTGCCTTAATGCTACTTTCTTCTCAGGCTTTCCTGCCTTTCCTTTTGCTTTTTTCATGTGGGAATACTCATAATGTATCCAGTGGTGTAATTTACTGATTGCATGTAAACTGATGTGATTTTTTGTTTTAAAGGACAGGGATTTTTCGTCTACTTATCCCTCTTCTCCCCCCTTTTGCTATAAAGAATCCACACTAGTTTTTTAATAACAGGAAAGGTAGAGCAAGCCATAATCTTCCAAGTCTCTTGTGAAAAGAATCACAGCTAAGCTACACAAGGAGCTTAAAGAGAAGTCCAGTGCCAATTAATTCCAATTGTCTTAGCGTTTAATACAGTGTCTGTGTGCATGGAGGGGTGTGCAGCTGTTTGTGTTCCACTCTTACAGGCAGCCACACCGTGACAAGTAGAAAATAGGATAAGGGGAGTTGAATGCATTATTCCTTATGCTTGTCTGCAGTTCAGCCACACAAAGCACATGGCCTTGCCTGACACTGAACGCCTTCAAAATGTGAATAATCCACTAAGGTCTGTTTGTCTGCCATTGTTAAAAGCATCTCCCTTGAGGGACGGTCGTTTTAAGATTGTCAGGTCTGGCACCAGCTCAGCTGGCATTGCTCTTGTCACTGAGGGCTATTTCCTCCTCTCTCCTGGGCTCCAAACCCAAGCCTCGTGGCTGGCTGATCAATTCCTCTGAGGTTGGAGAAACAAAACTGTAAGGAACTGAGTGTGCAGATACTGCAAATTCTGCAACAGAAATGGTTTTAGAAAAATGACCTTAAAACTCTTATTCATGACATGTAACTATGGTAGAAATTGTTTTCACTGCTTGAGTAGCTCTACATATTATTTAAGGAGAGTGTATTAAAATTACTCAACTTCCCCACCCCACTTTCAAAAAAAACTAGACAAAGATGTTTATTAGTCTTGTTCCATTGTGTGATAAGCAGTTTTCCTCTGAGTTGAAGAAGAGTGGATGGTATTTAAGGGTTCAACTCTACTTTCAACAGCTTCTGTGTGTTAAGTCAAGTCTTGTGTGCTTGGAACAGATTCTTATCCAGCTTATGCTGCCATGTTCCGTTATAAATGAAAATGAATTCCCTCCCTGCCTCACCATGCAATTCCTGTTACATTGGATGAGAGGGATGGAAGCATGTAAATAAATCTGCTTTAGAGAAGTGCATTTTGCTCAGAATAGGCTGGCAGTTTGCAAATAGCTTAGCAGGGTACTTGAGACAGCAGTGAGCCCCATCTGTATTAAGGCAGCTTAATGTTTGTGTAAGAGCACCTGAAGGTGTATGAGGCGGTGCTGGCACGTGCCAGGATGCGTGTGGAAATGTGATAAAAAGCAGGGGGAGGAAAGAAAGGAAGCTTCTGAAACTGAGTAATGCCCACAGCTGGATACGGGCTCTGGAGCTGAAGGTGTTCCCATCATGTCAGATGCTTTCCCACGAAAACCCTGCACAAATGTAGGACAGCTCCTTTGATCTGTAGATACCCTTTGATTGTGGGGCGTCTACACCCCTATGAGATAACATAAACCTGGCTCCATTTGCACACTGTCTTCAAGTAGACTCCAGGGTTTAATTGCATACCGGTACCTCTTTAAACGTTTGTCTGGTTTACATTTTATAAATGGCTATTTGCTTTAACTCATGTTTTCATCTTGTTTGAGCCAAGAATGATTTTGAGGTAGTGGTGCCTTCAATGTGAGAGAGATGTTGATGAACCAGAGTAACATGTAAGAGAAAGCAGAAGATGGTCAGGGGAGGCATTAAAAATGAGGAAATAGTAAAGAAGATTTGAGGGGGGGCAGCCAGACATTTCTCAGGGGTGCAGTGCAAAAACTGAGGCATCACAAGTTGAAACAATAGAAATTCCTATTTTAGATAGAGGAAACTAGATTTCACCATGAAACACTGGGAGAGATTACCCAGAGGGATTGTGGGATCTCTGCCCTTGGAGATTTTCCAAATTCAGATGGAGAAGATCCTGAGTGATCTGGAAGTTAATAATGTTTTGGACAGGGGGTGGCTCCAGGTGATCTGGTCCTGGCCAGCCTGAGTGACTCAAGTTTCCTGCAGCAACCATCCCTATTCAGCAAATCTTCACTGCAACTTAGCACGGGGCAAGCCTAGTCCTGATGTGCAGATGAATTTAGGATTAGTTTGCAAACAGCTCTGATGATCTGGGATGTCTCTCTTATTTATGTTTCTTTACTCTCCATTTCTGAAAAAAACGTAAGAAAAGGAAGGTGCATATCCAGGTATGGCCCTTCTCTTTTCCCCAGGGAAAGAGAATAGCATACCCTGACCTCTTTCCATGTCCTGACTGCTAGGCTCAGATTTTCTTTAAGTTGCTAACATTTCACAAAGGCAAACTGCTCAGTGATGGTGTGGTTAGGAGGCACTCCCAGCTTCTCAGTGCCCTTTTTTACCTGCACACCATTAGGCAGCTGAAAGCCAGCTCAATTTTTGTCTTTCAGAACCCTGTCTGCTGAACAAGCCTCATGCAGGTTGATTCAGGAGGATTAAAGGACAAAAACTGAGAGAGCAGGAAAATCTTCAATTTAATAAGGAAACGTATTTTTCAGTTCCTGCTGTTCTTTCTTATTACTCTTATTTCCAGTGCATTCACTTAGCCTGCTGCTCTAATTTTGACATTTTTAATTTATCCATTAGCTGTGATTAAGATCATTCTGCATTCATGGGGAGTGACTTTGGTGCCAAGAAGCTTTTCTAAGATACTGCAGCTCTAACAAGGAGACACACCTCACTGTAGTCAAGTTTAATCTTCCCTAAAAGGTTCATTTGAAAAACCTGCATGTTTAATTCCAGCTCTTTCCTTGCTAATTAAATGGCATTGTTATGTGTCTATACACATGCAATATAATTATTTAATTACTAAGAACATGATGCGCTAAAAGACTTGCAGCAGGACAAGCCAGGAGGGCAGATTTGATGATCAGTTTCCTGTGTAGCCCTTGACTTCATCGTAAGGAAAACTTTACACAGTGTTTGAAAAGCATACGATACAAAGCATTTATGAGATGGTTGAGTTTTTCACAGGGTAAAAGGAAAAGTAATAGTGGGTTATATATGATCCTCTCTCTGGTGACCAGTGATAGGACATGTGGAAATGGAATGAAGGCACATCAGGGTAAATTCAGATCAGGAAAATTAAGAAAAGGTTCTTCACTGAGGGGTTGGTCAGTACTGGAGTAAGCTCCTCACAGAAGTGGTCATGACACCAACCTGTCAGAGCTTAAAGAATTTCTGGACGATGCTTTTAGTGACATGGCTTA
This sequence comes from Struthidea cinerea, assembly GCA_013397865.1. NCBI lineage: Eukaryota > Metazoa > Chordata > Aves > Passeriformes > Corcoracidae > Struthidea > Struthidea cinerea. The sequence continues at coordinate 1,218,378 of VZTI01003051.1, read as the reverse complement.
ATTTTAGGTAGTCCTGAGGTGATTCGTATGGGTCCCTTTCAATTTGAGATATTCTATGATTGTATGATAAATAAATATAGCTAGATAGATAATACAAGAGCATAATAGGAAGAACCTTAAAAAAGGAATACATCACACAAATATTTTAATCACACAACTTATTTATGATTAATCCCAGAATCACTGAGTATGTCGAGTTCGAAGGGATCCACAAGTATCGTTGAGTCCAACTCCTGGCCCTGCACAGCACCATCCCCAAGAGTTCTAACAGACTACAGATTATCAAATGAACAAAGAAAAACCTCGTCAATAACACCGTCAAAACTGTCACACTCATTTCCCTCTATGCCTTTTCTCTCGTACTATGCTCTTCCTGCCCCCCACCTGTGGATCCTATGTTGGCAGGCTCAGCTTGCACCCAGCAGAGCAGAAGAGGGGCTGTAACAAGCCTTGTGCCCCCTCGAGGTCTGCACCAGCAGCTGTTTGATGTTTTTTGCCTCTTCAGTCTCAAGTCTGGATTTGTTTTTATATGTTTCCCATCATAATTTGCTCCCTTTTCCTTGGTTTCCTGCTCAAGTTTGGAAGCTGCACTCTCAGTGTGAACTAACAAAAAGGGCTATTATTTCTATGCAGGGACTACCAGGCTTGTTCAGGCCTGTACCACATTTTATTACATTTGCAGAATTTAAGATAAAACAGGCTAGGGAATTATCATTCGACAGCTGCTAAGACCTGCTAAAGCCAGCTGTGTCCAAGGCAATCCCAGGCAACTGCAGAGACCATGCACTGTCAAATTAATGTAAAAATGTTTTTAATTTTATGGCAAAAGTTGTGTTTACTCTGCTGTAAGGGAGGGGACAGTGGTTTTACGGGTGGCCATATGCTCTTGTGCAGTGAAGGCTCATTTATTACTCCTTGTAGAGAAAGGAGAACATGAATACACTTCTCCCAGAGCAGAATATTACAGATGTGCACATGTGATAGGACAAGCTGTACTGCTTCAGCACAACGGACACCTGAGAGGTGATATGGGATAGTCTCAGTGCCATGAAAAGCCTCCTGCCAGCTTTACTGGGGCTGGTGAATAAGGGTAAAAAAAGAGTGGGTTCTTTATTATGGAGACATTAAATTCTTAATTAGGTTGCTTTCTGAACTTGAAATTGTTTTCCTACCCCTATCACTGCTCACGCTTGTATGCTCTGAGTGGGAAGAAAGAATACAGGGATTGTCTGAGCTTTTGTACTAATTCAGAATAGCCAAATGTACTATGGCATTTGCTGTCTCTTGGACAAAAAATTTGGTGATAACTTATCTGGGACTGTGACTGTGGTGAAAGCTGCCCTGATTGGGTAAAAGCATTTCTTAAACTGGTGGTGACAGACAGTACTGTGACACAGGAGTGTTCTTTGCTGTTATTTCTGCTTTGCCCTGGCAAAGTGCTGCTATTCCACTGACACTAAGGAAGGCCTCCTGCTTCTTCTGAAACTGAGAGTCATCCCTTGTCGTTTTTTGCAAGATCTTGCGTCATTATAGTCACAAACATGATCCTTGAGATCATGTGTCTGTTTGTTATCTACATATATTGATTATGTCCTAAACTCAAAGGCATGATTTTTATCTGATTTGGGGAGCTTGAACTCACAACTGCTATCAAATGGCTAATGAGTGATGGCTGACCAAGCTGAAACCATCAGATCTTCTACCAGGCACTTTCAAGATACACTAATGGGTTTTATTCTGTCATCAAGGACACACTCAAGAGCTTATTTTCTAGGCATGTAGCTGAACTTCAGCAGTTTGTTCGCTTCAGAATGCAAATGCCCTCCTCTGCTGTTTCTGTTTGTTTTGGGTGGGAGCAGGAAATAAATGAACATTGTGTACATTGTAGAAGTCTTACTTCAAATACAGAAAACTTTAGCAAGACTTTCTAGCCATGTGTTTGTTGTATTCAATACTGAAAATGAGTAAGGGCTATTATATATTGTGTTATGTATTTATACACATTATGTATACATTGAGTGAAGGTATATAGTGTGTGCAAGGCAAATCGGGTGAGTATGAAAGTTAGAGTTCATATAGCACCCTGCTATTTCTCTGTAACTCTGTCTTTGCCTTCCTCTCAGTGTGATTTCTATATTCTTTGCAAAAAGATAAATTTTTCAATATACTGCACAAAGATCAGATTCATGCTGTTTTATAAAACTATTAGGCAGTAAATATTTCTGTCATTTGAAGTAATTTCTTTATAAGTGTCTAGGTAAATTGCTCTGTTCATTGGCTCTTAAACTAACAAAGTAATCGCACAACAATAGTGCGAATTGTCTTGGTACAATGTGCTAATGTGCCTCCAGAAAGGGTGTCATGGGGATTTAAAATTAAGCTAAATTTATTCTTTGTTATCCTCTGTCACCAAGAGGAGCAAAAATGATGTGGGAAATGTGGCAGTTAAATTAGGAAAGAACAGTAGATAATGCTTTTTTATACCCGGAGGCTGTAGGGCTGGATGAAGGGGAATGGTTTGAAGGAGGAAATAATGAGAGGAAATTATTAAGCAAAGTTGGGATTGGATATCAGGGAACTCATCGAGACTGTGAAATCTGTTACAACCTGGAATTATCTCCCAAAGGAAGAGGCTGAAACTTAATTGCTTTGGACGTTTTTAACAAGTCTTGTCAAGCTGCATGGAAGAAATGTAGAGAACAATCAAGGGCCTGTGGAGGGATACAGTAGGTGACATGCTTGGCCTTGACACTTCCTATTGTTCTGATTTTTTAACTGTCACCAGGAGTGACAGTGATTACTGTAACAATTTTTATTGTGGGTGGAGACCTGTTGTTTAAGAGCTCAGCGGCATTTCTGCATCGATCTGAACTTCTCTTCAGGTATGGAAGTTCAGAAGGAATAAACTACTGCTGTGTCCGGGGTGATAAGGTAAAACCAGCACTTAGTTCATTTGGATAGCAGAATTTCTTCTAGGTACCACAGGAGTGGTCAGGGAGAATGTTCATTGAACTGCATAAACTGGAAAGAAGCTGGGTGCAAGGTGTAGGAGATGTCTGCTGCTTGCTTGTGAGACAAGCTGGGGGCTTGGGAGAGAAGAAGGAGTAGGAGGAGGAGGAGGGGAGGTTGTCCTCATTTGCCCTGAGGTTCACTTAGAAGCTTGATCCCAAGTGTTTTATAGCTTTTGTCTTTGCAGCAGGCAACGTAAGAGCAGGAAGGCAATACACGACAACTGTTCTATGGGACTGTTTAGTGAAATTAATAACAAATAGTTGTTAAAGTTTAATTATGCCCTACTCCTACACCACTCCAGATAGATATTCAGGATACAGGGCTATAAACACTATGAAAGTAGGAGAACTGCATAATTAAAGAATTCCATATTAGTTGCAGAGCAGATTTTTGCACAGTCACATTTAAATCCTATTAACTGAAATACAGTGTAAACTCATTTGTATTAATGTATGCCACTGTGTAGGCACATGAACATGCCAGATAACAGGTATTAAGAACATTACAACTTCTTGTGGAAATATATGGTATAAGCATCTAAAAAGTCAAAGAGCAGGGACCCAAAAGTAAGAGGAAAACAGTTGTTTTTCCAGGAAACGACCCCACTGGGATTTCAGTAACAAACAGTCCTGATCTTCAATGTGTCTGTGACTAGAGCTCATTTCTTCTCTAGGCTGTATATTTCTTTGACTAAAAGGTCAGTGTTTCCTCTGTTTGTTTCCTGGTGAAGACTGAATTTTTGATGAAAACATGTGTGGAAACTGGGGGAAAGAAGAGGGAGCTGGGTCTAAATGTGAAATATCACAAACCACCAGAAGCGAGGCACCCCAGTGTGTAATTCACCCGCAGGTGGGGTGGACAGGCAAAATAAAATGCATTTGTACTCACTGCCCTCTGTTCTTGTAGCATTTCACTGGTGCAAGTCTGCCTGGAGCCCTCTTTTGTGTTCACCCATCTCTGTTCCAGGCAGCGTGGTGGCCTGGGAGGCACATGGCAGATGTGCAGCATCCTCCTGTCAGGTGCAGCCAGGGGCTGCTGTGATTCATCCTCCCAGCATGTGCTGCAGGTGAAGAGCCTGTTTGCACACTTCTGCTGAAGGATTGCCCACAGTATTCCATAGCAGGATGGATTTAGCTGTCACCCCACGCTCTGGTCACTGCCGTCTGTTTGGCAGATTCATTTGCAGTCTCTGCTTCTGCAGTTACCATGAGAGGTCTTTGGGTCAGGGGCCATGATTTTATTATGTGTTTGTAAAGCACCTTGCGTGGTGGGTGTCCAGTTCCATTCTGGGACCAAGAGAGAGCATTGCATTTCCAGGCATGCCTGTTATGTTATCCACTGTAAACCAAACCCTTTTCTCACTCTGGGCAGTGGGAGAGATGTTTCTCCTTGTCTTGCATGGGAGCAGGGTTTACTCCAATCCTGCCTTTATCTTCACCAGACGTACTACTGCAGTTTTACCCTTTCGATGTGATGAAATTATAGTGCTCAACCATTTGCTGAGTTTCACGTCTGTTGTAAACACCTACACATTGACCTGTAGAAAAATTTAGATGTGTCATGGGTCAGATAGATTTCAAAGAGCTCATAGAAATTCTGGCAGAAGGGTGGCAGTGGGTGATGATAATACATTGAGTAAATTACAACAATCAATTTTAATTAAAAGAGACTAGGATGCATCTTCAGAGGGATAAAATGTGACTCAGAAAATGTGCCAATAAATGTAAATAGCTTGCTGTGCTCCCGCCTTTGCTTTTGGAGGGGGTTAAGTGGGTGACACACTTCAAAGATTCTGCATCAGTTCAGCTGCTGTATTAGAGATGTGCTTAGCAAAGAAATATTGATCCTAACAGCACAGTGAATTTAAGATAAGATCTGACAGTATTAATAAGAATAAAGCTTGATGGTCTCTTCCATCCTAGAAAATAGCATCTCGGGTTATTAAAAAAAATAAGATAAATTTACATTTCAACATGCGAAAAATCCAGACGTAGTCTATGATATAAAAGTCGTGGGTTTTTTTTTTTTAAATCCTACCTATAAATGACTTATTTCAAGGGAATTATTTTGAATTTGCAGGGTGTGGCTTTTATTCCATATTGCTGCAAAGCATTTTTCCATAGTTAACAAACAAACATAGTTGTAGATTACATAAGGGGGCTTTTTATTAAGATTCAGCCACAATTGTGCAGCCATGGGCAAGTTATTGAAGTATATCTATTTAAATATATGTATTTCTTATGCAACTACTTAAAAACATACACACATATTTGGGGCGTGCGGGTCTTACCTTCTGAAATGGTGTGAGCTCCAGGGGAGGCCTTAGCAACACTGAGAAAAAAACAATCACCGGTGCCCTTGTCTTCTGGATTGCATTGCTGTCACTACATAGTAATTCCTGAGGATTTTTTCTTTTTCAGCGTGGGCTGTGCTGACTTGCAGCTTTGAAAATGGGAATTTGTTTCCAATCTGGAATAGCAGCTCACTCTGATAATTGTGCCTGGGTCCTCAGTTGTGTCCTGCTGAAAGCATGGTACCTCTGTCCTGCTGCTCCTGTGGGACTCTGTGCTAATACCTTTTTAGACCTCAGGGAGGTTTGGAATCAGATGATCTTTCAGGTCCCTTCCAATACAGGCCATTCTATGATTCTGTGATTAGAGATGTTTCTTATCTGGACACAGAAATGTGATATTTAATAGTCTTGAGAGCTATCCTAGTGAAATCACCAGAAAGAGCTGCACAGCATTTGGCTTTTATCAGGTTTCTGTTTTTATTAGAATTGTTTTTAGAATTGTCTTAACATAGAAGCTGAACACTTGCATTTTGAAAATCTTCACAGCAAGAGAAAAGTAGAAGCAAGGTCTCATAAACAAACAATAATGTTTTATTGACTACTTTGAACTAAAGAGGAACTTCATATGGCATGCTGACTCCTGCTGAAATGTGGATCCTCTGGAACGTTTGAAACAAGAGGTAGTCCCTAAATAGCAAAGGCTATTTATTGCTCAGAGTCTGTGGTCAGCTGAGACAAAAGCAGAGGTCAGATAAATGACATCAGACATAGTGGTAAATGGTTTCATTTCCATGGAAAACTTCCTAAGGAATGAGTCGACAGAGGATCAGAGAATCTGAGGAAATTTAAGCTCTAATTCTAAAAGACTAGCTTCTTAAAATATGTATTGTTTGGGATGGCTAAGAGAAATTAAATTGTATAATTTTTTATTTCCCAATCTGATGGTTTATGAAAAAGCTTAATTTACATGTATTTAATTAAGACATTCATACACATTTTTGCCTTGTTTAGGAAAATCACAATAGCCATTCTTTCCTCCAAAATGTGCAAGAACCCTGTTTTAAAGACAGGAAAAGAAATGCACCTAGCTGCTAATAATTATGAAGATTTCAATGCCACAGTAATTTAATATTTTAGGGGGTCATTCGTTACTCTTGTAACTGACTTATGCTTATGGTTGTATTGAAGCCAAGAACTAACTATTGCAAACTTATGACTTACTATGTGAGAACTAGAAAAGAGACCTTTTTAAGTGTTTGCCTTTAACTTTACTCTCCTTGGCTTTGCTTCTATTTTGTGTGATATATAATTAATTATACTGTTGAACCTACAGAAGCCAGATAGAGTGTCTGTGGCTTTAGAGATGAGACATAAACCTTCAAATTACACTTTATGACCCAAGTGTCTAAATCTAGTGTTAGTGACTGCAGTGAGCAGTTTGAGCAGCTGCTGGTTGATGCCCATCAGATTTCCCTGGTAAACTGATGGCATCAAGGCCCACACTTCAATTCCTTGTGTCCAAACCATCTTCTGATCTTCCTGTATGTCATGGGTACTTGCTGTGGAGTGCAGAGAAGAAATGGGAGGAGATGGTTGAGATGCCGACAGCACTGATGTGATGATTTTGTCAATCAATGGGTTTATGGCAGAAAACTTTCTTGCCCCAGTTGCACTGTTGGGGGAGTAAAAATAGAGTGGCCAAATGGGAATGGGAACCTTATGCTGCTTGATTTGAGTTTTCACAGGCAACAGACTCTGATGCAATGATATAATCTGAATTTGTGGCAGAAATAAAAGGCAGGGGGTGGGAATATTGATATATGTTTGGGTTTTTTTCTATAGTTGAAGAACTAGCGAGGCAACATCCCCAAGAGGCCCCTTTGGAACTCCATTTGTATTGCGAGGGAACCTCAGAGTCTCTGGCAATATACTGCTGATGTTCCAGTCGATCTCCCAGCCTGGTCCTCTGCTTTTAAATCTCCCCTGTAATAAACCTGCTTCAGGCTGATCTGAAGAATACAATGTTATTTCCCCTTTTCTGAGAGGGGAAAACTCACGGACACTGGTCATGGCGCTAGGGTTATCTCCGAGCAGTTATGCCTGAAAATTGTAAATTACCAAACATTTCCTAACAACATCTTCTCAAAATTGAGGATATCAGGTGCCAAGTCAGTCTGGAGTACCCTTGCAGATGAAAGCAGACCTTCTGGCAACTGTTCAATATGAGCTGTTTTCTTCACTGAGAATATTTCATTATTTACGGTTGATTAACTGACTTGCAATACTTTGTCATGAGGATAGGTGCCCAAGACTTCACTAAATTGTGTTCTAAGGGCAAAAATGGCTTAAAGGCTGGTTCTGTGAAGATCAGGTAAGTTGTTAAATATTGGGAATATCTTTTACTTTTGTGCAGATTGTCCATATGCTCTCAACTGCTGAAATGACAACCCATATACAGACTTAGATGCCTGGTTTTGGAGATCTGCCCTTCATTTTTAAAATTAGGTGGGAGTGGTAAGAGGAGCATGAGGATGCAGAAGAAATGATGAATCATGTGATATTTTGGGTTTCCCCTGAAGCTAATTTCAGGGCATAGCTATTTTTAAAAGAAAATGAGCATCCCACCGTGTGTTAGGATGTCTTTTAGGGAAACCTGATGTTCAAGAATTGAAGCTGGTACTATCTTATTGGAAAAATATGCTTACTATGTGTGAAGTTTTCAACATAGTGTTGGTTCTGGAGCATTCCCATATGTTTGCATTTATCTTGGTCCTCCCTGGCTGACGTTTTTGTCTTTACTGCCTCTCCATCTTTTATATATCTCCGTCTTATTTTTCTGTTATTTGGTGTATTAACTATTTACTTTTGCATCCTTCAAGTATCTCTTCCCTACCTTCATTTGTGCAGGGGGAAAGGGGTGGTTTCCAGCTACCTTGAGCATGGGGTTAACTCATAGGGTAACTTCTTGCTTCCCTTCTGCAACCCAGGAACAATAAGTGTTCCTGTCTCTGTCAGTCTGGCAAAATGACTCACAAGCAGAGGAAACATACTTCCAAAGCTATATCATGTGTATAAGAGCTTATTTCAAAGGCTGGGGAATTTCAGTCTCCAGTTTATGTACTGCCAGTCTGATTTGAATGAGATTTTTATTCTCTGAAGGAGGGATTGCAACCCAAACCAAAAAATAGTAGTCAATGATAAGCATTGAAAACAGTGGGAATCCTTCCATTGCCTTTGCTAGGCATTTAATCTGGTCTTGGTAACCACGAAAACTAAGAGGCAGAGGCTTTCAGCCAGTAGCTCTTCTATAACCGCACAGAAAATGACCTGAGAGTGAGCAGTTCTGCACCTATGTATTTACTCATCCAGTGAAAAGAAACGATAAAATATTCTACCCAAACACAGAATGGATTTGTAAAATTATAAATCAAAGAATTACCTAGGTTAGAAACACATCTTATGCATCCTTTAAAAATCCAGGGATAGAGGCTCTGTCACTTCCCTGGTCAGCCTAATTCAATGCTTGACAGCCCTTTCTGTGAAAAACTTCTACCCTCCAGCAGACCAACACTCTCACCCAACTTGATGTTGTCTGCAAACTTCCTGAGGGCGCATTTGATTTTTTCATCCAAGTAATTAATAAAAATATTAAATACTACTGTTCCTAATACTAAGCCCTGAGGAACCCCACTAATGACTGGCCACCAGCTGGATTAAACTCCACTCACCACCACTCTCTGGGCCTTCTATCTTTTGAAGTCCAAGAATCATTTGTAGAAAAGATTGTGTAGGAATACACAGGAATATCCCAATGTAAACACTTCTTCACTGCAGCTGATATGGAAATGAATGTGCAGATTACTGCATTGCTGTCCTAATTTTTATTTTTCATAAGATTAATTATGATTTCAGTTTCTCATCACAGCTCCACATTTCTATCATAGCTTAAAGTACTAAACACTCCAACTCCCATTGCTGATATTGTAATGTATCCTTTTCACTGTTTGCTGACATCATGGCAGCCAAAGCTTTGTCTTTCTGCTGTGTTCTTTTCAGAGCTTCCTGTCAAAAAACAAAAAGATCCTTATTTCAGAAATACTGCCTTTTGCATGTAGTGACAGCCCTTGGCGGTGAAAACCAAAGTAGCTTCATTTTAGAGATGAGAGAGGCCTAATATTGCAATGGCAGCTGGTTCCTACTGAAGGCCAACTGGAGACAAACAATCTTATCCATTCAGAATCTCCCTGTTGGCCTTTTTTTCTGGCTACATGTCCTCTGGAAACAGTAAGAGCACATGCCATCCATGCACATGTGACAAATGGAGAATTGCGTTTTACACAGATAAGAGCAGAATCACAGAATATTTTGAGTCGGAAGGGACCCACAAGGATCATTAAGTCCAGTACTGTTAAAATGAAAAGTGATACACGCATTTGCCTCAATTCAGAGCAAAACTCAGGTTCGAGAATATGCAAGGGTGTGTGGGAAATAAGAAAGTGTCCAAAAGAGGGCAATGAAGATGGTGAAGGGCCTTGAGTGGAAGCCGTGTGAGGAGTGGCTGAGGGCACTTGGTCTGTTCAGCCTGGAGAGGAGGAGACTGAGGGGAGACCTCACTGCAGTTACAACTTCCTTGTGAGGGGAAGTAGAGGGGCAAGCACTGATCTCTTCTCTCTGGTGACCAGTGACAGGACCCGAGAGAACAGCTCTGAAGCTGTGTCAGGGGAGGTTCAGGTTGGATATTAGAAAAAGGTTCTTCACCCAGAGGGTGGTTGGGCACTGGAACGGGCTGCCCAGGGCAGTGGTCACAGCACCAAGACACAGCACTCTCGGACAGAGTCCAAGAGTGTTTGGACAACGCTCTCGGGCACACAGTGTGACTCTTGGAGACGGTGCTGTGCAGGACCAGGAGTTGGACTCAATCCATATGGGTCCCTTCCAACTCAGCATATTCTATGATTCTGTGAAATTGTTTCCAAGTATGAATACTGCTGGCAGGGGAGAGGGGAGGTAAGAAGCTGCAGGGGAAGGCAGGTGTTGCTAGGCAAGCTGCAACTTCACTCCATGGTGAATTACCCACAGCTGCAGGAGTTTCTTAGACTTCCCCTGTATTGTCTTGTAATACTTATTGTTTAACGTGGTAAAACCCCCTGTTGTGCCTTTATCCTAAATGTGGAAATTAGGGATGCATTTTTGGGCGTTGGACTAGGTGATCATCAGAGGTTTCTTCCAAACCATGATGTGATTCTATGAAGCAGACTGATACGTTGTCCATTTGTACCTTTCTGGACAAGAGGTCTCTCTGCTCCCGCGGTTGTCCATTATTCTCTCACTGTAGAGCTGTGTTGCTGCAATCTGCAAGACCCCCAAAATGGCTTTTTGTGATGTTCACTCAAACCTGTCACAGGCAGCAAGTTGTTCATTTTGCAGTTTAGTCAGCATGTACTGACATGCTGTACAGTTGAACGCTGTTGTTGTGTATTCCACAGCTTGAGTTAAAATTGACTCAATTGCAGCTTAATAGGTGTTGAGCAGACTGTATAAATGCAAGTCATTACCGCCTAAATGTTGTGGAGCATTATGGTGAGCAAAGACAAGTGTCAAATAAACCCTTTTATCCCAAGACAGAATAATTCCCTCCTTTAATCCTAAAACAAATGCAATTTGTGAAAAGTCGGACATGAAAGAGACGTGTGCTTTGATAGGCTTTATAAGCCAGTATTGGGGTAAATGTGATATCCAGAGAGACATGTCATGCCTGTGGGTTAGAACAAATTCTGTAAATAATTAGTGGGGTGAAGCTCTGACAAATAAATGGTAGGTGCTTAATCTGAGCTCAGCTTTGCCTTTGTGGATTGTGATTAGACTATCAGTGCCATATCAATGGTAGTTTTTTTGTTTTTAATTTAATGTTACCTCACTTCTATCCCCAATCGAATGATATGATAAATATAGCTTGTGTCTGGGGAAACAAACTGCATTCTCACATTTTAGTTTACACTTCCTGACATTAAATACATCCCAGGCACAGTTTTCATTTATATTGCAGCATCTGACTTTGAATGGATGCATTTGTAATAGGAATTTTAAGGGATACATGCTTATTTTGACTTCTAGTGTTAAATGCCTTCAATATGCACCACAGCATTCAATTCCAGCTTGCATATGCTGCTGGGTTTGACTTTGAGATTACAGGCAATATCCCAGTAGAGACTGAAAGCTCACACATTAACAGCTTTTTTCTAGATGTCTCATAGGTATTGCATAGCCTTTCTTTTCATAGGAAATATAGAGGTAGATGCTATCACTAATAGTGCTGAAAAGCCTTGCTTGGTGTCTCTCTGTGGACTAAATTCAAGTCCCATTAAGATCAATTAGAAGGTTCTTCCTGCCTGCAAGGGAAGCAGAGCGGGCCTTACAGCTTTGAACTGCGCTGGCTGCAAATGTCTTCCGCACACAAAACATCTTAGTCATCAGTTTGGAAAAAAACAGCCCTGACAGCACCTGGGATTGTTTTCATGTTCACATAAATACTGCCTTAAAATAACTCATGGAGGGGGACTTAGTTGCAATCACGTTTTAGAGCGTTGTTAATTGAAAAAGTTTTGAGGTGCTTTTAAAAGTTTGGGGTTTTTTAGTAAGTTCAGAAGAGACACAGTGTTAATAATAGTGAATCTGCCATGTAGAAATGTACAGCTGCTGTGTCAAAGGTCTTTTGTAGCATTAGGACTGTTATGAGTATAAAAACACCCAGTGTGTTTCTGTATTCTGGTTTTCCTGTCTGAGCAAGGTTCTGCCATCTTGTGTTATCGATCATATGTGATGATAATATCTAATTAATGCCTTTTTTTGCATGCCTGGAAAACACCAGAGGAAATCTGGATAACATCAGTGGCCAATATCAGCTTGACAGTATACACCAAGGGTCATCTTTCATCAAAAGGTAATTGCAGTTAGTTTTGGGAATTTTTGTAGTGCTTACTGTAGTGGAGATGCTACCTATATCCATCTATCTATCTATCTATCTATCTATCTATCTATCTATCTATCTATCTATCTCTCTAGGTGCCTGCAGTGGTGCAAGCCCAGAATGAGGGATGCCTAGGAGCAGACTCAGAGGTGGAATTGTGACTGAGCGTGTGACCATCAGGGATGGAAAGATTTCTGTGAAATGAATTCCCCATAGATTTACAGCCACCCTGGCTTTTATTAACTCATGGCTTGGCTCCTGCCTGATGATTTACCTTGCTCTGTCACTGGGCCTGATGTAATTCTTTGTCTTTAGCTCAACCCTGGAGTGACTGAGATGCTCCAACCTCAGGAAAGGTGGTGCCTGGGCTGGCATTTAAATGCTCCCTGTCCTGTCCCTTGTGACTCCCAGGCTTGCTGGGTGGATTGTTTCTGCCCAAACCAGCAGGTTTTCTTTCTCCCTTCATGCTTGTAGAGTCCATGGCTCTGCTGTAGCAGTGGAATACGTGGGCAACTGTTTTATCTTACCCGTGACCCATGCAGGATATTCAAATTCAGGAAACAATCACATCATTTATTTTTCATGGAGCAATTTCCTTTCAAATTGTATAGAAATGCAGTGGACAGCCTTGTAATTTGTTTATAAAAATAGATATCCTTCATACATCTAGTTTTATTGATGTCATTAGGAAAGAGAAAAATAAGTGTATATCCAGATAGATTCAGGTGCAAGTAGTCCATGAACACCAAAGGCAGATTTTAAACAGCTCTAGAATTGCAAGCCATATTAATGATTTCTAGTATGTGTGTATATAGTTGTTCACTTTTCTGCTGACATGTTTTCCCAGGGGAAATAAAAACATTTTCCTAGTTTGGCCTTAGCACTCGCTCTCTGGCTTTAATTTCATTATGATGGAGCAAAGAGCCACATAAGGGTTTGCCTGATAAACAGAGATGCGTCTTTCTTTATCCAGCTATTATCAGGCAGCCATCAAAATTAAGTTAGGAATGAAAGGAAATAAAATCAACAATAATGAAGCAAAAATTCTGATACATGGTTAGCATTTTACTAAATGGCAATGGTGTCAGGTCGTAGCAAAATACTAATTTTTTCTGGACTTACAATACCAAAAATCCTGTTCTACTAACATGTTGTGCCATCTTCGCTTCTCTGTGGAAGAGGTTACAACTCTATGAGGTTTTATGGATGCCCGTTTACACTTAAAATCTGTGAGGTCCACTGGCTCAAACAGTGCCCCAAAGCCCAGGAGCCTGGGTAGTATTCCTGTCTCCATTGCCGGCCTTAGGGGGATCTGACACAAACTAATTCCTCTGAGGTTTTATGTGCAATTTAGATACAAAGAGATGGGAGGTGGTGTTTTTTAAAGCCTAGGAAAATACCAATGAATCAGAGGTGGTTTCATTAATAAAGCTGATAATGGCAAAAAGTTTTGTGGTAATCTCTAAGCTTAATTTTGCCGGTCTTTGAACGTTCTAAAAGTCTAGGTAGGTATTTTTTGAGGCGATACACGAGTAAGGAAACAACAAAGACTCCTCTCCAGTCAACTGAGAGGTGAAAGAAATTTTAATAGCTCATTATCAAGAAGATCTACTTAATACTCACACATTTATGCCAAACATTACTGGGAAAAAGAAGAGAATGCTCTGGAGTCAATAGTGCTCACTTTGCTCTTGTATTATACAGATCTGTTCAGACTTTGAGACGTAATTTTAGAATTAATTTTTTTTAATGAAGACGGAGACAGCTGACTCTTCCTTGTGTTGTTGAAAATCCACATAGGATGCATGTTATAAATCAGTAGTCTTGGCTGTGACCCCTTAGGGTTTAGGGCTAGATCATATTAGCTGCTAGGGAGGAAAGTGAACTTTGCTGCCAGGTATCAGTTGTCCAGTCTCTTGAAAGGCTTGGGGTTTATGAGCCAGGATTCCAATGTTTGTGGTCATGGCAAAAGCAGTAATATAATCAAATGGCAAATGAAATGCTTAGTCTGGAACACAATCTAAAGGACAATAATTGCAAAATGAAAAGCTTTATAGAACCCAGAAGAAGAAGGAAGCTAAAGATGTTGAGAGTTATTACAGAGTCAGGCTTAATACGGATTCAGCCTTAAATGATCTGTGAATTCTGTTTATGAACCTGGAACTGTCTTTAATCTGAGATATAAAGAAAACAAACAAACCACAATAGTAGGTTATCTGTAGCAGTTGGAGAGGAAATGAAATGAAACTGCAATTGTGGAGTTTCCTACATTTTCATTTCTGTTTCAGTCTCTGCTTCTCAGGATCTTTTTCACATGGAGACTTTCTTTAATAATGGTACCCTTTTTTTTTGCCTCTAAAATAAAATGTAAGGGAAATGCAGTAGGTAGCTCTCTGTAAATTTATTTTTACCTTGCAGTGTAGTTACTTTTTAATGAGAACTACAGAAGCTGATTAATTGTGGCTTCTGCATTTATCATTTAGGCAGGACACATTTGCAAACATCAAGCTGAACTCATCAGGAGATCCTTCTGTTTACAGTAACAGAAGAGAACATTTAAGTATTTCTCCCAGTACCAAGATTGTAACACAGAGCCAAGGCTGTGTTGGAAGTGCTGAGAAGTTACAGCATCCATGAAAAACCAGTGGGTTGATGCTGTTCACCCCATATTCACCATGAAGAGAATGTTTCTTCTGGCCACTGTTAGCAGGATAGAGCAATGCTGTTTTGCCTAATACACTATATTAGAGGCTGATTTGATAATTTGGTATTTGTTTCAGTAGAAATTTTTATTTTTGTGTGACTTGATATGATTTGTAATGTTTTTCAAGTTATGAATTATAATTCTGTCTAAGGCAGAAACTTGACGTATGAAATCTCTGAATTAAGGGCTTGTTAGCAGTCTAATGTGCCCTCTGTGGCAATCATATGTTGTAGCATGCTTGAAAAGAGGCAGCTGTTGTAATCTTATGAGCAAATACTGTATTTAGATTCTGTTTTCATCTGAGTTGGAGGATAAGTATACTTTCTTAAGTGAAAGGATGGGCATTAAACACATAGTGCCAATTCTGGAGGTTGTCCACTGCCAAAAGGCATGGGAACATGCAAGAAAATTATTCATTTGCCCTAAATGGCTTCTATTCAACCATTTATTTTATGGGGTTATTTTGTCCAGCAGAAGTTGTAACACATCGTTCAGTTTTTCTCTTGGCTTTGTTTAATAACTGCGTGGGGTTGCATTAACACTGCAAGCAAATGTAATGTCCTTCCTCTGGAAGGGAGGTTTGCTGCCAAATTTTCAACCAGAGCAAGGAGGGTCATGCTGTACAAGAAGGTGACTCTGCTCCATTCCAGCTGACTGGCAGAAAGAGGTTTTCACATTGCAGCATCAGGGTGCAAGGTGGGTTTTGGTCTGCTTTACGGCATATTATACGCAATATAATGTTGAATTCTCCTAGAACAAGTGTTGTTTACCCTAAGATGGCTTATTTGGATTTGACAAAAGAAAGCAAAAATACGAAAACAGTTACTGTATAATGATGATAATTTTACTTGTGCCATATGCTTTGTAGTTCAGCGGGTTTCTTGTATTGATTTTTCAGCTTGAACATTAATGAATTCCATTTTCAAGCAACATGCACCCTTTGGGATGTTCAAACTTTCTGAATATCATTGAATTAAGGCTGCGGGTTGCTCACATGATGTGTTTTTTCCTTGGCTGCTGTTGGAGGTTCCAGCTGAGTTTTTGTTCTGCTGTACTGTTTCTGCTTCATGGTTGTTATCTCTTTTGATTTTTTTTGGCACATAATCTAAGGGCTTGATAATTTTAATTAAAACATTTGATAAATATTCATACTAATTTGTATATGATTTGCAACATTTTCACTAGAGATCAGCTACTGCACTGAGTATTCTCACACGTGGGTTGAAGAGGCGTGTTTTTCCATGGATTTGCAACCATAGCTTTCCGTGGTTTGGAGGGTTCATCACCTGTGCAATATTCTTTACAACTTTCAGCTCCTTTGAATCATTCACTATCATCTCTCTTGCATTAGCTCTCAACAACCCCACCAGAAAACCACCAGGAACTGGATTCTTCACAGAAGTATATTTGGTGGTATTTCACCCTAAGCTTGCATCCTCTTTTAAACATTTGAGGGTATCCCCTCAGCCACCTTCCCAGATGAAGATCGCTAAATTTATATCTTGTGCTTCCCCAAAACAATAATATAACATTAAATTACACTTAAGAGGATCACGTTTCCTTTATTTGAGTATTTGATCCCATATTAAGTGTTATCTTAACTGGAGAGGAGCTACTCTGGTGTGTCATGTACTTATAGTTATTACTCCTACTGGAATCCCTCAATTAGGTATTTTGAGGCACCAATTTGTGATTAAAACATTGCAAAGAAACACACAGTATTCTTGTGGTAGTGTTCCTATGTTTCATAACAGCAGTGATTGTGGAGATGTGATGCTGACATACTATTTACAGTAACAAAATTAAAAAGTGAGAACTCCAAGTTTTATCTTGTCTGTGGCAGATAAATTTATGGAAACAAAACAATCTTTGAAGAATAATATGATCAGGAATGTGACCCATGTGTAATTATATATGCATGGTGTATGAATGCAAATGCACTTACGTGCTCCACAGAATATTGCTTGCAAGAGCTGATGTGCAAGTCATCTGCTTGCTGAGCTGTGAGAGACAAGAGAGATGACTCTGACCTTCTGAGAATTGTGTCACAATGGACACACAATGCACAGCAGCAGGTTAAATCTGTGTGTCACTAAAAGAAACCTCCATGCAGAAAGAGAAGACCCTGATGTGGAATTCTGGAGTAGTTGTTGGGTTGGGAAACTGAGCCATGTGGGGGTTCAGCCTCTTCTCCCAGGCAACCAGTGACAGGGTAAGATGACACATCTTAAGCTGTGCCAGGGGAGGTTGAGGTTGGACATTAGGAAGAAATTTTTCGCAGAAGCGGTGATTGGGCTGCCCAGGGAGCTGGTGGAGTCACCGTCCCTGGAGGTGGTTAAGGAAAGACTGGACAATGCATTCACTGCCATGGGCTGGTTGACAAGGTGTTGTTTGGTCATAGGTTGGACTTGATGATGTCAGAGGTCTTTTGCAACATAATTGATCCTGTGTTTCTGTGTGTCCTTATGATTGGCATCAATGCATAGATTAACTCAGCTTTAAGTTAAGCCATGCCACTGTCAATTTACTCTTGATCTCTGCTAATGTTCTTTGTAATAAACAATGGAATGTTTTCCTCCTTCACCCACTCAGTCACTGGGCTCGGAGGAAAAGTTCAAGATTCCCTATCCTTGTCTACCTGCTCACCCTCTGCTTGCAGCAGTGCCACAGGGCCCAAGGAGCTTCCTAATATCCCTTCAAAGCAAGGAGCTGAAATTTCAACTCCTCAAAAAGCTTTCTGCTGTTGTGCCAGTGCCAGGGAATACTTTCCTCTAGGGCTGCTGTGTGTGTGTGTGCATGACTGTAGAGTACCCCTGCATCCAGTACGACTTGTATTCTAAAGCCATGAACTGGGAAAGATCAAGTATATTGCCAGGCCATACTTGTACATATGTATTTTTCTGTTTCCTGCTTGAAATATCTCAAAGTACCAAGATGGGCTGCTTTTGCAAGTGATCACACTTTCTGTTATTATCACCCACATCTAAGTCATCAGATCATCAGCTTTTTTATTTATTTTTAAACTTTTATCTTTTCTGGCATTTATGATGAATAATGGCAAGCAAATCGTCCTCATTATCAGTCTCCTTGTCTCTTTGGCAACACTTAGAAATATCTTATAGGATATGCTCTCTAAGTAGCAAATGCTTGTTTATTTTTGTGAATGTCACTTGATCAGCTCTTCAGCTGGAAAACCAAGCTCATCTATCATTTGCAAATTGCAAGGTATTGAACTATATCCAGGGCCTAATTTGCAGACCAAACCCCTCTACTAAGCATCCAGCTGGGCCCAGGGATGCCAGTACCCTTCTATAAACTGGGCTTGAATAGCCCTGCAGGTCAGTCTGAGAGCTCATTGAACTGACTGTTGTTTGAACTCCTTATTTTTATTATAATTTCCAAATTAGTTTGGCACCTTCGGGAAAGGCACCCCAGTCAGTCACAGCTGAGAAATAGGCAGGCACTCTGGGAATTCACATAGCATATATTGCTCCAAGGGAATGTATGGAGCCATCTGTTATTGAGTTAAATAAAAGCATCACAACGTCATGTCAATAATGCTGTGTAATATCAACAATTCATCTGTCTTCTTTTGTTGCAATAAATTCTATCTTAAAACTATGTTGGTTCTCTAATGCGAGCCCTTATGGTGTTAATTGACAGCTGCCAAGGTATAAATCTTTTATTCAGTTCAAACTTAATTACTGGATAGAAATATTCTCATTAAGAGACAACACCTGAATTTGATAAGCCTATCCAATAGGAATTTTGTAAGGAACAGCCTTTTCTTCTGGCTGTGCCATGTTTTCTGGGAAGAACACCATCCTCTGTGCAAGTGTGTGCCTCTCAGAGGCCGTTTATAATCAATACAGTTGCTTAATGGCACATTTCCCTTGACCATAGCACGCCATGCTGCCCAAACATCCTCTTACACTCCAATGCCCTGCTGAAAGGCCAGTGGCATTTGTCAAACAGGAGAGAGTAAAGATACTTGCAACAAATATTTCATCCAGCATCCCTACAGCAGGTCAGTAAGATCATCATGCCACCCCAAATCTCATATTGTGTTTATTGTGTGGATTGGTAGTATACGGTCTACTGCCACTTTCCAAAAAGTGTGTCTGCTCAGGAGCTATACTTTTAAATTACATGAATTCTGAAAATTGCTTTAAACCGCAGACAGCCCACTTGGGCTGCCAAGGTATTGGTAAATAATACACATAAACTGCTGTTGCTATGCAAATTGTGTGTCCTGGCATAAATGTCATTTTTCTGGGAAGAAACCTTTCCTGAGTTTGGGGTGGCACCCCTTTCAAATACAAGAGAACCCAAATGAATTGAAAAATGAGTGAAAACTCTTTGTTAGGACTTGAGCACAGTTTTTCTGTTTATAAAATAATCATGTTTCAATTTTCTCACCTCTCCTGTGCTTTGCTCTGTTGTAATTAAAAGGCTATTGAAAGAGCTTCATAAAGCTTTTTTTTCTGGTAAATTATTTATAGCTTTTAGATTATATGAACCTATCTGCAAATTAAGCTGAGTTTAGTGGCCATTTTTGTGTCATACACACAAGCTATCAAAAAGAAAAGAGGGAGAACAAACTCAAAGATTAAAAAATACCGGTAAAATGAAAAATTTCACATTAAAAACGAAGTAATTTTTTAAAATTATGGTCATTTGAAAAAAAAAAAAATCATTGACCTCAAATAAATTACAAAACAAATCAGTATAAATTGTTCCAGTTGGGTCAAAATACTCTGGGGAGGGAGAGAGGTAGAAGAACCAGGAGGGAAAAGCATTCCCATTTCCAGTTGATCAGAAGTTATGACTTGATTTGCTAACTGTAATTTAACTTACTAAATAAAGGGTAGTGTTTCAATAATTCCAAGCTGAAAAGTTCTAGAAATACTACTAGAAAGAAAAGGCTGGATGGTATTAATCTGCTGTCTTGGAGATGATTTTTAAGATGCGAACCTGGAATAAAACATGCTGTGGCATCTGTGGACACATAAGCAGACAGTCCATTGAAAAGTGAGGTTTGGAAAGTACAAATTGAGCTATGATTTGTTTAGGGCTTGGTTTACTACTATTGGGATGGGGCTAAATAGCCCTTAGTTTTGTTTTACATGTTCACAGGACAGAACAAAGTGAATTTCAGCTGCTGTTGTGATATATGCACAAGGATGTAGCTAAATCTGTTTCAGGGTCGGTGTTCTGTTTTTATAGCTCTTTAAAATGGACCACATTATCTTGCTAGGACTTCATTCTTCATGTATGGTTGGGTTAATTGGCTTAAAGTTAAAAGGCAATTCAATGCTCACCTCTGCAACAGTGCAGAGTGGCCAAAGTACTTCTGGGATTTCAGTATATGTTCTTAAGGCATTTAAGTGCTTCAGCTTTCTCATTTCTGCATTAGAGGTAGGGGGAAACAAAATTTTGCATCAGCCAGAAATGGTAGTTTTCTTATATTTCTCAGTTCATTGAAATAAATATATAATAAAAAATCCATCACAATCAGCACTTTCCATTTATGTTTTCAAGCTAAGGGACTAGCCAAAATACAAACATTTGCCTATTCCATAAACTGAAATAATGGACTTGGTACAATTTTACTTGTCAGTAGTGTACTAGACAGCAAAAGTGTTTACTGTATTTTATTACCCCAAAGCTGTTGTCACTGCTTTTCAAACCATGTACTACTCAAACCCTTGTCATAGTCTTCAAAGGGCTTATTTTCTTCTGTTAGATTCTAAGCTTTCCTGTAGTATTGTGAAACAAGTTTAACATCTGACCTTTTAGCCAGCAGACTGGAGAGCTGCCCTGCTGAGTTTGTGGAGAGGGCTTGATTGCTCTGCTGGATAGTGCAGTATTTTGGATATGCAGATGTTAGCGACTGAAGTGTATTATCCATCTTGAACACCACTTGAATTTATGCTGAAGCTTTCAAGTTGTCTTCTTTGAATAGGTCCCACAGTAATTGAGTTCTCATATTGTGCACAAAAAGAAGTCATACCTTATGTGCAGAGCTGAGAACTCCAGTGATTTTTAAAAATTGGCATGAGAAGGCTTTCAAATAAAAGGACGTCCAACACCTGCAGCAATATTCTAGCTCCAGGTTCTGCTGGTTTCATATAGAAATTGATTTCTGTTACTGACCTAGGAATGACAGGAAAGATGACAATGTGCTGAGCATTGTTATTGCATCTCCTGGAGATTTGCTGAAATTTTCAGTCCTTCATTCATTTTACCTGCCAGAGCGGTCTTCCGGGGCTCAGCTCTTTTTGTGGAGTTGGTTAAGTTCCTGTGAGCGTGCTGCTAAATGAAAGGAGGCTCTCAAAGGGAAGACATGGGACCAAAGAGTCAGACAAGGTTACTTATGAGAAAAAAGTGAAGAAATATTTCTTCAGATGTTAGTTCAGACCGTACCCAAGAAGGACCTTCAACCTTAAAATACTGAGCCTGGAGATTCCGGTGGACTTTTGCCGTACATTTTGCAATCACTTCTGTAAGGAAGGCAGGAATACCCAATTTACTATGAGTTTGTCAGGGGGAAATTGCCTCTGTGTCCTGGCAAAACACAAACTGCGATTGATTTTTCCCACAATAGGAAAGAGAGGCCTCAGGGACAAACGGAGTTTGAAGAATATGAGTTTACAAAAGTGGAGGTGAAGTAACAAGCATTCTTTTAAAGCAGCCAAGGTCTTTGCAGAGTAGTAACAATAACAACTGAGTTCTGGCTATCAGCTTAAAGAAAACAGTGACTTGAACTGAGGTCTTGCTTTGATGAATCCCATTCAGCTGAGGAGGACTGGTGGGAGAATTTGGGTATTTCTGTTCTAGTTGAACCGCCACGGGAGTTTTCTGTCCCCTTTCACAGTGCAGTAATTGGCTCAAATGCTGCTGCCAGTGAAGCAGCTGCTGTTGACTTAATGGGAATCTGTATTGAGCTCACAGGAGCACATGGGACAAGGTTAAGCAGTCACCATTACGGCAGACCCGGGGACTGATTAAAAATATTAAGAAGGTGGAAAGAAAAAAACCTTGTTTGACCATGACCCCCATTTTTTATGGACCATGTTGAATAGAAAAACCTAAATAAAATCCTTGATTGTTTTGCTGTCAGATGCAGAGAGCCACAACCCCATGTGAAAGGCAGGTAAGGCCTGGAGTTGCTTGGGTCTTCTGTCCTTGTGTCTGACAAAAAGGAGTTTTAGACAATGAATGTAATGTTCTTGAAGAGGTGGTCTCGAATTTTTGGTTCTAATAATGGTTAAAAAGTTCTTCAGTAATAAACCACTTCTCCATCTAACGCATTGAAAAGGATGGGTACATCCTGAGGATAATAGGAAGTAATGAAATCTTTATAACTAATAGCACTGTTCTCAAACAGATATAATTTTCTAAATGCTACTGATGCTCTCTTACCATCCCTTGCACGTGCCCCTCCATCCATAGCTAGAAGACCATTTTATTCCCATGCATTTCTGTTACTGAGCTTTCAGCCGTTGTTGGGGGCTTTAACTTCAAGAAATATTACTCAAGAAGTTTTGCAGTCATGCAAAATTTACCCTACAAAAGCAGTCCTGTCATCAGGGAGCACTCCTACCTCCTAAGGTCTGATTGGCAGAAACACGTTTTCAGATTGAGTTCTGCCAGTATTTGTGTATGACAAATAGGACCTCGAAAGAGAAGAGTTTCAGGCAAGACAGTGTGATAAATTTTCCTGCAGAAACATAAATGATTTATTATATTAGTATGAATTATTAATAATATTTCATCAGATGGACTTGAAAAGCTTCAGCACATTGTTGTAAACACTGCACCATTTTGAGTGATTCCAGGTAGAATTAAAGGAAAAAGCAAGATAGGAATCAGAGCTGAGTGTAGGGACTCAAAGTCTCTGAGGGTCACAGAGGGACAGAGCTTTCATCAGTATTATGAGATGAGCAAAAAGCCCCATTAGAAATTTTTTTGCAAGTATAAAGTGTTGCAAAAGTGCCTACGATAGAAAAGAAATGTTTTCATCAGAAGAAAAGTTACCAGTTACAATATCAGATATAGGAAATATTTTACAGTAAAGTCAGTAATGGTAAACTATGGGCAGGCTGGCAACCCTTTCCTCGAGTTGTCTGAAGCACTGCAGTGACTGGAATTCAGAAAGTTCTCCCTTTTCCCTTTCAAAACCTCAGTGGGGATCTCCCACTTTGAAACTATGGTAGTCCACATCACACACTGCATAAAACTCCAGCTCTTGCTTAAAGTTTCTGCCTCTGCCTTTGAGGCAAAGACCAAAACTCTCTGAAAGGGGCTATCCCAACTTGGGAAAGCAGAGCTTCTCACTCTCTGTCCACAGTTTGCAACAAGCCTCGCTTCGTTGCTCTTCATTAGACTGTCTTCAGTGTACATCCTTGTCTAAAATGTGGTAAAAAATTTAGTCATTTTTACTGTATGGGTTGGTCATCAGTTTGGGGTGAACCTTCACTAGGGACTTGCATTTTCTTCAGTGTCCTTGGCATCACCAGTCAACGCACAGCATCTTCCTCATGTATGTTGGAGTACACAACATAGATGATGTTTCCCAAACTTCTTAACTGAAAAGAATTGCTTTTTTTGTGAGTTCCTTTCCAGTCGTGCTTCATGTTGATAACATCTGTCCCTGCTTGCCTAACCCTGTCATTTTCTTCTAACCTTTCCTGAGCCTAATGCTTTGATGTAATGCATCTTTTCCTTTATTTCACGTCTTGAATAAATAGTCAGTTCTTCCAAAGATGCGTGGGGCAGTGTATTGTGAAGATAAACATTTCAAGGTCTTTGGGGACTTCAAAGCGTCACAGATAACAATTTGGTTTTCTTAGAGGAGGTTTCTCCAAGTTTAAACTAGTTTTTCTTCTCAGCTGAAAGCTGAGACTCTCGAGGACACCTTAGAAGTTTTCCCCTTCCCTCTCACGCTATTTCTTTGTCATATTTTTGTTACAGCAAAACTTTTGCTTTTTAAAAGGGTTAGAATAATTAGAGGTGTATCTTGGCTGGAGCACAGACACAATATTCTGCTTGGTTCTTTGATGAGTTCCTGATGGTCAGGTGTAGCATGAAATGATGGTTTTTCAATTAAAATTTATGTTGTTATTTTCTCTTTCTATGTCTTTATTTTCAGATAAGGTGCTGAGCCTTGGTTCCCAGTGGTAGAAGAAAAATATGGCACATAAAAATTCTCATGGAGCTTGAAGTAATGAACTTCAAAATGAATTTTTATGCTTTGAAATATTTTTTTCTATACTTTTTGGGTTTTGGAGCAGGGCACGACTCTGTTCCTTTTAACATTTCCAGAATAGGGAAAGGCACTACGGGAAGCGATATTTGTTGAGGAAGCGTGACAGTGTGAGTCACTGGCTCATGCACCCTGGGGAATGTTTGTGTGCTGACAAAGATGCACTGGCTTGGAGGCTTTGTGTGCAAAAGCTCTAAAGCCTTGGGTGAAATGGGTGTTTTTGTTATGTAGATTCTAAAAAATTAAAAAAAAATAAAGTAAGACAAGTCACAGATATTTACAAACAAAGAGCATGTAATTGTACGAGTCGGCAGAAAATTTGGAAGAAAAGAACTTATGTCCTTTTTCAATTATTTGCTTTTGGGTAAGTGGGGTGTGTATCAGACTTTGTGTTCCGACCTCTTAGGGAGCAAAAGCTAAGGGCTAAAAAATCAACTATGCCTCTCTGGGTGGATAGGTAAGGCTAGGCTATACTGTTAACTGATCAAGATCAAAATAAAAGCAAGAATTCTGTCTGAAATATTACATCTTCAAAGAGGCAATTTGACATTTGCATTGATTATATTTTTTTCTGGTTTTAATGTTCAGGTACTATTTATCAGTGGTGCCTATTTTCAATGTTACTTTGTCCATTCTACGGCATTTGTAAAATGCATAATCTCAAAGGAAATAAAGTCGTTTCATCACTTAGGAAGCTTTTTAAAAAGTGTAAATACAAAAAGTATTCTTAAAAATATCCCCCCAAAATAACTGACAGCACAAAGAACATGGACATTATAGCTCAGTTTTAAACCTAAATAATTTAAAATAATTTGGGTAGAGAAGAAAATAATATTTTTGTTATAGACCAATATTTGCATATATGCAAACAAAATAAATATTTCTTTCCTCTTTAAGTCCAGTTTTATGTATTTTAAAGCCGTAAGATAGTTCCAAAACTTGGACTGTTTTGGAATAATATGTTCAAATATTCCTTTTACATATGACTATAAAACATTGTGTCTTCTTAAAGATAAAAACCCATCTAAACTTTTCTAAAATCCCTTTCTCTTTTTTTCAAACTATTTCATGAATTGCAAGCAAATACATGGCCAGGTCTATATCTCCCAAGTCACACTTTCATTTTCTCCAAACATGTGGGTTTTGATGAACTTTCTGTCTGTGAAATAGTTTTGATCAGCTCTACTTCCTACCGAAGATGCTGTTGATTTTATCATGAATCAAAATGAGACTTCAGTCAGGTTCCAGTGCTGTAATCATTGCAAAAGAGTTTTCTAAATTGTCTAGTGAGTTTCTTTCTAAATAAACTAAGTGCCAAGAGAAATAAGGGAGTTTTCAAACGTCAGATCTGAACTGCTTCCTTAGGTATTTAGTGATTTTTTTAATGTATTTTAAGTAACCAGTGTAGAAAAAGTCAGGGAAGAGAATAATACAATTTACTCTCTCCATTTTCTACAGTGTTAGGCTTTTTGTTGATACATCACACCAATGTATTTTAATGCCACACCAGAGCTCAGCTATTAAAAATGCTTTTAGTTTTTATTTTTGAATAGTATTATTAGCCTGCTTTACTGCCCTTTATGGCTATAATGGCTTCTCAGACGAATTTTAGTGCAAATTAAAATCAAGATGAAATCTACCAATATTCTTTCCAGTGCTCCTATAAATGCATTTGTGGGCTGTACTATGTTGATTTTCTAATACAAGCCTGTTCTTCCACGGGCAGTTTCTTCTCCTGGGTTTGATGATCATAATGACAATAAATGTAATATGCTATTAATATAAGTTTATACACTGGGCCTGATTCTGCACTCCTACAATTTTATACTTTTATAAAACGAAGGTTTTTTTTTTTATTTTACAATTTCATGAATTATTTAACTGTAGCTTATGTTTTCTGTTTGTTTTGGGGAACAGGAAAAATACATAAAAACTCAGATAACTAAAATAGAAAATACATTTGCACGCCTTTGAATATTGCTGTTTCTGAAAAGCTTTTCTTCTTTTAAACATTCTGAGACAGCATACCCCCTGGGGACAGAGGTTACAAGAAAGCTGATGTTGTGCATGAGGACTATTACATAATATAATATAGAACCATTTCAGCTGGTACGTGTTTATGGTCAAATTAGCCCAATTTTTCTTTTGGTATGTGTTGAGTGGAGAGCTTGGGCTGAACTCAAATCCTGAACAGAAATAAGATCTTGAAATGGGGTAAATACATTGCAGGTGGCAATTTCTACTAGTGATCCCATGGAAAATACCTTGAAGAAAAAATTGTTTAAAAGTTTGGGTTCTAGTCTGTGTGGGTGTTCTTAGATTAATTTCTATGTAAATATTAATAGTATCCTGAAAGCAAAAAGCTCCCATCTTTCATACCAGAGGAACACAGGGACCTGATGATGCCAATGAAGTTGCCTGTTCAGCTCTTAGTGAGCATCCACCAGTATTTTCTGTAGGCCCTTGTCTGCCCTTTTCACAAGTAGTTTATTGTGATCTTCCTTTCCTATTCCTTTGGAAACCCTGCAGGTTTCCAGTGGAGTATTTTTATGAGGCGAAGGAATTCTGATGTGGAGCCTTCCTGTCAACTGCACCTTCCTGCCAGGAGCAGCGAGAGCTTGGTCTGACTCTTCCAAGTGTAAGACATAAGAAAATATCTACTGAAATACATGGAATTTCTTGATGTAGCTTAACTTCATAGTAAACATGCTCTGTGTGGAGGATCTTTGTGCCCACCATTATCAGTGTAAATGACCTGGGCTGCTCTAGGATTCCTGTGATCCATGGATGTTAGAGGGTGAAGCTGCATTGTAAGACTGGAAGTTATATCTTATTGTTATATAACTGCTGCATGGTTTGATGGCATTTTTAATAACATTAGGGAATAGCTGTGTTAGCTGAGATTGACTAAATACCAAGAAAAATACTATTGAAATAGCACTGAAGATAGGGCAAAGAGAGAAAGTGATATTTCTAGGAACGTGGTAGCACATAAGTTGAGTTATTACAATATCCAGATGAATAGTAGAAGTGGATGAACTGAGTCATAAATCTGTTGAAGATCTGTGCTCTTTCCTCAACAATATTCATCTCCTGGGAGACATCAGCAGACACCAGGCGAGCCCGTGATTGTCTAGTTCCTCCAGAGGCAATAGACCAAGCAGGCAAGAGAAGCCTCAGTCTGTTCCAGGCTGTATTCATCTGCTGTTTCAGAGCTCACTGCTTCCCTACCCATCCTTCCAAAAAAGTGGAGATACAGGAAACGTGAAGCAGCACGGAGCAGGCTGCAAATCTTCCCATGCTTTTTATATGCCATGTGCTGGGGAGGTAAAGATTTCTTTCTGCCTTTCCTCCAAATGTAAACCAGAAAAGAACAACTTCTGTTTCATCCTTATGGGGACATAAAACTCTTCAGAGGCTCACACTGCACAGAAGGAGAAAAAGCAACTTTGTCAGTATAAATCAGGAAGAATTGAAGCAGAAATGTTGCATTTGAGCAAAGGTGTGGAAGTTTCCAGGCAAAGCCTGGCAGTGGACTAGTGGGGGGTCTCCATACCTAGAAGAAGACATTTTAATTTTTAATTATTTTTTTGCAAATGGAGATGGGAAGGCGCTGGACCTGGCGACTGAGTGAATGCATAATTAAAGGATAATATCATTCATAATGAAAGAATAAAATTGAACAGTAGATTTTTTTATTACTTTAGGATCAAGGTGATACTTGATACCCCACAGAGATGCATCTGAAATATTGATAACTGAGCCTGCCACGCAGAACAGATGCAACCTACATCTTTGATAAGTACACCCAAACCAACCTCAGAAGTAGTTATTTTCTGCTAAGAGGGAAAAGGTCACTTCTGCTGCCAGCAATTTGACTCAAATACCTATTTTAACCTGGTGGCCAGGTTCCTGCACTGCCAGCTCCTCAGACTATCAGAACGAAACAATTCAAAGGAATTGAAGAAAAAATGACTAATTTCATGGGTTGGTATTTCTGCCCTGAAAATAGGGTTAAGTATTGCTCAGTACCTGGGCTTGGTGACTCCTGTCTCTGAGTGCTGTCCCTCTGTCTGGTGGTGGCAGTGACAGAAGGGAGGGCTGGGCATGGTCTGTGTTAGCATCCCCTTCCTGCAGAGCTCTGTGCCCACTACAAAGGCAAACCTGCTCACGGTAGAGCAGCAATTTTGGCCTCTATCCCTCCGCCCCTGGCTTTAGCTGGTATTTTGTCTTGGACTTACTATGTTGTCCCTGTACATCATGCATTAAGACACAGCTGTGGAGCTGCAAGCCTTCCTTGGAGCACAGGAAAATTAATGGGAGTTTGCTTCAGAGGTTTCTTGCTGCTCTGGCCATGCACTTGGGAGAGAAAAGGCCATTTTCTCCAGACTCATTAGATGCACATCTTGCTTTCAGATGCTGGTAGGGAGTCTGTGGCTTGCCTGCTCTATTTCTGCCTTCTTTACTTTCCCTGGTGGAAATCCCCCAGTTTTCAGGTCTATTTTGGATCTTTTTATGGCCACTAACTGACACCTATGCCATTCCTTTCACAAACCAGGAGATTTTCTTGTCCTGGATATTGCAAGCTTTCAGAGACCCGTCCTAATTTTTTTTCTTAATTTGTTTTCCTTTTAGATCCGTGGGAAAGGGAAAATTCTTTCCCTGATTGTGTCTTAGAAAACGACATAATCTGGGCATGGCACCATGATGTCTCAGCGAATTGTTCCTGTTGTGCTTTCTAATCCAAACAGCGTGTGCTATATATGTGAATGCAACTTAGGGTGTAATCCGTTCTGACTATAGTGCTGGTTGTAGCTGGAAACCGGCATAATTTTCAAAAAATCTCATTAGCTTGCTGTAGATAGGAGGCTTAATAGATCACAGACGACAAATATAATTTCAGAGTGTGCTGTGTGAAATCCCTAGCAGTGAATTGTGTGTGTGAGGGAGAGATATCCTTGTTACTGCAGTGCATAGTGCTGCTTTGCTTCAGTGTCTCTGGGACGTTTTAGGACAGAAACACATTTTAGCCGATCTGTGGACCAACCTATTCAGAGAGTATGAGAAATGAACCTTGAAAGTGCAAGGACTGGATCCAGCCTTTACTCTCACTTGCTCCAGTCCTTCCCTGAAGGTAATCATTCCCAAATTGATGTGTTCATTTTCTTTCTCAAATCTGATAGACTTCCCCACTCTCGTAGTTGTTTTTCTCATGGCAGTTTCTCTCAGCAAATAGCCACTTCCTTCCACCTCCATCCAAGAGGCTCCTTCCCTTGTGCTGGGATTGTCTTCAGGCAGTTTCCCCATCTGCTTGTTCTTCCCTGTAAAGGTTTGCTGGAGGTTATGGAGGTGCTGGAGGGTAGATGCAGTGTAGCCTTTCTTGTTCTATTCTCTTACAATTCAAAACAGAAGACTTTGGGATTTCTATTTTGTATTTAAAAAAAACTAGGCTAGAACTCCTCGAAGGGAAAAAATTTTTATCAGTGCCATGCTAAATCTGATTTTCTATTAAGTAGGATATATCCAGGGCATATTGAAAGTTAATAATGTTTAACATTGACTCTCATAGTTCTGGATCTGTGTGGTAAAATACGGAGTAACAGCCTTGTCAATAATTGTAGTAAATCAATTTTAAGTAGTGGAAGACACGCAGATTGAGTTTGTTTTTAGATTGTTTGCTTAAGCAGGTGAGTACTCTCCACATTTTCAGTACTAGGAAGAATGATATATTGCAAGCTTTAAAGGCCTTGTCAACTCAAGGTTAGGTAAGAGACTGTTTATCATGTTTTATCAGGAACAGGAAGAGTACCCAGGGGATGGGGAACCTGAGCCTGTTATATGGTTTCAGATTAAAATGTGAGGGGAGTACCAGCCAGTCATGATTTAGGAGTGAATGAGCAGGTATGGAATAAATTGTCCAGCTGTTGCAACTAGCAGAATTTCTAAATCCCTGATCAAGCATATTTAACTTTGGTGATCCTGGCTAATACCCAGCAATAAACTATTCCTTAATGTGTGAAGGTGGCTTTTGAAAGCACTGTGGCAGAAAGGTCAGATCCCAACTTCTCTTCCTCCTGTGGAGCAATTCTCCTGCTCCAGAGCCCAGCTCTCAGCTCCTTCTCTCCAGCATGTCAAGTCTGGCACTGGGCAGAATCACAGGCTCTTGTCCTGCTGCAGGATGTAGTCCTGGTTGACATTAGGGCTTTAATGTCCTTTTGTCTCAGTGTGTCCTCAAGAAAGGAAAAAGTGCAGGGTACAGGTGGTGTTTTAGGAGGCCAATGGATGCAAATGGAAACAGGCTTTTTGCATTATTAACCTGGAAAATTACTCCTTTTTTGGTGGGTGGAGGGTCTTAAGTGAACAAGGAAGAATGTTACAACCAGGAAGAAATACAGGCTCTTCCTTCATCTTGATCCCTCTTGGAAAGTGGAAAAGCTACTGAGGGGTTTTGTTGTTGCTCTGGATCCTCTCCACATGTTTCAGGATGATTTGGAGCAAGAAAGTTGAATGTAAATGTGCTGTGACTGTACTCATGAGACAGAACTTTCCTCAGATGCCAGCAGGCTTTGTCTCCTCTTCCATCTGCTTCAAGACAGATGAAATAACCAAACGCTTTTTAAAACCCCTGATGAGGTCACTAACCTGCGCTGAATGTGCAGGATCTGCTGGGCCACTGGAGAAACAATAATGCATACACCGTGCCTCCCTCATGATGGGCTGACTTCAGCAAGGCTCATAATGCGTTCAGCTTTGGGCACGAGGATGTCTCACTGAGGTGTAAGCCCTGTGTGTGCCCACGTGTGCCAGCCAGGGACTCATCGCTTTAGGGCCTGGAGGATTGAGGAGTTCACCATAAGGGCTTTGAGAAGAATTACAGGATGAGCCATGAAGACAGCATGCCAGCTCTTCTGAGGCCTGAAATGTCTTTCCCCAGGAGAGGTAGGATCATCTGGCATCCCCAGGCAGGACCAAGCCTCTCCCCTCCATGCACAAGGGAGAGAAATATAATCTGCAATGCTCCTATGTGTGAGGAAGGAACTGCCAAGCAACACGTGAACTCCAAGACTGGGCTGAATGTTTGTATTTTTCCAAGCTTGTATAAAAACCATTCACTGAAGTCCATAGTAAGACACTCATAGACTTTAGTGAGTCTTGGAATGAATCCTTTCCTTCCTTTCCTTCCTTTCCTTCCTTTCCTTCCTTTCCTTCCTTTCCTTCCTTTCCTTCCTT